>JADRCH010000368.1:129871-164972 GCA_019843965.1 Rhynchomys soricoides | reverse complement strand
ATAACTCTCAGCATTTCTATGCAGATTATTTTAGTTGGTTTGATGCTATGGCGGTAGCAATAACTCTCAGCGTTTCTATGCAGAGAAACCATAAGCTTGTGCTATGTGAGCTTTTCTCTCCATAAAACAGACGTTTAGAAGCTGATCAGTAGATGTGGAAGAACCTGGAAGAAGCTGTTCAGTTGGGGTAACAAATAAAGCATTGAGGACCAATGTGCCAAGGTCAGGTCTTTGACCCAAGTGCTAAGGAGTCCTTCTTTCTTCGTGTGATCTACAAGATTTTTAGGTGTTTTAGTACTGAGGTGGGTTTCCATCTTGGTCTTTCTAGAATGTAGGGAAAGCAATGATAAAAAAAGATAAAAAAAGCCTGGTTTAAAGATTTGTCACGAGAATGTAAATCCCAGTTGAATTCATATTCTGGGAGTGAGCCAGGGACTCCACTTGTGCAGCAGCCTGACAGTAGATGTGGGAAGACTTGCTTGTCTTTTTGTTTTTTTGTTTTTGTTTTGTATTTGTGCCAAGACATATAAAAATATTAGTAGCATAAAAAGGGAGACACGTCATCATACTGGATCCTGTGGCACAGGAGCACTGGGTAGGGAATGTGTAAATTATGAATTATATGTAAGGAATGAGAATTCTCAGGAGAGTTCGATCTTCTCTTTGTACCCGCATTCGTGGATAAGACCTCATTCTCTCATCCCTTCGTGTTCTTTTTGCCAGCAAGAATCCTTAGGGACAACTTGAGAAGTGTTACCTAAGGCAGCATGTAAAGGGTTAATGGTGTCTTGTTCTGTTAAGACTAAAAGGAAGGGTCAGTGTCACATCATTGAAAAGAGGAAGAGTTCATTACTCTACACAAACTGTGTCTAGAATATGTGTAAGCAGCCAAAGATGAGCTCTTAGATTCCAGAAGAAAGATGCCTGTGGGTTGGTAACATGTGCATGTTACCCATTGTTGGTGCCACAGGCTTGGACTGTAGGGAGGGGAGCTATCTGACATCACTTGAAGTGTTTCGTGTCAGGTCTGGAGACAAGGCAGGAGTATCTGTCAAGGTGATCACCTGCTTACATTGAAGGAACCATCAGCGGTAGGTAAAGCTCTCAGAAACTGTGGCACATGCACGATGTGCACAGACAGGTGGCATTAGCTTGCCATGCAGTGTCCCACAGGCGGATGGCATTAACCACTTTCAGGGCAACAGACACACATGCTGCCAAGAAGATAGTAAGTTGTTGGGCTGCTGCTGTTGAGTTGAACGTTCGCGTGACCTGTTTGTGAGTTACTTGTATCAAAGGATGGCTAAAGGTATCGTTTTAATTGTTAAGGCACATTCATCAGAGGACTTTTTTATTTATGTCATCAAAGAGAGATGACCTATGTTGATTTTCATTTTATATCTAGAATTTAGCATTCTCCAGTGAGAGTGACTGAATTGCCACCCAATTCTTACCCTTGATCCAATCTTAGATAATTGCATAGACTGTGTAGATGTGCAGTTTAAAGCATACAGATTTGTGTTCCAGTTGCTTGCTGGGGACAGTCATTTAAAAGTTCCATTCAGTAAACTGGTAACACTGGACAGTTGCTTGTTTGTGCTTTGTGGCAGTGTTGAGTGTTTTTCCCTCCGCCCATGAGGCGAAATAGCGTAGCTCAGTCCACAGTCTTACCGCTGTGACTAGAACTGTACTTTTAGCCACCCACAAACGTGGTGAATACTACATCAGATTCTCATCTGGTCCCCGGGCAGCCAATCCAATGAGACTGCGCCCGGGCCTGAATCATAGTGTTAAGTTGGGTTGTTTCCCTTAAGTGTGATGTGGGTAAATATTTCAGGAATACAGAACCAAAGGAGAAGATAGGATGTAGTAGGTAGAGGGAGTAAGAGAGACCGACTGACAAATACTAATGGAAAAGCATGGCCTTGCAGAGATAGCAGGTTAGGGGAAGGCAGGCAGAACTGGGGTGGGGGTGTTATTGGGCATCTCTTTGTGTTACTGTTCTTGATGTTGTCTCCTTGCACAAGATGGAGAGCATTTGCCTTGGAAAGCCTCTGCGGGAGCATCCTGCTATTGACTTTTAGACAACACTCAGTGCACAGTGGGATTAACTACATGCAGAACATCCTTGAATTATATATATATATATATAATTTTTTTTTTTTCCTCTTAAAGAAGAGTAAGGATTAAGCTGAACAGCATTGGCAATCCCAGCGCTCAGGAGGCAGGGGCAGGTGGCCTTGAACTCAACAGAGATCCACCTTCTCTTGCCTCTTGAGCACTGGGATTAAAGGTGTGTGCCACTATTGTCTGGCTATGCAACCATTTTAAAAAAGAAAATACATGGTTGTTCCAAATAGTAGCGAATTGGGCGCACAGCCTCTAGAGTTGGAATAACTGCCATGGAGTTATTGAGTCTCTGATTCACAGTTTCCTGGTCTGTAAGGGGAGGATAACGAGTAATTCAGTTTTCAAAACACACAGCTGAGGGCTGCTACAAAGAGGGCTCAGTGGTCAAGAACTCATTTGCTCATCCGGAGGACCTGAGTTCTGTTTCCAGCATCCACTCGAAGCAGCTCACCTGTAACTCCATCTCCACGGAGTCTGATACCCTCTTCTGACCACTGTAGGCCCTGCACTCAGCCCCATATTTCCACATATTTACAGAATTCAAAAGAAAAACTGGTCAGCTGCTCTACGGTCGGTACTTAGTAATGAAAACTCTCTTGGATTTTTATCTGTAAATCATTCTTGTACATTACCATAAGAAGTAAGTGTGCACCATCTCCTGTTTGCCATTATTACATCAACACCAAGCATAAACCAGGCAAACACTGGGAGATTGCTGAGCAGAGTAGGCTGTGCTCTTCCTTCCACAACTCTGGCCCCTCGTCCCTGTCTGTAGCAGCAGCACCTTGATTTTAAATAATTCCGAGGAGCACACTAGAGATGTCCTGAGTACCATATTGATAACTGTGGCCTCGGTCTCAGTTGCTTCTCCCTTGCTCAGTGATGCTTCCTGTACACTCATAGATGTTTGCTCCCTAAAATATTCCACAGTCTGCATCCTGGGGAAACCCAACCTAAAACACCTAACTGACCTAAACCAGGCTGCTGGAGTCTAGCACTCTTGAGCTAGGACTTCACTTCTTCCCAGATGGAGTAGGTCAGGGTTTGGGTCTGCTCCTTTCAGTACTGTGCAGTCTCAGATCTGCATGCTTACTTAGTCGTCTTCTGTCTGCAGCTAAGGTTGGTTCTAGAATCTTCTGTTGTTGTCGTCACTGGTAGTTCAGGGACCTTGATGTTTACTGCAGTGTCCAATGTTTCTGCCTTCATGGCTGGTACGGAACTTGTCATTTACAACTACCACTGTTGTGGTTACACCCAATACTCTTACCGTGGTTAATGGTGGCTTCAACTTGTGTCTGTAACACCGGCTCAGTCAACATTCTTTACTCTTACCTGGTTCTTAGTTCAGTGGTAACTCCTGTTATGATACGGGGTCCAGTGGATAGTCTGATGACAAAGAGAGCCTGGAGCGTCTTCACCAAGGCCCACCAAGTCAGTTCGAGGATTAGAAAAGGTAAGAATAAGAGTTGGGCATGTCACAGCAGCAAGAACCAAAGCATCTGTCTACCTAGTCGGAAGGAACAGAGCCGGCCTGGATCTGGTGCAAAGAGAGGAGGAGGAGAGAATCTAGATCAGCAGGAAATATAGATGCTGAGCTGAAACAAATGTCTGAAGGACATTACTGTTCACTGAATACCCTGGGAAGACCCGCTGACACTGTGATCCCAGCAGAGGTGCAGAATTCGGAGTCAACAGGAGAGGTAACAGGTTTCTGACTTACTATTATGAGTAGCAAGGATTCAGTATGGGGGCTGGAGAGGTGGCTCAGCGGTTAAGAACACTGACTGCTCTTCCAGAGGTCCTGAGTTCAATTCCCAGCACCCACATGGTGGCTCACAACCACCTGTAATGGGATCTGACGCCCTCTTCTGGTGTGTGACTGAAGATAGCAACAGTGTACTCATATATAATAAATAAATCTTAAAAAAAAAACCAAAAGAATTCAATATGAACACTGCCCTTGAATAACCAACTAAAACAACTAACCACGAATACTGATGATATTAGTGTTTATAGTTAACTGCTTAATCTTGGGTTGCAAAGGTGTGTGTGTGTGTGTGTGTGTGTGTGTGTGTGTGTTTGATTCTGTCAGTACTGTGAAAAGAAAACCACTACAGCTTTACTTTGAGCATTAAAATCAGGTCAGTAACAAGTCCTTGCCTACGGTTAAGTAGAAGCTCTATTAACACTTTTCTAGGCAAGTTACTTTCTGGGTATTGATTTTTGTATGTATAATGAATGTTGTGTCTTCCCCTCTTACGTTCATTCTGCATACTATTCGAGACAACCCACCTCCTCACTGAAGCTGAACTGTGGAAATATGATTTCTAAAAAGCATACAGTTTCCGTAAAATGCTACTAAAAATGTCTCAAATGGAGTTCATCTTCTGCTTTCAGATATAATTCCTTAGCATGTAATCCTTTTCCAGTTAAAAACAGTCCGGGCCCGTAGTGTGCTGTGCGTTACAGAAAGTGAACTATAAGAGTTATGGGGGTGGATGGTGTTGGTGGAGCTTGAGTCAGGGCATTTTTAAAATGGTTCTACCAGTTGAGCCACGGGCTTCCTACATGGAGGGCCAGTGCTGCACCTTCGGACTATACACCCAGCACTAAATGAGCCATTTTTAAGAGCAAGGCGCAAGCAGTTCCATTGGTATTGGTATTTTTATTGTGTGTACCTTGGTATCCAGGATAGTTTGGAACTCGCAGTTCCCCAGCCTCAGTTCTCTGAGTGTGAGAGAACAGCTGTGTGCCGCTACATCTGGCTAGCCTGCTGTTTTGTTTGGATTATTATTATAGCTCTTGGGTTTTGTGTAACTATATTTTTTTTCAAGAACAACTCTTGTTTTTGGCACATATCACTAATTAAGTGTAATATTAAAAATTTAAGGTAAAATATATTAAAAAAAAAAAAAAGGCTCCATGCTGACTCAATAGCAAATGTCGACTTCTTGGGATCTCAGCGCCTGTGCTCACTGACCATGCTGTGCTAGAGGGAGTGAATCTGGACAGCACTGGTAACACATACTTCCGATGTCCTCCTGGTGTGACCACGCTGGATAAGAGGCTGGAATCTTGTGCAGGTTTCTGATGTACTGGGTATTCCTTGCTGGGAATTGTCCCGTGTGTAGCTGAGTGTACAAGGTTTCCATGTGCGGAAGTGTTGCAGTTTTGGTGATCATGGGTACTGTTAACCTGGTGTCAGTGAGAGTGTGAAGCAGCCGGAGCTGCCCAGTGATGCTGGCGTGTAACAACACTGTGATGGGAACTAGGCACTATTCATTTACTCTGTGAGCCAGCACGTTTGTATTTTTGCAGGAGACATAGAAATGTCAAACTAAATTCTATTCAAGACTACTCCTAGCAACTTTTACTCAGAAAAGTCCAAACTGGAAACAACCTAAATATCACCAACAGGTGAGTGAACAAATACGGTGTTGTTATGGAGTAGAATACTACTCAGGAGTGAAAAGGAACACTCTAGGTCACATTAGAAATAGACAAATCTCAACAATATGATGTAGAGCAAAATGATGCCGTTTATATATTACCTATGAGGTAGAAGAAATTGTTCGGAAGGGTGGGTTGATAGAAATATGTATTTTACAAAATCTGTGGGTCACTACTCACGAATATTGTAGTGTGTAAATTCAACCCAATTTAAATGGTGCTGTAAAAGGGAAGCGTCCAGATAAAGGACTTGAGTACACACTGTGGCTGAGAGCTGTTTTCCCATAGCAGAGAGCTCTACTGCTCCTCTGTTGCATAGTGAGGAAGGGCCAATGGCATCTACGGGAGATGATGGCAGGGATCAGGAGCCCACTGAGCATGATGAATGAGAGCACCAGGCAAGCTCCGTGGCTACCAGATGTACTTGTCACTGTTCTGTAAGACACCCGTGTGACTGTCCAAGTAGAATGAGACACATCTTAGAAAGATCAACAAAGATCAAGAAGACAACACAGATCAGAGTGGAAGGTCCTACCTCTCCTGACATGCCCATACTAAGCTTCCTTTGGAGGCCTTTGAGTACAGAAAGAAGGGTTTATCACAAGGGGAGAATATAACCCTGTCGGTACTGAACATGTGTTGGTGGTAATCTGAGGTCACTGTTAAAACACCAGACAACCTTTGAGTTTTTTGTATTGTTTTTATTTATGACGGAGTGAGAAACTCTAAGACGACTGGACTAACTCTAAACTCCTTGCTCCGTGGTGGGAATCACAGGGCTTCAGTCTTGACCAGTTATGGGAAAATTAAATGCAGTAAAACAACTGAAGCCTAAGATTTAAGTTGGGTTCTAGGAGTGGCTTTTAGGACACAAATTAGAATGAGCTGATGTTTCCGAAAACAAAAACCACACCTGTGTTAAAGGTACCAAAAGACCAATTGACTGATAAGACCTTGGTGATTGTGGAGAGTTGGAATGTTGCAGATCCACAGCCAAACTTCTCTTAGTTGTTAAGCATTTTAGTATAGTAGGCATTTGTCACCCACCAGGTACAACTTTGGGAATGTGTTATGTCTACAGACCACCGACTTGCCACCAGATAAGATCTAAACCTTTTCTAATATAGTATCTCCCTGCTTTGATGAAACCTACCTACCTTAATTTGTTACTTAATTTGTGACTTTTGTTCTGTGACTATAAAACAATTCATGTAACTGCTTCTGTAATGAAATGTCATTTGGGGCAATCTGTATCTATGTTTCTGAGCCACAATAACTCATATTTGGCTTACAATAAACTCTTGTATTCTCTTTGAAGTGAACTGGATTGTGGTTGACATTAGCTAGCACGTCAACATCAGAGAGAGAGAAAGCTCTGTTATGAAGATCCCCATGAACATGGAAGGTACACAGGTTCCCAAACTTCAAGGATATTGGTAGCTATCAAAGAGACAGCAGTGTTTCTATTGGAACTATGCTGTGTGGTTTCTTTTCCTTTTATTGGTCTGTTTTGATGAAAATAAAGGTGTCTGTTTAACAAAATTGAGATAGATCTGAATTTCACTTTGAGATAGCATTCGATTAAATATGTTATTAAATAAATATTTTCTCATGAGAGAGACCCTTTTTCTAAACCTATATTCTTTGTGTATTGTAATGTGACTATCCAGTACTTTGATCATGCAAAGACACTATCGCCATCTAGCGACCAAATGGAGTAAATTGTCTTCACACTGCCGCGTTCTTGAGCGCCACCTAGTGGTTAAAGCTTTTATCCATTCTCGCCTCAGCACTGTCACGCAGGTGGCATTTCTGAGCAGCAAAAATCAACAAAAATCAGCAAAACTCGAGTGAGCCTGATGACCTCAGAGGGGTTGCCTGGCCACATGGTGGAGAGAGACTGCTGCAGGTTTTCTCTGAACTCCACACGTCTCCCCCAAACCGTTCTCTCTCTCTCTCTCACACACACACACCCTCAGAGGACAGGCGTGCTAGTATCCTGTGTTTGATTTATATTGTAATGCTATAGCGGATTGCTATTTTATTTCATTTAAATGTATTTAAGATTTCTTTTAATAATTAAAAGTGATCAAACGGATGAAGCACTTATGTACCATCTATGGAAAACAAATAAAACTTACTCTTGTATCTCATTTTATGTGACAGTCTTGAAGCAAGTCACTTGGAGAAAACCCTCAGAGCAGAACTGAACACAGTATAAGTAGAAGTGACCACAGTCCATTTGCTTCCCTTTTCATGACTCACTTGTTCCTTACTTAGATCCCTGTGGTTTTTCTCAAAGGGGAAAAACAGGTTTTAATCTTACTATATTTTGTTCAAGTGACACTTTTTTACTGATACAGCTATACTTGAGGGGAAGGGTGAATCCTGAATACACAAAACACTATTGTATACATATGAACTGGGCCGTTATTTTAGACATGCTATAGAAACTGATCCACAAATCATTGCATTGCATTCAGCAGTCCTTATTAAAGTTTCCAGGACTTATTCACGTTTGAAGAAAGGAAAGAAAGAAAGAAAAAAATTAAATCTGTCAAAAATGTTTATGAAATCTCAGAGACTCTGAATACCTAGTATTACAGTAGAAGATTCAATTTGGAGAAGTCATGCTTTCAGATTTCAAAATTGTTTCATTACATTTTACTTATTTTTGTTTATGCATTTATGCATAGTATTTGTTTCTTATGTATCACACATACACACATTCTCTTAGAGGACAACTTATAAGCACTGGTTCTCATCTTCCACTATGTGTATCCTAAGGATTGAATGTAAGTCATTAGGATTGGCAGCAAGCCCCTTAGCCTAGTGAACCATCATCTCTACGTAGAAAAATCACTTCAGTGTCATGGTAATCTTAACAGTGTGGTAAAGACTTGAATATAGCAAAGTGAACTGATAGAACAGAATAGACTTCCAAAGAATCATTCCTCACTTATAATGGCAAATGATTTTTGATATGACTGCTAAGAACCTTAAGTTGGAAAGATCACTCGTTTCAACCAATGTTTGTGAGGTAATTGGATGTCCACATTCAGAAGAATAAAGCTGAATGCTCACAATGTATGTTAAACAACTGAAAATTGATCAAACATAAAAATAAGAGCTTAACTATCAAGCATGCGCTTGGAGAGACTTAGGGGAAACAAATTACAGCACACGATTTCACCATGCTGTCTTGTATGTTCTTCTACAAGTACAGAGGGTCAAGGAAAATTTGTTAAATTGATTTCACTAAACTTTAGCACTCATATGTATAACAGGGCATATCCAACCAAGGGAAAAATTAATGTATATAATGGAAACAAAACAAGTCACTTGTCTAGTACTGGATTATCCCTAGAAATCAACAGTAACAAAACCAACCCAATTAAAGTTTTAAATAAAACATCTCAAATGCACTTTAGAAACATCCATTAGGCAGAGGAGAAAATGCTCTACATCACTAGTCATTTGGGAAATGGAAATCAACAAGAAAGGCATATCCGTGTATCCTATTATGATGGCTAGTCCTTAACCAATGACAGAAAAGAATGTGCTGTGTCTTTATCTATACTGCTGGCAGGAATGTAAAATGATAAGGGAGAAAGCATGGATTTTCTTTCCAAATATAAAAATAAATACCATCTTAGAGAAGCTGGAAATCCCTTTCACAACTAATGAAAGTCGAATTTCAGAGGACTCTATGCTCAAGATACAAAAGACAAATGAGTTTTCAGATGTGTACCAGAGGATTTGGGGTCCATAAGATGACTTATATTAGATTCCATCTTTGTAAATGATCATTTGTGGAAGGAATTTAGAGTGGTGAATGGATACAATAGTAGGATTTTAATATTAACTGATTTATACAAATGAATTTGATGCACAAAGACTGACAAAAAACAAAAGATAAAAAACACAAGATCAGAAAGAATATGAAAAATAGAACAATGTAGCTAAAGGAAATAGAACTTAGGTTGTCAGGTATTCTCAGCAAGCCCGTTTACCCACTTAGCAGACCAGACACACATAAAGGTTTTTAGTATGAGGATCTGCTTCTTGACTCTAGGCCTTCCTTGTTAGTTCATGGAATCTGTAAAGAGGTAAATCCTCCTTTACTCCTGAATCTGTGCCTGCATAGAGAATTCATTCCCTCATTTTCATTAATCAACATGTTAATACATTCTCAGAGAGTGTTAAAAAATAATCCCTTTTCTTTGATTTGCATAGCATGTTAAGGAGCAAATCAGCCCTTGCCAAGATAAAGGCTCAGAACTTGCATGGCAAGAAGATGGAGAAGATGCTGAAAAAACCAGAGGATCCGAAGGTTGAGCTCTTTCAGCTTTGAGTCACCAATGTGACAGCTGGCAACAGGAGTCAGGCGAAAATGCATCTTCCGTGTCCTCACTGTCATTAACCAGACTCAAAAAGAAAACCTCATAAAATTCTACCCTGGCAAGAAATACAGGCCTCCAGACTTGTGACCCAAGATGACCAGAGCCGTGTGCTACTGCTCACAAAACGTGAAGATAAGCTGAAAACCAAGAAGCAGCAAAGGAAAAGGCACATCTGTCCAATGTGCCAGTGTGCAGTCAAGGCCTGGGTTGGCAATGAAAATAAAGTGCTAGACTGGCAAAACAAACAAAACAAACAGGAAATCCTCGTACTATTTGGTCTGTGGCTCTAATCGTCCACATTGTATAGTAGTTTCATGTTCCTTGGTAGCCTTCATTAAGTACTGAGCATGGAAGATTATGAGAAAATGGATCATCATGTCAGCTATAGCATCCCTGAGGATGCCAATGGAAATGAACTCACCATTAAAAACCTAAGACTGCATTGGGAGTAATTAAAACATACAGTTTTCTCATCTTACCTTCTTCATGGCTTCAAAGCGCATAAATGTGTTGAAATCATGTCTGTGTTCATACCAGCCTCTTATGTGATCAAACCAACGGCTTCCTGCCACTGGGAAGAAAGTTACTGAGTAAGAATGCCAAGCTGTGTACGCCTATAGTAAACAGCACACTCTATCCTTTCTTTTCTGTTTGGGAATTTTCAGAAATAAAACATTTGCTGCAGTGGACATCTGTATCACTACTTAAAATGTTTAGTGGTTTGGAGAACAATACACTGATATTTGTCAAAATCTCTGATATAAAGGTACCACAAAAGTAGGAAGGAAGCAATACACAAGAGCCTGAGGCTGAAGATGGCATTAAGACACATTGTTTTAATTTTCCTCTTTTTCCACAGAGGGTTCATGTTTCTATCTCTCCTCTTGTTTGATATGATATCTAGGCAACAATATTCACTGTGTACAATGGCCCAGATTCTGAATATCATCTTACAAATGAGTGAGTCCCTGCCTCCACACACCATGACCGTCTTGTATTAATCCTCCTATGTAGTGGAATGTACAATTCCACTACTGGGTATAAAGTCTTACACAGGTTCATGGGAAACACACTCTCACCTCACATTCACTCTGCTAGAAATGATCACTCTACCTTTGTCACTAGCAGGAAAGAATTTGTAGAATAGCTGTAAGCCAAAATACTTCCTTTGTAACCTTGACAATCTTTCAAAGGTGCACAAAGATAGAATAACTGGCTGGTGGCAGATGGAGTTGACATACAATTGTCACTCAAGATTAATTCTTTCAGTTGGTTTTCTGTTTGTGTGGTATTGTTTTTTTTCTTCTCCTTTCTCAGAAATGAAACATATAAACTTTCATTTTATTGCCCTCTTCCATTTCTTTAGGTTGTGTTCTGTAAATTTAAAATTTGGAAAACTAGAAGGTTGGATGTAATTCATTTATGACTGGGTAAAATACAAGCACTTACCATTTCTGTCTAGAAAGTTTTGCATACATCTTTCTATACTATGTGAGGCTTCAACTGCATTTGTCCACTTTGAGAAATGAAAATAGGAGGTCAAAATATCTTTAGGATTTCTGTAGATATAAAGAATCTGTAGATAGAATTATGGCATTATTTCTTATAATAACCTTGGATATTCTTATAAATTAAAAAAACAATTTACAGTGTTTGATTATGACAATAAACATAATTATTTTATTGTTTGAAAGCTATGGAAAGACAAGTGGTTTTTATGTCTTTTCAGTATTACAGACAATGTTGTAATAAACAGCCTTTTTTCACAGCATTTCATACATGACCAAGAATGTATGTAAGTTCTCAAGATGAAATATTTATATAATTCATAAATACTGATATTAAATTGCCTTATATGATCAAAATATGTTGTATTACAATTTCAAAAGGAAATTAATTTGCCACGAGAGTTAATTGATGAGTATTATGTGATATTAAATGAACAACTAGGGCAGTGGAGGAGATAAGCTTAAAAACAAACAACAATAAGCAGATCAATATATTTTTTCTTCATATCTTTCAGAAAATAACTTAAATATAAGTTAAACCTACAAGTAGTATAATAATCTTCTCTTTCTACAATCCTAGAATCTGGGAGTCTAGGCTAGGAGGAGGAGCCCAAGCCAGCCTTGTCTACATAGCAAGATTTTCCCCAGAACAAAAAAGGAAAGGAAGAAAAAGACAAAACCCAAAGAACATATCTCTACCTTAATGCAAGGAAGTAAATATGAATTTACTTAAAAGAAAACCCAATCAGTTTGATACCACTATAACTAAGAATGTTTCTAATAGCCTTGATGTGCTGGGGTGGCTGTGTACCCGGGTGGTGTCCTTCTGTCCTCAGAAAATGGAAGAGGAATAAGGAAAGGGTGGTGTGAGGGTGGGACTAGGAGGAGAGGAGGGAGGTGGACTGCGATCGGCATGGACAGCAAATGAATGAATGAATTAAGAAACAAAGGAATGTTGCTAATCAAAACATACGTGAGAAAAGCAATGTGGATGAAATGAAATAGAATCATTTGTAGAAGTGATGGAAAGCAAACTGACAGAAGAATGTAATAAAATGTTGGGGTAATGACAGTCTTTTCATAGAATAAAAAATAATTATGGCGAATAAATATCATACATGATTACTCTTATTATGAGTATACAAATTAAGATCTGTTTGAGCTACATTTTGATAGCTGCCATCTTGATGAACATTTAAAAGTCTGATTAAAAACTCATTCACTGAACATTTCATTAAAAAAAATGATAAATCTACTTTCTTCAGAAAGAAAGCTGAGCCTCTGGTACTTGTGGCTCTACAGTTCTGTTCATAGATGTGGATTCTAAAGAAGCTTGTGGAAGAATTTCCAGGAGACAGATCTTGGAGTGTTCATAGCAGCTGCATTATAATAGCAGAATAGTAAAATAACCTAATTATACAGCACTTAGAGGAAACATTTTTGTGAGTACAATAAATGACACACTTTGGCTTTTTTGTCCTTGAGACCTTTTGGTATTAAGTAATGTGGAAGGTGGGAACAGAAGATGCGAGGTGATGGCATTTTGGCATAGTCCAAATTACGATTATTGTACTCAAAGAATGGTGCTCTATCAACTGTTAGGATGTTTTCAGTTCTGTTCCGGTGACCCTCAAAACAAATCAAGCAGAGGATCTGCTGAGTCCAGATGGTACCTGTAAAATGGATAACAATCCTGTTTTCAATCCTGAAGTAAGTTTTTAAAATGAATGCCAACAGTAATGGCATCCATCTTAAATATCAGTTGGTCCTTTTCCCCCTTTGCACTCTAAGCATGCTTGGATGTGCCCAGTTATCATTCCCCTTTGTCTGTATTTAACACTCAAGTACATAAGGTTGGAATCAGCGACTCGTTGTTCCATTCTCACGTGAATAGAGGTAGTGGTTTGGTAGAAGTGATGCAGGTCATTCTTATAGTGAGAGTGTACGCTATGCTTTATGACGAGTTCTTTCAGTGATGTTGAACTGTTATTTATATAACGTTTGCAGATATTCACAGGCCAAGTGCAGCAACACTACACATGGATACAGTGTGGTCAGGTGAGATCACACCAGGGTTAGTGGTGCGTCCATCTTACTGCAACCATTTTCTTGTCTTTTACTAAAGTTTGGAGCCTTCTACCATATTTTTTCTTGATTTTCATAAAATATATGTCAGGTTTCTGATTGCCACTTTATTGTTGTTCACAAGTAATTTCATTTCTGAAATTACTGCATCATTTGTTTGCCTCTAATAAAACTATTAGAATCAAATATTTCCAGTTTCCATCCCTTCTCCTTCTTTGCATGCTCAGACAACTTTCTGGCATATTCCCAGTGACAGATCAGAACACACAGGTTAAAAGAAGACACTAAAGATTTCAGTGTTCTTACTGATATTTGGTTTCTTGATCATTAGAGTCAAGTTACAGAGGGGAAAGGTTTGGGAAATACAAAGTTCCAATGCTATTTCCTTTAAGGACAGACCCTGATGTGAACAAATATCATAATGGTGATGTTTATTATTTATAATTTATTTATAATATAAATTTATTTAACTTGAAAATGAAATTAATTAATTTTATTTAATCTATTCCATTAAGTTTAATTTAATAAAAAATTTTATTGTATCAATAGTGAGTTTATTATGCATATTATAAATTTATAATTTATTATCATTTATTTGTTAATGTTATCTCAGATAATTCATTAGATAAAAATAAATTATTATTTATTTATATTATTTATTTATTAATGGCTATCCAAGATAATTCACTTGTAACAGTGTGGAGTTGACTGCTTATTTTCTACATTCAATGAGGTGTGGTGAATCTGACCTTTTGAAAGAACTGGTCAGGCCAAGATATCAGACTCCAGAGCTTGTAACAATGAATGTGTCTGGTATCCTGCACTGTACAAGATGAACACTCACTGTCCATTTCAATCTTAGTGAGGATCTTCATAAGCACCTAGTGACTGATTAGTGGCTGAGTTATTTAGTTATTATCTACAGTGAAACAAAGTACCTTCCTCACAGAGTTCTTCTTGTTCTGTAACATACTAAACATTGAGAAGATGAAAAGCAAAGTAGAACTTAATGTGAACAAAGAAATATTTTTTGCAAAGTATCCTTACCAAAACAGTCTAATATGGACATGAAATCTTGGTGCTATGGTGCATGGTCAACAGTACTTGGGGGTGGGGTCATGTGAAATTTTAGCAGCTGTAGCTTTAATCTTTAGTCTGTGTCAACCACTGCAAAAACACAAACCAAGATCTCCAAGTTTCATCTTCTGCTGAAACAGATGCTACCTTTACAAAAGGAATTTGAGTTCACCCTCATGCCCAAACGCAGTATGTAATAAAATGGAAGTTCTTGTGACTTTCTTGTCCTGATTAGGCTTCACAAACCTCAAAAATAATCCTAGGAACCTCACTGCTCAAGAATTTCTTTTCCTGTTTTGGAGAACTTAAAGTATATTACAGTTGTCTCAGAAATCTTGTCAATAAAATTAAATGTATTGAAAATTGAATCATTGTTTGAGAAAAAGCCTCTAAATAATAAAGCATGTGTCTCTTGCAGAAACAGGTTTTGGTCTCTTTCAGTCTTGTTCAACAGGCTAAGGCAATTTGGCATCATTTACCAAGTGGCTGCTATTGGCTACAAATATATTTTTTCCTCTATTTTTCCAGAATAAATTACAGTATCCACATAGCAATATATGCTATAGAGACTTGCATTTCATTTAACCTTTCTTTTACCATAACTTGATATAAAATTTAGGTTGCAGTGGTTGCTGATATTGGTTGTCTCATGTGATTGGAAATTATCATAGAGACAAATACTTGGACATGTATGTGAAGGGTTACCTCTACTAGCTTCATCCACTTGGGCTTCCTGACTGCAGATGTAAGGTGATGAGCTTCTGGCAACATTTCTTTGATATGATGAGGTCTTTCGTTTTGCAATGAGAAAAGGAACTAATACAGTTTAATTGATGTCAATATGTGGAGAATATTTATGCACTTATGAAACCGAAACAAAAGACCAGCATAATATGACCTAATATGACACTTAGCAGACTTTGGATATGTGACTATAAAGATATCATCATCTCGAATTTCATAATCTTCCATAGTTTTCACTACCTCCATTTTAACTAAACTTTTCTTAAAATTGTAGCCTTTGAAGTTAAATAAAATTTCATCTTTATTGTCCATAATTAGTCACCTAGAAATAAAAATTCAAAATTTTCTTCACCATCTTAGTATTTTACAATAGTAAGCAATAGTTATTGAATAGGATAGATGTGTTGGCACCACTGAAATGTCTCTCATGTATTAATATTTACTATAATAAATTATTATGTATACCAGATTATTTAAATTTATTATAGTATTGTAGTACTATGTTTTTATTGTCACTGTATAAGCTACAAGGAAACAAAGACAGCAAGAAGTTAGAAAACGTTTTCTATAATTAGGTATGGGAAAAAATGTTCCTAAATGTAAACATACAGATGCGGAAACTCGGGTACAAAGAAGACAACCAAGTTATTTAGGGTCGTCCAGCTGGGCAACATGTAAAGATTTGATCACAATTTGTCACAGAGTTCAAGATTATAGTGAATGAGTTTCTTTGTATTTATACTTTATTCTTATACTCTTGTTGTAAAAATAAGAAAACCCTTAACCTTTGATTCTTCTCTTCCTAGAGTACAAATTACCTTCTATCTATGGGTACTGCTTCTAAACTTGGCAACTGAGAGACCATTTCTGATTTTTAAAAAACTCTTACATGATTAAAACCCATGGTCTTTAGAAATACTGTTTTTCTTTGGCCAGCAACGTTGTATGAAATATTTATAATGTATTTATCCTTTTGAACAGAAGAATTTAAAATATATAAATGTGCTGTAAATATTTTTTTAAAAAAAATTATGATACGGAGTACCATGTTTACATATGGCATTTTCATGCATATTTGCTTGAGGTGATTCCCCCACTCTCCTCTGTTCCCCTTGCTTCCTCTCCTAGAACACATGTCCACACTCATTATTTTCCTTACGTGTCTTAAATATTTTATCACCCCAATGTCTCTGTTGTTAGACTATCTTTTCCCTCTTTCTGTGTTTTTTCTAGTTTCATTAGTTATATTCAAATTCCCATATAACTACACACATGTAAAATTCAGAAACTAGGATCTGCATACAATAGAGAACATGTAATAATTTGTCTTGCTGTGCCTGTTACCTCACTAATGTAGTATTTTCTAGCTTTATCTAGTTTTCTTCAAATTTCATAATCTCACTTTTATCCATTCATTAGCAGGGAACTATTGAGGCCAATTCCATTTTTTTGTTATTGTGAATACAGAATCAATGGTGATGAGGATGATAATAATAATAATGATCATAATAACAATAGCAACAAATGTCTGTTAAAAGAAACAGTTTCCTTCTGATCAAGAGAATAACACCTCTGACATGGGTGAAAATCTAACATTATAGTTAGGCAGTACGATGACATGACTATGGGATACCCTAGGAAGGCAGGTTTACTTTAAGCCACACTAAAGAAATAAGAGGAAGAGTTTGCTATTATTGAGATAACGGACTTGTCACCTCAGCCCTCTAGTCTTGTCCCTAGAAGCTACCATGTGTTTCTGCTGTGTCTGCCCAACTTTTTCTTTTTCACTTTTACTTTCAGGTGCCAGCCAGAGCTAAATATGCTTTCTCTGATACTGTGGGTCTTTCACCCTGCTCTAAATCTCGCTTCCTGCTATGTGGCTGCTTGTCAACAGAGTGGCTGACATTCATGTTTGTTCAACTCAAATGATCGGCCTTTTTCTCTTCTGTCTCACCCTTTAAGCAGCTTCTGAGATTTACAACATGCTTACCATGGAGTTTTTCTTTTAAATTCATATATTTGTCCTTGTGATCACATTGAGGTTATAGTCTGATCTTAAGTTCTTTTACTACTGAGACAAAGACTCCCAAGAGGAGACTCTGATTTCCCCCAGTAACATGTGTGACTCTGGTGGACTCCCAAAATCTTTTGTTAACACATGCATGCTGGGATCAGTGTAACAAGATTTAGACTCTCTTGGGCATGTGTGTAAGAGGAGAAGAGCTGGCTCATATTTTTGTTCTATTTTTATGAGTTGTTTTTAGAAGACTTCATCCTGATTTCCACAGTATCTTCACCAGCTTACACTCTCACTAATAGTTAATAAAGGTCTCTCCTGTTCCACACCCTCAGCAATGTTTATAGCAATAAGGTAAAGTTAGAAAGAAAGAAAGAAAGAAAGACAGACAGACAGATAGATAGAGGATAGTGGCAACGAACACATGAATGGACTGCTGAAGCCTGCACAAAATAACCAAGTGATTGCTGGAAATCATCCATCTGTGATGTAGGTCATGGTTGAAAAACATCAGTTCCAGTAGCAAAGACCAAACAGAAGAAACTTCAAAACAGATTCTAGAATATGTTCCAGGAGGCTCAGTTTCAATGATGGATTACCTCCTTCTAATGTGAGTGCTACTGCTGGGGGTTGGATCCACAGCTCAAAACTAAGAGAAAACCTTAGACTATCTGTACTGTGCTTTTAATGGCAGTATGTTTTGAGGAGAGGTAAAGGGCACAAACACACACATACACGGACATACACCCACACCTACACACAGACAGACAGACAGACACACACACAGAGAGACAGAGGCAGAGACAGAGATAGAGACAGAGAGACAGACAGACATGGAGACAGAGAGAGACAGAGAGACATGGTGAGACAGAGACAGAGTGGGGGAGATAGAGAACACTATAGACAGAGACAGAAAGAGGCACACAGAGAGAATAATAGGTAGGTACTGGTTATGACATAGGATAGTGCAGTGCCAGGTAACCCTAATAGAAGGCTGACAAAAAGTCATTTTTGGAAGAATCTTGCTGAGTTCGTGGTTAGGTAGCTCTAGAGGCAAAGATCTCTTTCTGTGTGACTTATCCTGGGAGTCAGTGGAAGAGCCTTGGGATGGTTTTCTATCATTTGACCTACAGAATAGTTATCTGTAGAGGAGAAAACCTTGGAGTCAGAATGTTCTGTGATATGAATATCTGGTCTGAGCTGTAGCTTGTGGCGGACTACAGGGAGCCAGTCCTGGAAGTTGTGCCCTTGCAAGAGACCCGTTGAAAACAGAGAATCATAACATCTAGTTTGTGTTTAGACAACATAGCACAGACATGGATATACCATGGGCCAAGATAGATAGTGCTGGACATCCATGAGTTAATGAGTGAGCTCAAACCCAGTGACTCCAGGAACCTGAAAACTGTGATGGATGCTGTGATATGACAATTATTTGCAAAAATGACACATTTGTGTGATTCTGTATAAATACAGTTTTAAGAGGCCTGAGCTTTCATTCTTTTATTTCCTGATGACAGTCTACCTGTGTGCATCTGTAGGCTTCTGTGTCTACCTCCAAAGACTTGAGTGCTAGTTAATAAGTATTTGTATTTGTTAGTTGTCCTTGGCTACTTACATTCTCCTCTACTTCTTGACGTCCCATGACTGCTTTTCTTTCCTGCCATGGTCCTTTGACCTTTCAGGAGCATGTGCACAGCACATTCCTTAATAGATACAGGTTTAATTTCATGTAGCAGCTTTGCTCTGTCTTGTTCTCTTTCTCTTTTTAATGGTATTTTGCTTTTGTATTGATAGGCTTTCTTAAAGAACACAGCTTGGCCTGGACATAGGAGTTTCCTGCTTTAGCATGCTGACTATTATTTAGCATAATGACTATTATATCATCCCAGATGATACCATAGTATATACAAATGAGTCCAAAAACTTTACCAGAGACCTTCTTCAGCTGATAAACACCTCCAGCAATGTGGCTGGATACAAAATTAACTCAGAAGAATAAGTAGCCTTCTTTTATAAAAATGATAAATAGGCTGAGAATGAAATCAGGAAAATAGTACCCTTAACAATAGATACCTATGACATAAATTATCTAGATCGATATCTAGAATTTATATAGAATTACTAAGTGCACAAGTTATAAAAACACTCTCTGTCAATGACAGCCTAGTCAATAGATGCTGCCCCTGTGTCTGAGGAGGCATTCTTTTTTACTTCCTGCATTATCCTTTCTCACTCTTTGGTTGTGAAGAACACTCTCATGAGTTGTTGGATATCATCCCATGTGGGATGACAAGTAAATAAAGTAGGCTCAAATATATTAATCAGTTCCTTGGGGTTATATGAAAGGGAGGGTGTGTGTTGGGCCTTCCAGTTGTACAAGCTGTCCAAAGAGAAGGGCCAATATTGCATAACCTGATTGCTCTTATCTAGAGGCTCATATGCCCTCAGCTGGAGTGTCACCATAGTATCAGGGGATATGGCTCTCAGATGTTGGGTCCCCATGGCAAGACCAGGAAGCTTGGGGTCTCCTCCCACTCCTCTCTCCAGTAAAGTGGGGTACAACAGCCCGGTCCATATGGGCTGAGGATCCTGGGGCCAGTGCTGGCACCGGTAGTGCCATGGGGGGTAAGGGTAGGGAGATATGGAGAAGGAGGGTCTTGGAGCAACAGGTCTGCTGTTGAAGGGTCTCGGAGGATCGACTTCTTTTCAGATCTGGATCTGTCCTCCTAGGGATCCTGGCCTAAATTCTCTTTCCTCTACTGCTTTGATCACCTGCAAGTCAAAGGTCCTGGACAGTTGTCCACCCTACTCCAAAGGTGGGCCATTCGGAGAAGTAGTAACTAACTTGTTTTTCTATACTACTACTGACAAGATTTCTCCTCTTTCCCTAGCTTCCCTCCAGTGGTTAACTAGGATGTTTAATGGGGTAGATTCAGTCTGTTCACTGTCCAAAAATGTCATCAGTCCAAGTCCAAGAAAAAAGAACAAGATGATCAGCACCAACAAACACAGAGAAAGACAATCAACACACAGACAGTACACCCCTGACATGGGTGCAGAAACCAGGTTATACAGTTTTCCTCTGACACCAGCAAGATTGTTGAAGATGTTGTCTTTTTTCCATTGTGTGGTTTTGGCTTCTTTATAAAAGATCAAGTGTCCAAAGGCATGTGGGTTTATTTCAGGGTCTTCATTCCATCGGCCAACCTCTCTGTTCCTATTCTAATACCATGCAGCTTTTATGGCTATTGCACCATAGTACAGCTTGTGATCAGGGATAATGATTTCTCCAGAAATTCTTTTATTGCTCAGAATTGTTTTAGCTATCCATGTTTTGTTGTTGTTATTTGATTGGTTTTGTTCATTTTTTTCCTTTTTGTTTTGTTTGTTTGTTTTTTGTTTTTGTTTTTTGTTTTTTCCCACATGAAAAGTTGAGAATTATTCATTCATGGTCTGTAAAAGATTGTTTTGGAAATTTAATGGGAATTGAGTTGAATTTGTAGATTGTTTCTGGTAAAATGACAATTTTCACTTTTTAATTCTACCAATAAATGAGCATGGGGGATCTTTCCAGTATCTCCTTCAATTCCTTTCTTCAGGGTCTTGAAGTTCTTTTCATACATAACTTTCAATTGCTTGGAGTTACACAAACATATTTTATATTATTTGTTGTTATTGTGAAGGGTGCTGTTTTCCTAATTTCTTTCTTAGCCAGTTTAACATATATATAAAGGAGGGCTACTTATTTTTTTGAGTTAACATTATATCTAGCCACTTATATGACTATATTTGTAGCAGACATACAGCTCGATCTCCATGTGGGTTTCTTCACAGCTGAAGTATGGGCTTTCTATAAAGCTGTAGCTTCACTATAGAATCTGTTCCCCAACAAGATTGCCTTGTCTGGCTGTACTGGGGGAGGGTGTGCCTAATCCTGCAGATACTTGATGAGCCAGGATAGGGGAGACCCATGGGGGGGGTCTCATAGGAGAAGGAAAGGGGGAATGGAAGGAGGGCCTTTGTGGAGGATGACTGGGGCAGGGGCAGTATGGAGATATAAATAAATAAATAAACAATTTTGAAAAAAAAAGAAAAAAGAAAAAATATTATATAATGGTGTAAATAGTAAATAAATAAATATGCATTGGATATTAACCTAAAAAACTAGTAGAAAATAAATTCGAGAACAAACTGATTTCCTTTGAAGTGACACAGGATGGAAAATCAATACAGGGAAAGAGCAGCTCTAAGACACTGAGATGAGGGAATGAGACATTGCAGTACAATGGGCAAATGTCCAGGAAAGGACAGTTTTGGATATGGATGGTGTTGTAGTTGCAAGATAAGGTGTCCAGAAATGCTGACTTAAAATGATTAGAAGGTATATATTATTGATATTTTTTCATAAGAATACAATATCTATAATAACTTGACCAAGAATAAATTATGTAGTATTAATTCACAGGAAAAGGAAAATAATTTGTTCTCAGAGAACTTATATTTTTCATGAGGAGAAGAGATGTCTTTAAATGCATGAATTTCATTTCTTAGTATACATTAAGTACCAGTTCAGAGGAACTTGAAATGCTTTCCATATGAGAAGAACTAGTAAGCTTTGGAGAGCTTGATTTAGGATAGACTCACAATAACACAGAGCTGAGCAGTCTTGGGAACAAAGGAAGGGCTTTCTAAGCTTCCTGCTGCCTTATATCTTTTAGTGTGTAATTGATCATTTAAGAGTAATGCATATGCCCCATACAATAACTACATCACAGTTATTAAATTATTTACACACATAACTTCAATGTGTGATGAGCATGAAGGAATATGAAAAGCAAAGTAACATGGAAAGAAATGGAAAACACCACTACAGACATAGACATACAGATGGTAAAAATGGTAAAATTACCTGAAATGTTTCAACCTAACTCTGCACATTATATTGAAGGAGATAAAGACATAATTTAAAAATTATCTAAAAGTCTAGATTCTGGCTGAGAATATAGATCAGTGGGAGAATATTTCTATGACATCTGTGAGACTTCGGTTTCTTACAAATGAACAAACAAAACTAGAAGTTAAGATGGCATATCAGATTAGACATTGTGTACATTAAGTGCATTCACCATGGAAAACTGTGTAGATACTACACAGTTAAAAATGGGCCCACCATATGATCCAGCAACTCCATTCTTGGTTATATGCCCAATGAAAACAAAGTCAGGATCTAAGCCCTTACTGACTTCTAATGTTGTTACACTCTTTTCTATAGTCAAGAAATTGAATGAGTCTAGATGCTCATTAACATTGAAAAGAATAAAAGTGTGATAAATGCGCAAAATAGAGTATTATTAAGATACAAAAATTAAAAACCTGTTGTTGGAAGTGGATTAATCTTAAAATACCAGATTAAGTGAAACTAGACAATACAGATAAATAGATATCACATCTTTCTCCTGTATAGGGGAAAAAGTTGGACTCTGATTACTAGGAACTGGGAGAAGCCCTGAGCAAAGAAAGGGTGAGAGTGTAAGATCATCATTGGATAAGACCAATGAATGCTGTGTTCATAGATGGAAATAGCATACTGAATCTAGTAAAACAAATAATCTAAGGATACGTTCTTGAAAAGGCAAATCTACTTCAGCTACATAGATTGTCTTTATTGATCAGGTCGCTAAACAAGAAGAAATAACGAGAGACAACTACAGGGAAAAGAGAGCTGTGAGTCAGAACAGTCAACAAATGAAGAGATGGATGTCAAGAACCTCCTTCTACAATAAGCCCTAGGAGCAGTGAGGTATGAGAATAACTGGGAGTGTATGGTTTAAATTTAGAGATGAGGAATAGTCTTCAAAACACCTTCCTCATCTTATCTTCTTCATATCTTCATAGCTCAGGAACATTGTATTGAAGTCATGTCTGTGTTCATACCAGCCTCTAATGTGGTCAACAGCTTCCTAGAACTGAAGGAGTAATCACGTAGCTTCTCTGTGTTCTATGTTCCATGCAAAGTCTTCTATTGTAGTATTTTAAATGTTTCACTGACAGATATTATTTATAAATGTTAATGTGTACAATCTTGTAAACCCAGTATGTATATTCTGTGCTAAAATCACATCAGGGTGAGGAGCATTTACATCTTACTAACTTTTTATCTGTTTAGTGTCTCATTGCTTATTTTTGATCTGATGTGTGTGTGTGTGTGTGACAGAGAGAGAGAGAGAGAGAGAGAGAGAGAGAGAGAGAGAGAGAGGAGGGATACAGAGATACCTGTTCATATACATGTTCATATGTGAATTCAGTCATGTACATGTGTAGTGGTCAGAGTACAATTGCCTTCAACCTTGGTTAAGATAGTGTATCTTGCTTGTTTTCTTAGTATGCAGTCTGACTGGCTCATAAAATTCTAGAGATTCTCCTCTCTCTACTTCTCACTTCACCATCGGAATGTCAAAATACATCTGGTCTTCAGGTGTTTAAGTGATATCAGGTCTTCATGCTTGCAAGGCCAAGACATATATTTGTTCTTTGATCCATCGTCTCAGACTTCAGAAGACTTTTATAGATGAGCTATGTATAATTCCATTTTTGGTATTATTCACCAAAAGTCACATTAACTGATTTTTTAATCAGTTGGTTATTTTATTTATTTACACTTCAAATGCTGCCCCCCTTCCCAGTTTCCCTTCTGCAAACTACCCATCCCTTCCCCCTTCTTTTGCCTTTAAGAGAGTGATCCCACACCTGCCAACCCACTCCAGCCTCACCTCTCTAGCCTCTCTCTACACTGGGCCAACAAGCCTCCAAAGGACGAAGGGCCTCCCCTCCTATTGATGCCAGATAAGGCAATCCTCTACTACATGTGCATCTAGAACCATGGACCCATCCATGTATACTCTTTTTTTTTTTTTTTTTTTTTTTTTTGGTGATTTAGACCCTCAGAGCTCTGTGGGTTCCAGTTAGTTTATATTGTTGCTCTTTCTATGGGGTTGCAATCCCCTTCAGCTACTTCAGTCTTTCCCCTAACTCTTCCATTGGAGACCCCAGGCTCAGACTGATGGTTGACTGTGAGTATCTGCATCTGTCTTTGTCAAGTGCTAGTAGAACCTCTCAGGGAACAGGCATATCAGGTTCCTGTCAGTAAATGCTTCTTGGCATCAGCAATAGTGTCAGGGCTTGGTGTCTGCAGATGGGATAGATCCCAAGGTGGGGTAGTCTATGGATAGCCTTTTCTTCAGTCTCTGCTCTACTTTTTGTCCATGCAGTTCTTTTAGACAGGAACAATTCTGGGGTAAAAATTTTGAGATTGGTGAGTGGCCCCATCCCTCTACTGGGGCCCATGCCTATCTGGTCTCTTCAGGTTCTATCTCTCCTCTGTTAGGTATTTCAGCTAATGTATCAGGGTTGGGTACTGGAAACCTCTTGCTTCTCTGGTGTCTGGGACTTTCTAGTGCTCGCCCCCATTCCCCAGCCCTACTGCTGGATACTTCTATTCATTCTCCTGACCCTCTGCACTTCTTTCCTGTCTTTTCCCATATCTAATACAGTCTCATATTTTACTTCCCTTTCCACTCTCCCTCTCTGGTCATGCCCTACTTCTACCTCCCATGATTATTTCGTTCCTTCTGTTAAGTAGTATTTAAGCATTCCCCATTTTCATCTTCCTTCTTCTTAGCTTCATATGATTGTATGTTGTATCGTGGGTATTCCAAGTTTTTTGCCTAATATCCACTTATTAGTGAATACACACCATGTGTGTTCTTTTGTGACTGGATTGCCTCACTCAAGATGATATTTTCTAGCTCAATCCATTTGGCTGCAAAATTCATGAGGTCATTGTTAATGTACCAAATATACCAAATTTTCTGTATCCATTCTTCCATAAAGGGACATCTGGAGTATTTTCAGCTTCTGGATATTTTAAATAATACTGCTATAAATATAGTGGAGCATGTACACTTCTCATATGTTGTAATATCTTTTGGCTATATACCCCATAGTTGTATACCTGGGTCTACAGATAGAAATATTTTGAATTTTCTGAAGAACCACCAGTTTGTTTTCTAAAGTGGTTTTACCAGATTACAGTCCCACCAGCAAAGTATGAGTGTTGCTCTTTCTCCACATCCTTGCCATCATCTGCTGTCCCCTGAGGTTTTGATCTTAGCCATTCTGATTTGTGTGAGGTGGAATCTCAGGGTAGTTTTCATTAGCTTTTCCCTAATCAATAAGGACGTTGATCATTTCTTTAGGTGATTCTTGGCTATTGGAGATTTCTCAATTGAGAATTGTTTGTTTAGCTCTGTACCCCATTTTTAAATAGTGTTATTTGATTCTCTGGAGTCTTGGACTTCTTGGGTTCTTTGTATATTTTGGATATTAGCCCTCTATTGGATGTAGGATTGGTATATATCTACGCAATTGCTGGGTTGTGAATTTGTCCTATTGACAGTGCCCTTTGCTTGCATAAGTTTTTCAGTTTTATGAGGTCCCATTTGTCAACTGTTGATCTTAGAGTCTGAGCCACTGGTGTTCTATACAGAAAAATTTCCCCTGTGCTGATGTGTTCCAGGTTCTTTTCCATTTTCTTTTCTATTCCATTAAGCCTATATCGTTTTTTGTGGAGGTCCTTGATCCTCTTGGACTGAAATGTTGTTGAACATGTTCTCTTTTTTTTTCCAGTGGATGAATCTGGCTTCTTTGCCAAAGATCAAGTTACAATAAATGTGTGGGTTTATTTCTAGGTCTTCAATTCTATTCTAATGATCTATCTGTCTGTCTCTGTACCAATACTATGTGATTTTTATCACTATAGCTCTTTAGTACAGCTTGAGGTCAGGGATAGTGATGCCTTTTGAAGATCTTTTATTGTTTAGAATTCTTTCCAATATCTTGGGTTTTTGTTATACCAGATCAAGTCAAGAACTGCTGTTTCTAACTCTGTGAAGAATTGAGTTGGAATTTTTATGGGGATTACATTTAATCTGTAGATTGCTTTTGGTAAGATGGTCATTTTTACTAGCTTAATCCTGCTAATCCATGAGTATGGGGGATCTTTCCATCTTTTGAGGGCTTCTTTGATTTCTTTCTTTAGAGACTTGAAGTTATTATCATACAGATCTTTCACTTGCTTAATTAGAGTTACACCAAGATACTTTAAATCACTTGTGACTATTAGAAAGGGTTTTATGTCTCTAACTTCTTTTTCCGTTTGTTTGTCCTTTGTGTAGAGAAAGGCTACTGATTTGTTTAACCTAATTTTATATACAGTCACTTTGTTGAAGCTGTTTTTCAGCTGTAGAAATTGACCAGTAGAAATTTTGAGGTCGCTTATGTAAACTATCATATCATCTGCAAATAGTGATATCTTAACTTCTTCCTTTCCAATTTTATCCCTTTCACCTCTTTTGTTGTCTCATTGCTCTAGCTAGAATGTCAAGTACTATATTGAATAAATAGGGAAAGAGTGGGCATTCTTGTCTTGTCCCTGATTTTAGCTGGATTGCTTCAAGTATCTCTCCATTTAATTTGATGTTGGCTATTGGTTTGCTGTATGTTGCTTTTGTTATGTTTAGGCATGGGCCTTGAAGTCTTGATCGTTCCAAGACTTTTAACATGAAGGGATGTTGTATTTTTCAAAGGTTTTTCAGCATCTAATGAGATAATCTTTTTTTCTTTTAATTTGTTTATATAGAGGACTGTGTTGATGAATTTCTGTACATTGAACTATGCATGCATCACAGGGATGAAGCCTACTTGACCATGATGAATGGTCATTTTGATGTGTTCTTGCATTTGGTTTGAAAGCATTTTATTGAGTATTTTTGTATTGACATCCCTGAGGGAAATTGGTCTGAAATTCTTTTCTTTCTCGAGTCTTTGCTTTAATTATCAGTGAAATGTGCCTTCGTAAAACAAACTAGGTAGTGTTTCTTCTGCTTCTTTGTTGTGGAATAGATTTTTAAAAAAGATTTATTTATTTTATGTATATATGAATACACTGTAGCTATCGTTAGACACACCAGAAGAGGACATTGTGTCCCATTACAACTGGCTGTGAGCCACCATGTGGTTGCTGGAAATTAAACTCAGGACTTATGGAAGATCAGTCAGTGTTTTTAGCCACCGAGCTATCTCTTCAGCCCTTGTTGGGGAATAGTTTAAGACGTGTTGGTGTTACGTCTTCTTTGAAGTCGTGATAAAATTCTGCACTAAAACCATCTGGCCCTGGACTTTTGCTTCTGTGGGAGACTGTTAATGACTGTTTCTATTTCTTTAGGTGTTATGGGACTATTTAAATGACTTATCTGTCCTTGATTTAACTTTGGTACCTGTATATGTCTAGAAAACCATCAATTTCATGTAGATTTTCCAGTTTTGTTGAGTATAGGCTTTTGTAGCAGGATCTGATGATTCTTTGAATTTCCTCAGTTTCTCTTGTTGTCTCCCTTCTTCTGATTTGTTAATTTGGGTACTGCCTCTGTGCCATCCAGTTAGTTTGGCTAAGGATCTTTATCTATCTTGTTGATTTGCTGAAAGAACAAGCTCCTAGTTTTGTCGACTATTTGTATCATAAACTGTTTTTAAAGAGGAATGTGAAATTTTAAGACTTTATTCACGGCCTTCTGTCAGGGTAGGTCACCAGCATGTCTGCTCCTCTGAAGACCCAACATTCTGAAAGTCTCCCAGGAATTCTGCTGCATGCATAGCAACAGACCCCATAGTCTGAAGGTTTCCCAGGAGATCTGCTGCACACAGGGCAACATATCATCAGATTTTCTACCCCTCTGAAGACCCCCACAAATTGAAGGTCTCCCAGGAGAACTGCTGCATGCAGAGCAATAGATCACCGGTGTGCATGTCCCACTGAAGACCTCACAGTCTGAAGACCTCACAAGAGGTCTGCTACAGCCAATGTCACAGGCCTACCAGGAGACCTGCAGCAATCCAGTAAAACAGGAAGCAGGCTCCAGACACCCAGGCCATCTAACACTAGAGAAAACCAGTTGGTGAGAGGCAAGTGCAAAAACATAAGCACCAAAAGCCAATATACTTTGGCATCATCAAAACCCAGTTCTTCCTCCACAGCAAGCCCTGGTTACCCCAAAATGCCTGAAAATCAGGATGCTGACACAAAATCCTATCTCATTAAGATAATAGAGTCCTTTAAGGAAAATATAAATAACTCCCTGAAAGAAATACAGGAAAGCACAGGTAAACAGGTAGAAGCCCTTAAAGAGGAAACAAAGCAACACCTTAAAGAAATACAGCAAAAAACAATAAAATAGGTATAAGCATTGAACAAAACAATCCAAGAACTAAAAGTAGAAGTAGAAACAATAAATAAAACACAAATGGAGGCAACCCTGGAAATGGAAAATCTAGAAGAGAGGTCAGGAATTACAGATGCAAGAGTCACCAGCAGAGTACAATAGATAGAAGAGAGAATTTCAGGTGTAGAAGATACCTGTGGTGGTTTATACAAGCTCAGCCTAGGGAGTGGCACTATTATAAGGTGTGGCCCTGTTGGAATCAGTGTACCACTGTGGGTGTGGGTCTTAAGACACTCACCCTAGCTTCCTGGAAGCCAGTATTCTGCTAGCAGCCTTCAAATGAAGATGTAGAACTCTCAGCTCCTCTGGCACCATGCCTGCCTGGATGCTGCCACCTTGATGATAATGGACTGAATCTCCGAACCAGTAAGCCATCCCCACTTAAACATTGTCCTTATGAGAGTTGCCTTGGTTATGGTGTCTGTTCACAGCAGTAAAATCCTGAATAAGACAATACATTAGAAGATATTGACACAAAAGGCAAAGAAAATACAAAACATAAAAAACTCTTAACCCAAAACATCCAGGAAATCCACACAAAAAATGAAAAGGCAAAATCTAAGTAAAATAAGAACAGAGGAGAGTGAAGATTCCCAGCTCAAAGGACCTGAAAACATCTTCAACAAAAATCATAGAAGAAAATCTCCCCAATGTAAAGAAAGAGATGGCCATAAATGTATAAGAAATCTATAGAACACCAAATAGATTGGACCAGAAAAGAAAATCCTCTTGTTACATAATAATCAAACCACTAAATTCACAGAACAAAGAAATAATATTAAAAGCAGTAAGGAAATAGGCCAAACAACAAATAAAGGCACACCTACCAGAATTATACCAGAATTCTCAACAGAGACCCTAAAAGCCAGAAGAGCCTAGACAGAGGTCATGCAGATCCAACAAGAACACAAATGCCAGCCCAGGATACTTTACCCACCAAAACTCTCAATCAGCATAGATGGAGAAAGGAAAATATTCCAGGACAAAACAATTTTAAACAACATGTATCTACAAATCCAGGCCTACAGTGGATTCTAGAAGGAAAACTCTTATATAAGGAGGGCACCTATGCCAAAGAAATAACAAGATATTAATCATCTCACAACAAAGCCAAAAGGAGAGAATCACATGCACATAATGCCCCCTATAAAAACAAACATAACAGGAACTAACAATCATCTATCTTTAATATTACTCAACATCAACAGACTAAATTCTCCAATAAAAAGACATAAGCTAGCAGACTAGATAGCCATGCAGGATCCAGTAGTTTGTTACATACAAGAAACACATCTCAATGACAAAGACTGATACTACTGCAGAGTAAAAGGCTGGAAAAAAACCTTCCATGCAAATGGTCTCAAGAAATAAGTGGATGTTGCCATTCTAATAGCCAATAAAATCAACTTTCAACCAAAAGTTAACAAGTGATATAGAGAAGGACACTTCATACTCATCAAAGGAAAAATCCACCAAGAGAAAATCTCAATTCTGAACATCTATGCCCCAAATGCAAAGGAACCTACATTCATAAAAGAAACTTCACTGAAGTCCAAAACACACATTGAACCCCACACAATGATAGTTTTAGACTTCAATACCATACTCTCACCAGTGGACAGTTCCTTGAAACAGAAACTAAACAGAGACACAGTGAAACTAATAGAAGTTATGAATCAAATGGATTTAACAGATATGTACAGAATGTTTCAGTCTAAAACAAAAGAATATAACTTCTTCTCAGCACCTCAAGGAACCTTCTCCAAAGTTGACCATTTAATCGGTCACAAAACAAGCCTCCACTGATACAAGAAGATTGAAATAATCCTATGCATCCTATCAGATAACCATGGACTAAGGTGAGTCTTCAATAAAAACAGAAACAACACAAAACCCACATACCTATGAAAGCTGAACAACTCTCTACTCAATGATAACTTGGTTAGGGAAGAAATGAAGAAAGAAATGAAAGAGTTCCCAGAATTCAATAAAAATGATCATACAGCATACCTAAACTTATTAGGCACAATGAAAGCAATGCTAAAAGGAAAATTCATAGCACTAAGTACCCTGGTAAAGAAATTGGAGAGATCCTACTCTAGCAACTTAACAGCACACCTGAACAAAAAGAAGCAAACACACTCAAGAGGAGTAGATGTCAGGAAAGAGTTGAACTTGGGGCCTAAATCAACCAGATAGAAACACAGTAAGATATAAAGAATCAATAAAACAAAAAGCTGGTTCTTTGAGAAAATCAACAACATACATAAACCCTTAGCCAAATGAACTAAAGGGCCCAGAGACATTATCCAAATTAACAAAATCAGAAATGAAATGGGAGACATAACAACAGAAACCTAAGAAATTCAAAGAATCATCAGATCCTATACTCAACAAAACTGGAAAATCTAGATGAAATGGATGATTTTCTAGACAGACACCATGTACTAATGTTAAATCAAGATCTTGTAAATTATCTAAACAGGTGTATATCCACTAAGGAAATAGAAGAAAGCATTAATATCCTCCCAAACAAATGAAAAAAATGAAAGGCCAGGGCCAGATGCCTTTATTATTGAATTCTACCAGACCTTCAAAGCAAAGCTAATAAAAACACTACTCAAACTATTCCATGAAATTGAATCAGAAGGAACACTACCTAATTCATTCTGTGAAGCCACAATAGCTTGATATCTAAATCACAGAACTACCACCCCAAAGAAGAGAACTTCAGATCAATTTGCCTTATGAATATCGATGCAAAACTACTCACTTAAAATTCTTGCAAACTGAATCCAAGAATACATCAAAGCCATCATTCACCACAATCAAGTAACTTTCATCCCAGGGATTGAAGGGTGGTTCCTATATGAGAGCCATTAACATAATCCACTATATAAACCAACTCAAAGAAAAAAATCACATGATCATCTCATTAGATCTTGAAAAAGCTTTTGACAAAATGCAACACCCCTTCATGTTAAAAGTATTGGAGAGATCAGGAATTCAAGGTCCATAATTAACACATTAAAAGCAATAGTCAAAATCAAATTAAATGGAGAGATACTTGAAGTGTTCCCACTAAATGATGGATGAGGCAAGGCTGCCCAAGCTACCTGTGTTTATTCAATATAGGACTCAAAGTTCTAGCTAGAGCAATAAAGCAACAAAAGGAGTTCAAGGGGATGCAAACTGGCAAAGAAGAAATACAGGTATCACTATTTGCAGATGATATAACAGCATATATAAGCAACCTCAAACTTTCTACCATAAGAACTTCTACAGCTGACAAATAACTTCAGAAAAGTGGCTGGATACAAAATTAACTGAAACACATCAAGAGACTTCCTTTATTTTAATGATAAATGGGCTCAGACAGAAATTAGAGAAACAACACCATTCACAATAGTCACAAATAATATAAAATATCTTGGGGTAATTCTAACCAAACAAGTGAAAGATCTGTATGACAAGAAATTCAAGTATCAAGAAATTGAAGAAGACTTCAGAAAATGGGGAGGTCTCCCATGCGCATGGATTTGTATAATTAACATAGTAAAAATGTTCATTTTACAAAAAGCAATCTACAGATTCAATGCAATCTCAATCAAAATTCCAACACGATTCTTCATAGAGATAGAAAGAGCAATTCTAAATTTCATATGAAAAAATGAAAAACTCAGGATATGTAAAAAATCTTAACAATAAAAGAACTTCTTGGGGAAGTACATCTTGTAGTAGATCAAGGTGTACTACAAAACAATAGCAACAACAACAACAACAACAACAACTACATGGTATTGGTACAGAGACAGACAGGTGATCAATGGAATAGAATTGAAGACCTAGAAATAAAACCACATACTGACACTTGATCTTTGACAAAGAAGTAAAAAATATACAATGAAAAAAAGAAAGCATTTTCAATAAATGGTGTTGGTCTAACTGGCAGTGGGTATGTAGAAAAATGAAAAAGAAATCCATATTTGTCACCTTGCACAAAGCTCAAGTCCAAGTGCATCAAGCACCTCAATATAAAACCAGATTCTCTAAATTGAATAGAAGAGAAAGTGGGAAAGAACCTCAAACTCATTGGCAAGGGTTGAGAGTGGGATGGTTTCCTGTCAAGGTTTGCATATGTTCTGCCTATGGAGTGGCACTATTAGAAGGGGTGGCCCTGTAAGAGTAGAGGTGGCCTTGTTGGAGTAGGTGTGTCACTGTGGGTGTGGGCCTTATGACAGTCATCCTAGCTGCATGGAAGTAAGTATTCTGCTAGCAGCCTTCAAATGAAGATGTAGAACTCTCAGCTCCTCCTGTATCCGAGCCTGCCTGGATGCTACCAAATTCCTACCATGATGATAATGGACTGATCCTCTGAATCAGTAATCCAACCTCACTTAACTGTTGTCCTTATGAGAGTTGCCTTGGTTGTGGTTTCTGTTCACATCAGTAAAACCCTAAATAAGACATTTCCTAAACAGAACTCCAATGGCTCAGGCTCTAAGATAAAGAATTGTTAAATGGGACCTCATGAAACTGAAAAGCTTCTGCAAGTCAAAGGACATAGTCAACAGGACAAATTTGCAAACTACAGATTGGGAAAGAAATCTTCACCAACTCCACATTTGATAGAGGGCTAATATCCAAAATATATAAAGAACTCAAGAAGCTAACCACCAAAACCCAACCAACCTAATAAAAAATGAAGTATAGAGCCGAACAGAGAATTCACACCAGAGGAATCTCAAATGATGGAAGGGCACTTAAAGAAATGTTCAAATTCCTCATTGAGCATGGAAATATAAATCAAAACAACCCTGAGATTCTACCTTACACCAATCAAAATGGCTAAGATAAAAGACTCAGGTGATAGCACATGTTGTTGAGAATATGGAGAAAGAGGAACACTCCTCCATTGCTTGTAGCATTGCAAACTGGTACAATCACTCTGGAAATCAATCAAGAGGTTCCTCACAAAATTGGAAATAGCTCTACCAGAAGACCCAGCTACACCACTCTTGGGCATATACCCAAAAGATGCCCCTCCCCATGTCATAGGGGCACATGTTCCAATATGTTCATAGAGGCCTTATTTGTGATACCCAGAAGCTAGAAACAACCCATATATTCTACAACAGAACAATGGATACAACAATGGAATACTACTCCGCTATTAAGAACTGAGTTTTGCAGGCTAGTGGATGGAACTAGAGACTATAATTCTGAGTCAGCTATCTCAGACCCAAAGTGATACGTACTCACTAATAAGTGGATATTAGTCAAAAAAAAAAAAAAAGCACTGAATACCCAGGGTACTGTTCACAGAACTCAAGAAGGTTAACAAGCAGAAGAGACCAAGTCAGGATGCCTCAGTCCCCCTTGACAGGGAGAATAAAGCAATCAGAGAGGGTAGAGGAAGGAGGGTTCTGAGTGGGAGAGGGGACAGGGAGGGGAAAGGGAAAATTTAATCAGGTATTCGGGGGAGAGTGAAGCCTGAGGGCCAGCAGAAAGAATGGAAACAGGCAACCTTAAGAAGTAGGAGATGGGGGGACCTTCTAGAATGTATCAGAGACCTAGGAGATGAGAGTTGCTCAGGACTCAAAGGGAGGGACCTTAGATGAAATGCCTAACAGTGGGGAGAGAGAACTTGTAGGGTCTACCCACAGTAGAATCTACATCAAGTGGAGGGATGGGGTTTCCATCCCACTGTCAAAAACTCTAATGCAGAATTGTTCCTGTCTAAAAGAACTTGAGGGAAAGGGGGCCCAGTTACTGGCCCAAATTGAGATCCAGCTCAAGGGGAGTCTCCAAGGTCTGACACTATCACTATGTTGTGCTTACAGACAGGAGCCTAGTATGACCGCCCTCTGAGAGGCCCAGTGAGCAGCTGAAAGAATCAGATGAAAATACTTACACCCAACCAATGGACTGAAGTCAGAGACCCCTGTGATTGAATTAGGAAAAGCCTGGAAGAACTTGAGGAGGGCTGTGTCCCCCATAGAAAGGCCAGCTGTCTCTAATAACCTGGACTCCTGGAGATCTCTCGGACAATAAACCACCAACCAGGCAGCATTCACCAGATGATATGAGGACACCAACATATATACAGCAGAAGACTGCCTGATCTGGCCTTAGTGAGAGAAGACTTACCTAACCCTTAATAGATTTGAGTCACAGAGAGTGGGAAAGTCTGGTGGGCTGGCGGTGGGACGACTACATCATCTTTGAGACAGAGGAGGCTGAATGGGATGAGGAAATGTTGGAGGGGGTACCTGGAAGGTGATAACGACTAGACTGTTAAAATAATAATAATAATAATAATAATAATAATAATAATAATAATAATAA
>JADRCH010000368.1:98369-129861 GCA_019843965.1 Rhynchomys soricoides | reverse complement strand
AATAATAATAATAATAATAATAATAATAATAATAATAATAATAATAATAAGTATTCACCCTCATTAATAATTATACAAATTAAAATTTACAGATTAAAATTTACAGATTAAAAAGTTGATGGACTTAATAAATTTACATATTTATCTTTTAAGTTGGATCAACTACACAGACATCTGAATGTTTGCCCTGATGAATTAGAATTTAAATTCATAATAGTGTTTTTCTGCCCCCAACAGGAAACTAGTGCTCCAACATTCCACTGTACCTATGGACCCGATACCTCAACACCTCAAGAAAATGTGTGTGTGTGTGTGTGCGCGCGCGTATGCATGTACTTCTTTTAAGAAAGCATTTGCATTTGAAAGAAAAGATTTCAGATCAGCCGCAGTGGTGGCACTTGCCTTTAATATCAGCACTTGGGAGGCAGAGGCAGGCATATTTCTGAGTTTGAGGCCAGCCTGGTCTACAGAGTGAGTTCCAGGACAGCCAGGGCTACACAGAGAAATCCTGTCTCAAAAAAAAAAAAAAAATTTCAGACAGTGTCATTCCTATCTACCAGATTGAACAGACCAGTTCAATGGAGGAAATGTTTGCTCCTGGCTCTATGTTATACACACCAATTCTATAACATTCTGACTTGCCACAAGAGTTTATAGTATATGCACTGCCACTTGCAGTCTATCCTACAGATTGGGGTTCAATTTAGATTTTATTTGATCATAAATTGTTATGTAAATGTAGGTTTGCTGCTCTTGGTGAGTGGACAGGAGCCAGGTTTGCACACATAATACTAAGCCAAAGTAATGGCACATGGCCACTCCTAGCATTTACCAGATTTTGGATATGTGATGATGAAGATATCTTCATCTCTAATAGCAAAATTTTCCATCTTTTCTAAATGTTCAGTGCTCACATTCAGTTTCACAAAATTATGTCATTTAAAGTTAAGCAAATATTCATTTGTATTGTCCATAATTATTCACCTAGAAGTAAAAACATAGAGTTAATTTTGTATGTTGAATATTGTCCTATACTTAATAATAATTACTCAGAGGTTAAAATGTGTCAAGCACCATTTAAGTATGTTATGTGTATAAATAATTACTCTGAAAAATGACACTGATTATGTTATTGAAATTTCATAATAGTTTAACAATGCTATATTTTTAAAAACACCGTTTTAAATATGAGGAAACAAGGAGGAAAAGGTTAAGTATATTTTCCTGTAATTCTATGTGGGACAGATTACCAGAATTTTTAACATACAGATGAGAAAAATATGGCTATAGAGACAGTGTTAAAATATCCAAGGTGTCCAACTAGCTACCCTCAGAGGATTTTAGAACAAAAATTTGGGCACTGAGTCCATGCATATAATCTAGACATGTTTGCATTTTTATTAGCTGAATTGTTTCAGTCTTTCAAAAATAAGAAGCTGTTTAAGATGTGCTTTTGACATTTGATGTAGACTTTGCATATCCTGCTCTATCTCAATGTGACTTAGGTACAGAGTAGCTACTTGAAATTAGTAAGACCAGTGTGTGTGCTTCTGAAGCGTTACTCAGTTATAGTTACAAGGTCTCCTATGAAACTTGTTGAATATTTATTTCCAACCAAAAAATCTAAACTCAGAAATGCAACTTTAATCTTAAAAAACAAAACAAAACAAAACCCTGAATTTAAAATATAAAGCAAAAAATTACAAGACACACCTCATCTTGTCAAAAATTGATTAACTCAAATATCTCTACTGGACTGCCGGACATCTCTGGACTGGAAGATTGAATTGGAGAGATCACACTCTCAGTTCTGATATTACCAAAGAATTAGTATCCTTGCATCCAGTTGTTATTTTCTAAATTGTGGATCCCAAAATTTCTATTTGATAAAATCTGAAAATACAGTGTTAAATAATTTGCATGTCAGTTAATAATATTTAATTTGGTGTGTGTATGATTTGAGAGAGACGAGCACTCTCTATGTAGTCTAGGTTGGCCCAGAACTTAATACATACACCAGGATAGCCTCAATGTATGTAGATGCTCTTGCCTGTACTGGGATTATTGTCATGTGCAACAGGTATGACTAGTTACTTTACAGATATCTATAAAGTAAACAATCACTTGGGTGAATCTCTGTGAGTGTAGAACACAACTAAAGATGTCTAATTGAGGATCTCCTCCTTTGCAGGTTTCCTTTCTATCTTAGGTAGGGCTTTACTGCTTTGAACAGATGCCATGAGCAACGCAGCTCCTATAAGGACACCATATAATTGGAGCTGGCTTACAGGTTCAGAGGTTGAATCCATTATTATCCTAGCAAGAATATGGCAGCATACATACAGGCATGGTGCAGGAGGAGCTAAAAGTTCTACATTTTCATCTAAAGGCTACTAGCAGAATACTGCCTCCCATGCAGCTCGGATGAGCATCTTAAAGCCCACACGAATAGTGACATACATATTCCAAAATGGCCACATATGCTAATAGTGTCACTCCCTGGGCCAAGGTATAGAAACCATCACATTCCAGTCCCTGGCCTCCATAAGCTTGTTCAAACATATGAATCTATGGGAGTTATACCTAAACATAACAAAATAAAAATACATTTAGTCCAACTGCCAAAGCCCACATAGTTTATAGCAGTCTCAACAATGTTAAGAGTCCAAAGTTGACATTCTCTTGTGAGATCCTTCCAGTCACTTAACTGTAATCCCCAAAGCAAGACAGGAACACAACTGTGCAAACCTCAAACTCTGCATCTCCATGTCTGAGGTCAAAGGTGTCTGCAGATCTCCAACTCCTTTTTCAACTTTGTTGACTGTAACAAACTTCTTTCACCTGACATGGTTCCATTCCCTGTCAGTAGCTTTCCTCAGCAGACAGCCCATGGCTCTGGCATCTCAAACATCTTGGGGTCTCCAAGGCAACTTCAACACTACAACTTCTTGTTTCAATGTCTGAGATCCACACATGATTTTCTGAGTTCCTGCAAAAGGCTGGCATCACTCCTCCAGCTCTGCCCTCTGTAGCATGCTAAGCTCATATTGATCCACTACACTGCTACTGTTGTTCTTGGTGATCATCTATGACACTAGCATCTCCAATACACTCTAGTTTTCTTCTGCAACTAGGCTTCACCAATAGCCTCTCATAGGTTCTTTTCATGGTGTCAAGCCTCAAATCCTTTGCATGACTCTTTCATTCCTAGGCCTTCAACTGCAACTGAGGTTGAACCTTCACCATGGCCTTCCATTACCTCTCACAATGCCAAGCCTCAGCTGTTCTTCATGTCCCCTTCATGCCTTCAAAACCAGTACCTCCTGGGTGACTCTTAAACATTACCAAGTACAGCTGCAGCAAGAGGTACAACCTTGGCTATCTCTGGAACACAGCCTCTGTACTCTCAGAAAACAGTTCCCAGAAGATTTCACCTCAGTAATGCTGGTCTCTTCTTAACCACCCCTAATTTCTTTGTTCCAGCTAGCCAGCATTAATAGTACTCTTGTCTTGACTATAATACAGACAGAGAAACATGACCTAAACTGCTATGTTCTGCTGCTTGCTGGAGCCAGATTATGGCCTCCTTGTTTAATTACTTTATCATTAGCTTCCTCTTTTTCAACTCCTTCTCTGCCTTGGCTCGGCTGTGTTGGATCTTGCTGTATAGATTGACCTTGAACTCAGAGGTCTGCATGTCTGTCTCGTGGGATTAAAGGTGTGTACCAGCATACCTGGATATAAGTTTAGCTGCCTAGAATCTTACCCCAAAATCCCACTCCCTTAATTTTTTACCTCTTGGAATACAGGATTCAGTTCCATTTCACTACCTGGTTCCCCTTTAATACTTGAACTATATATTCTATATTTTTCCTTTATAAGCTTGCTATGGTTTTCAAAGGTCTATTTATGAGACTTAGCCAGAGAACAAAGACTATGATGGTCATTTCTGAGACTTTCTTTGTCTATTCAATGAATATAAATCTCTTTATGTCAGCTTCAGGTAGACTCGTGAGACAAGGGCAAAAAGAAGCCACATTCTTCATCAAAATCCCACAAAAACAATCTCTAGGTCATGTATTGTTCCAGTTCTGCAGAGGTTAAATCACTCTCAGTAAAAAATTCTTTTCTATTCCTACTAGGATAGCCAATTAAGCCCTACTTAAAGCATCCTAGTGCTTTCCAAATCCAAAGTCCCATATTCCACCTTCTTCCAAATTAAAACACAGTCAGGTCTATCACAGTAAAACTACAGTCCCTGGTACCAACTTCTATCTTAGTTAGGGTTTTACTGCTGTGAACAGACACCATTACCAAGGCAACTTTTATAAGGATAATATATTATTGGGGCTGGCTCACAGGTTCAGAGGTTCAGTCCAATATCATCAAGGCAGGAACATGGCAGTATCCAGGCAGGTATGGTGTAGCCTCTGAGAGTTCTACATCTTCATCTGAAGGCTGCTAGCAGAATGCTGCCTCCCAGGCAGCTTGGATGAGGGTCTTAAAGCCCACACCTATAGTGACATATCTACTCCAACTTGACCAGCTCCTGTAATAGAGTCACTCCCTGGGCCAAGCATATGCAAACCATCACACTCTCTGACAACTCAAGTCCAAGCTTCCTGAATATTCAGTATTGGAGATAGAAAGGCTGGAATGAAGGATCTCTCCCCTACTCCATGCCTCATACACTATAACACACAATATTATTTCAGTGAATGTAGATGGCATTGGTGTTGAAAAAGAAAACTTAAATTTGTATTTGAAATGTGCTAAAAATACACAGCACATAGTACTGATCAATGGACAGTCCTTTAGTGGGTAATATTGCAGAGGTGAAATGGAAGTAGAAGTGAGACAGTGTCACAGCTCACCTGTCACCCACAATACATTCCACACACTCTCTAAGCAGCAATTGTGTATTACATCCTGACTTTCCTGGCTAAGGGTGTCTGAATGTCTCTGTAAGCACACTGAATGACATTTTTACTTGTCATTTATTATGTTCATTTGCCTGCTAGGTTGTGTTTTATTATAAAGAGAAGGAGGGAAGGAGACAGTAATGGAAGAGAAAAGAAGAATGAGAGACAAAGAGAGGAAGAGAGGGAAGGAAAGAGAAGATTTCATTCTCTAAAACAAGGAGACTAAAGAGGGAATGAAGCACGTTCATTTTGCATCATTGGACATCAGAAGATTTTAGTGATGATAGAAAAATGGTTATATATAAAGAAAACAAATGTATGCTTCTTATTCTTTCACTGAAGCTCAAGAAAAGGAGGAAAACAACATTAGTGTGGAAAAAATATTGAGACAAGATCTAATGTATTCATGGCTAGCCTGGATGTCAGTATATAGACCAAGCTTATCTCAAACTCACAGAGATCTAAATTCGTTAGCCTCCAGAGTGCTAGGATTAGTGTTATGCACCCTTGTGCACTTACTATAAAGAGGTAATTATACATATATTATGCAGAAAAGACAGACACATTTGGAAATGTCTGAATCATTCCTTTTCTACTTATAGTGTGCAGATCAATGGGTGATGCAAAACCATTTCTGAAGAAATGTTAAGAAAACCAGTAATTGATCAGATGCTGATATATAAATATTCTTTGGATATTTTTTTTTTTGGCCAATAGGAAGTGTTCTAGTATATCTTCAGTAAGACTTTGTTGGTAGTAGAAAAATCTGATCAGATGTTTTTCTTAGGAGCATGAAAGAAGTTAAACATTAGGAGATTACAATTAAATATTACAGAGAACTGGAGGACAAATTTCACATTTACTTAATGGTGAGACTTACTAAGAAACAGCAAGTTACTTTGACACCTGTAGCTACAACTTGCTTGGCTTTCCAGCAGAGGTTTCAACATGCTTTCAGTAAAATTTCCAGGGCGAGATAACCACCAAAAGCTTTTAAGAATATCTAAATGCCTAGTTCTAATTTTGTGGAGCTTTATTTTCATTTCTTCATTCCAGCTTATGCAGGTTAGATTTTTTTTTTTTGGTTTTGTTAGGGCATGTTTGTTTGTTTTGATGGTTGGTTGGTTGCTTGCTTTGTCCAGTTGACACAGGCTAATTCATCTGGGAAGAGGAAATCTCATTTGAGTCATTGTTATATTGGCCTGTATGGGAGTCTGCAAGAGCCCTTTTACAACTAATGACTAGTGTAAGGATCTGCTGCCATTCCCAGCTGGGGAATCCTGCATTTTACAAAAAAGGAAGAAGAAGAAGAAGAAGAAGAAGAAGAAGAAGAAGAAGAAGAAGAAGAAGAAGAAGAAGAAGAAGAAAAAGAAGAAGAAGAACAAGAACAAGAAGAAGAACAAGAAGAACAAGAAGAAGAACAAGAAGAAGAACAAGAAAGAAAGACAGAAAAAAGAAAAAAAAAAGCACAATAAAGCCAGCCACAAAGAATAAGCCAATAAGTAGTTTCTCCAGAGCTTTTGTTTCAGCTCCATCCTCTGGGTTCATACCTTGTGTTCTTGATCTGAGTTCCCTTCACAATGGATTATAAACTGTCAGATAATCAATTTCCTGCCCAAGTTGGCTTTTGGTTATGAATTTATCACAGCAACAGAGAGAAAACTTTGTTTACTGTCTGTGCGGGTTGGCTTTATGTCAGTTTGTCCCAAGATAGAATTAATTGGAATAATGGAAGCTATGTAGAGAAAATGCCTCCAAAAGTTCCAGCTACAAAGCATATTGTCAATTAGTGATTGATGGGGGCATTGTCAACTGACTGTGGGTTGTGCCAACTATGGACTGATAATCTTGAACTCCATTAGAAAGGAGGCTGAGCAAGCCATGGCGAACAAGCCAGTGAGGAGCTTCTGTATCAGCTTCTGCCTGCAGGTTCAAGGCTTGTTTAAGTTTCTATTCTGACTTCCCCTTGATGCTGAACAGTGTAAACCAAATAAACCCATTGTCTTTCTTAGGGTTTTACTGCTGTGAACAAACGCTATTAGCAAGCAACTCTTATAAGGACAACATTTAATTGGAGTTGACTTAACATGTTCAGAAGTTCAGTCAAATATCGTCAAGGCTAGGACATGGTGGCATCCAGGCCAGCATGATGCCAGAGGAGCTGAGAGTTGAAGGCTGCTAGCAGAATACTGACTTCCAGGGAGCTAGGCAGGAGGGAGTCTTAAAGCCCACACCCACAGTGACCTGTTCAATAAGGCCTTCCAACAGGACCACACCTCCAAATAGTGCCACTCCCTGAGCCAACAATATTCAAACAATCACACCCATTTATTCTCAAGTTGCTTTTGGTCTTGATGGTTCATCATAATAATCCACTGAAGACACAGTGTCTTGAGCCACTGGATACTAATGGCATCTTAGTCTAAACAGTGATCGTTGGTTATGGAAAGGACATGCAGGTTTAAATAATTATTTAGACGATAAGTGCTCACTGAAAAGTAGATATTAGCCCAAAAGCTCACAATGACCATGATACAACCCACAGACCATATGGAGCTTAGGATGAAGGAAGACTGTGTGTGGATGCTTCATTTCTTCATTGAGGGGGGAACAGGATGATCCTGAGAGGTGGAGGGAGGGGTGATGTGAGAGGGAGAGAGAAGGGGAAGGAAATAGGAGGGCAGTATCAAGTACTGGAAGGGATGGGAGAGAAGTACAGAGGGTCAGGAAACCAAATAAAACTATGTGGCAGTGGGGGAAGAGGAACTGGAGATAGCCACTGGAGGGACCCAGATGCCAGGGAAGTCAGAGGCTCCCAGGACCCAACAAGGATGACTTAGCTGAAATGCATAGCAAAGGGGAGATAGAACCTGAAGAGACCACTTCCAATAAATAGGCACGGCCCCTGATTGAGGGATGGGGCCACCCACCTCACTCAACGTTTTTAACCTAGAGATGTTCCTGTCCAAAGGAAAGACATGGACAAAAGATGGAACAGAGTCTGAAGGAAGGGCCATTCAGGGACAGCCCCACCTGGGGATCCATCCTGTCTGTAGACACCAAACCCCAACACTATAGCTGTTGCCAAGAAATGCTTGCTGAGAGGAACCTGGAGTTCCTTGGCATGTTCTACCAACTAATGACCAATGCATATGTGGATGCTTGGAGGCAACCAACAGACTGAGCTCATGGACCCTAGTGGAGGAGCTGGCAGAAAGACTTGAGCAGCAGATGGGGACTGCAACCCCATAGGAAGAACAATGTCAGTGGGCTGGACCACCCAATGCTCCCAGGGACTAGACCACCAGCCAAGGAGTGTACAGGGAGGGATCCAATGCTCCAGATACTTATGTAGCATAGCATAGCCCTGTCTGACATCAATTGGAGGCAAGGCCTTTGGTCTTGTGGAGGTTTGATGCCCCAGGGTGGGGGATGCTGGAGGAGTGGGGCAGCGAAGAATAGGTGTGGGGGAGTACCATCATAGAGGCAAAGAGGGGGAGGGAAAGGATGAATGTGGGATGGGGGTTTTGCAAAGAGGTAACCAGAAAGTGGGAGATCATTGAGATGTATATGAATGGAATGTTTAATTAAAAAAAGAAATATGAAAAATTGAAGCATGCTAAGGATTGAGCAATAAACACAAATATAAATCTAAAGATCAGGAAAATATTTTTATTTGAAAATAAAATTGGTACTAATTTAGTTGTTGTCTCTGAATACAATACAGCTGAAAAATACATGTAAGTAAACTGAGCGAGAGAAGAGTAGAAGCAAGAGTTGCAATCAGGGGAAGAGAAATAGGAAGGGAGGAAAGAGGCTAGAATGAGTACAGAAGACAAAGAATGTCAGCAAATACCCGAAGGAACTGGCCAGCTCAGAGACCACCAGAAAAACAGAGACAGGGGAATCAGAGAGGTAGAATGGAAATATGAGTGTGTTGTGTCACCTCTAACAACTGTGCTTGTCAAGAACAATCTCTGTGGTTAAGGAAATCTTAAAATGGCCAAATGTCTTCATCTTAAGAGTAGAGTCCATCTTATTTTCAAGTCAAAACAAGTTCATGCCTGATCTATAATACCTAAATTTGACCACATCTTGACTATTTGATGCAACATTAAACTAGAGTCTCTCATTTTTTAAGGTCTTTAAATTCTAGGCCATGAAGACAGATCTGGCTTGGTCCAAGGAGGTCAACACTAAAATGTCAAAAACATGCACCTGAGAAAAGCCATGCATCAAGTTGTGCTGTGTCAGCACTCTAGAAATGGTTGGGACCTGCAGCTTATGAATGATAACAGCTAACGGAGTGGTCGATTTTGTGCAGAACCTCCAACAAATTACACTCTGAAAGTTAAAAGTTACAAAGATATAGTTCTCATGTGTTTAAGTTGTACACAATCACAAGAACAAACTGTCCATGGCACAAACATAGTTTTCCATAGAGGCATACTAGTAATAGTTTAGACATTAAGCTGAATAACCAAAGCAAGCAAAAATAAGTAATCTGTTGTATACTCACTGCTATCTTCTACACCTGGGAGGAACATCAAAGCACATTCTGAGAACAGTTCTCAAGTTTGAAGAATCTGAGGTCACTAGACTCTTGTTTTCTTCCAGTGTTCTCACAAGCACTTAGAATTTTCCACACATGAGCTCGTTAATGGACTATGCTATGGCAGTGCTGTAGAACTAAATATTATCATATGAAAGACTAAAACTAGATTCACATCACTCACGTTCTAGTTTTAAAAAATGAATTCAAAGTGGACAGGAGATTGTTTTATTAAAAAGTATTTTATGTGTATGGGTGTTTTGCTTGCGTTTATGTATACCACATGTATGCCAGTATGACAAAGTAGTACAGACAAAAGCTTCCTCCGCAACAATGCTCAACTTTGCTATGTGTGTCTCTCTATTGTTTCAGTCAATTCTGTTGGATGGAGAAACATTATCTAAAGGAGAAATGGGAGTCATCCTGAGGAGGCAGTACACAATTTCACAAGGCTCCCATGTGACAGAAACTTCAGGCTGGATCTACTCTTGCTATGATGACCATGGTAGCTCCCTAGCCATGGTGTAGCTACCAGTTACTCTCTAATAACCCATGACTTTCTTTGCCATCAATCTCACCCACCCTCTTAAGACCTGTGTCCTCTTCTGGGGTCACAGATCCTTTAGTACCAACCAGGTTGCCCAGAAAAAAAATATCTTTTCCCTTTATCTATTCTCTCAGCCTTCCTATAGACAAATTCTGAAGCTACATGTCCCTGTGCTGTGTGGAGAGTGGCTTGTTACACCAGAAAGAAGGAGACAATTTACCAGACCTAGTGGGAGGGGAGCTGTGGAAGTGCATCACCTTCCCAGTCATAGTTTAGTTCCCCCCTCTTTACCACTAGCATATAATATTAGACAACCCAAACATCTCCATTTTTTTGAAGAAGCCATGTGTTTTGAACTGCATGTTGGTAACACTTTTACAGTAAAAAAAAGGAATTGTCTCCTTTTTTGCCTAAATATTATTGAGAGAAGTAAAGACATCCGCCTGGAGAACAATTGGCTAACTTAAAGTAGGTCAGCTTACTATGGACTTGGCCAGATACATGCCGGTTTCCTGGAAAGGCTCCAAGAGACATATTGGGTATTTACTCCCAAAGTCCTAGGTTCCTCAAACAAACCAGCAAGCCAGTTTACCTTTGTCATGCAATCTGCTGGGGACATAAGGAGAAAGATCCAGAAATTAGAGGAATTGTAGGGGTGAATAGGTATTATTTTAGAATGTTTCTGGAAGATTACAAGATTTAGATGAAGCAATAAAAAAGCAAAGAAACTATCCTGTGTAGTGATCACTACTGTTGGTGAAAGAGACAAAAGAAGAAATGGGGAAATACCAGGGGAAGAGATTCAGGGACTTATCAGCATCCTTTGATGGTTCCCTGAGTGCAGATCAGTTGGAGTTTAAACAAACATAACCATAAAGCACACTGCTAGAGTGTGTAGATAGCCTCCATAAAGCTCCAAACATGGAAAACAATGTGGAGAGCAAATAAAAGGCTTTTTAAGAAGCCTTCCAAGCCCTGAGCTACAGAGTCTCATTCAAAAAGGCTCAGATCAGGCCACACACCTGGGTTACAACCTAAGAAGTAAAGGAAGTACTTTCCAAGACTGTATTTCAGTCAGAATACAAATTCTACTCCCACATTGAACTGGAGACAGTTGGGTACTTCTGACCATGGATAATGAGATTTAGTGTTATAGATAAATCCCTCTATGCCAGTACTGGATGTTTACAGCCTTTGGTGTGGAATAAGACTGAGCAGAGAGCCCTCAAATCTGTGAAAAAGACTCTGGGTTCTGCTCTCGTCCTTGCCCAGGACCACCCAGTCATTACTAAGCCATTCCACTTGTTCCAGGATAAAGCTAGAAGCATTGCCTTGGGGTTTGTTTTTATAAACTCTGGGACCCATGAAAAGATGCATGTCAGATATGTCCATTGGATTTGGTCTGGTCATAGCCAGATTGTTCCCATAAGTATGTGCCACAGCTGCCACTGCCCTGTTGACAAAAGAAGATGACACATTTAGCTTTATTGCACAAAAGGTTTCTTATACCCCCAAATCCCTTGAGTACCCCTAGAGATAATAATACCTATAGATGAAATTTTCCAGCCCCAAAGGCATCTCTTTTATAGCCTATCAATTCTAAGACTTCCACACACCTGTGCACAGTATCACTTCTTTGGAGAGACTTCAGCCCTTATGTAGTTTTGATTAAAGAGTAATTCTGCTTCAGGAGATGCTTGCTTTTTTTCTATTTCACATAATCTCTACCAATCTACACATAGTGAAAAATTTATTCTGTAGTTCAAAATGATCCCAAGTAATTCATAGGCAACACTCAACCAGGTTTGAAAGCCATTAAAATCAAGGATATTAGCAAAAAAAAAAAAAGAATTAAAAGTGAAACACAACCATGAATTGGCCATATATTCCTCTTCAGGAGCTCCAAGGTGAAAAATTGTATTTTCCCCCCAATTACTGTTTTAGAAATCATCCTAAATTTATAAAGGGAGAGTTATCTGTAATTCTTTCTAGGGGGAGCAAACTCCTTAGGATTCAATATTTCCATGATTACATAAATCATAGCAGATCTCCTCAGCACTCTTGATTCTATCCTTTGTTGCTCTGCATAATCCCAAAGGGCTCTAGAAAGGGATTATCTGGCAAATGCCACAGCAGAGTTAGGGAACTTGTATTCTGCTCAAAAGAGCATCAAACTGACAATGATTATCCTGAGTGCATTAACGGTTAGAATGTGGGCCTATTCCTTTAAGATATTCTTCATTCTTGATCACTTCATTCTTGAAAGCAAGGCCATGATACCTTCAGCTAGCAGGCTCCTTATGCACTGTTCACAGGAGGGAAAACACACACTTAACAGGAAGGAGATTTGCTTATGACTCCATGAAGCTCCAAATGAGAAGCTGATAGAATATTTTCTTCCTGTTTCTGGAGCCTCTGGCTTTGAGTTATGGTCAGGAGATTGCCAAAAGCCTTGAGACCTCTCTGTTCCATTGCCAGATTCTCTGTGTTTCTCTATGTTACCATAATACCTCAATAGCCATGAGAGGAAGAACCCTGAAAGTCAAAATAAGACACTAATGGGCAACAAATCCAAATATTTTGAAATAACCTTATTGCTCAAAAGAGTCCAAAGGAAAACAAAATGTTGCAGCCTGATTTACATTGGCCAGAAAGTGATTTTTCCAAGGATCAGATCCAAAATAACGTTTAAATTTGTTTTTATGCTTCATCAAAGTAGAGTAAAAAACAAAGCACAACAAAGCAAAACAAAGCAGAGCAAACAAAAGAAAACATCTGCTATTTCAGAAGGTAAAAGAGAAAAATATCCACTTAGTAAATGACTCCAGTGGGTATTCCTCATTTTTTTCTTTCTTCTCCAACTGGGGTCAGCTCAGTATATGGTGCAGGGATCCCCAAAATATGTCTTTGTTCCCCTGTGGTCATCATTTTAGTATTGGACTAGTGGATCACAACCTATGCCATCAGTCAGATCCTGCTACTCATCCTCCATAAGTTAATTAAAATAACCACATTAATAAGGAAGGCAGATAAAGGAGATTTCTTCAGTGTGGCAACATCAGGAAGCACAAAGGAATGCATTACCCTCCCCCCAGGCACTGAAATCCATCATCATCTTTCTTGAAGAGAGACATTTTTATTGTCGTGAGATGGAATCTGAAACTTCTTTTAATTTGTCTGTCTCCAAATTGCTGAATAACTTTTAAAATATGCATTTGGATCTCTTGAGAATTATCTGTTAATTTCACTAACACAGTCTTTACTGAATGAGTTAGATTTTGATATGTGACAGTTCTCTCTTATGTCCTTATATGAACCCCCAATATTGTGTGTACTTAGCAGTGGTGTTTCATACTCTGAAGATGGTCGCCACATTCTGAAGACTCATTCCTATGCTGTATGGATTTCATTCACAATCTCATTGACAATATTTCTCATCATTTCCTCTACTATATTAGTTTTTTCAGGAACTCCTTTCCTGTGTCCATGTTTACATCTTAGAGTCTTTATTGACCTTTGTTTCTGCTAGTTAAATAACCAAAAGGCAAGAAAAACTCATGAATACATGACTCATTTTAGTAATGTAACAGTTTACAGCTTGATTTTAAGTGAAAGAGATCAGATAAATGCAATATGCATGGGTTCAATCACTCCGTATTGGGATGAAAAAATAAAAATGCATGCAACATGTTCATCATTAATCCTATTAATTTGTTAAATATCATAAACAATAGTAATTAGAAATCAGTGAATTTATTTATAGTTCGCAACTGGAAAACATTCTCAAAGCATAAAAGCAGATGTTAAGACTTTAAAAGTTCATCCTTTTTACAATCATAAATATTTACAAAGTGGAATACTATTCAGCCATTAAAAATGAAATCATCATACTATTGCTTATGCCAAGAAGTACTCCCAGACAGGTGTGTAGTATGGTGATCTTCTGAGAGGCTCCACTAGCATCTGACTAAGACAGATGCAGATACTCATAGCCAATCATTGTACTGAGTCCAGGGACCCCAATGAAGAGCTAGGGGAAAGACTAAAGGAACTGAAGCGAACTGCAATCCCATAGAAAGAAGATCAGTATCAAGTAACTGGAACCCCAGAGCTCCCAGGGACTAAACCACCAAGCAAAGAGTATACATGGATGGGATCATGGCTCCAGCTACATAAATAGCAGAGGATTGCCTAACCAGGCATCAATGAGAGGGAAGGCCCTTGGTCCTGTGGAGGCTTGTTGTCCTAGTGTAGAGGGATGGATGCTACAGGGGTGAGACTGAAGTGGATGGGCTGGAGGGGGAGCACCCTCCTAGAGGCAAAGGGGAGGTGAAATGGGATGGGGAGTTTGCAGAGAAGAGACCGGAAAGGGGACAACATTTGAAATGTAAATAAATAACATAACCAACTGGTTTTAAAAAGTAGTGTGTCGCTTTTGGTGTATACTACAGAAAATGAAATTGTACATAGCTCACCTATAAAAGTCTTCTCAAGGCTGAGATGATGGCTCAATGAGCAGATATATGTCTTGGCCTTGCAAGCATGAAGATCTGAGTTGGAACCACTTAAAAAGCTCTAGATTTGATGTGGTAATGTGTTTTTGTAATTTTGACATTCCTAAGGTCAGATGAAAGGGACAGACAGCAGAATCTCCAGAATTTTATGAGCCAGTCAGGCCACAGTCTCAGAAAACAAGCAAGGAACTCAATCAACTTCAACTAAGGTTGAAGGCAATTTTACTCTGACCACTACACATCTGCATTTCTGAATTCACATATGAACATGTATATGCACAAATATCTCTATCTTCTCTGTCTCTCTCTGTGTCTCTGTCTCTGTCTCTGTCTCTGTCTCTCTCTCTCTCTCACACACACACACATAAACACACACATACACACCAGATCAAGAATAACTAAGCAATAAGTCTCAAAACAGAATAATAAGATGTAAATGCTCCTCACCCTGATGTGAATTTTAGCACAGAAGCAACACAATTAATCATTGAATAAACTATCAAGAAATCAGAATAGAAAACTCTACAATTAAAAAAAGAAGTCTGAGCCCTTGATGTTTTCTTTTCTAATTTTATTCCTAAATACAGAAAGAATCAAATAAAAACCTACACTTTTTCATTAGCAGACATGGAATATTTTCTAAAGCATGAATTTCTTTAAGATTGAATGTAATACTATAGATATTTATTACTTAAATCTACCTCAGGATTAAAAATGGGATTATTATATATTTTTCCAGGTAACATCTGGGCTTAGCAGATCCTCAGCTTGATTTGTTTTGAGAGTCACTGAAAACATCCTAACAAGGAAGAGAACACCATGCTTTGAGTACAATATTCACAAACTAGACTATGTCAAATCACCTAACACTTTCATTTCCCACCTTCCATATTACTTAGTACCAAAAGGTCTCAATGACAAAAAGACTAAAGTATGTTAAAGAGCTTAGCTGTTTTTCATAGAGAGAAAATACATTAATAGTCAGATAATATAATTTCTTCAGTATTTGTGGTATGATGTTGTATCTGAACATTTTTGAGTATGTCTTCTGGGTGTTCTTCCTTAAGCTTACATAGAATCCAAATCTAGGAATGGAACTACAGAGCCATAAGTACCAGTGTCCAGACTTAAGGAGGTTTTGCTATCTTTCTAAAGAAAGTGGATAATCAATTATTGCTGAAATCAACAAAGGATGAATTCTTATTTTTCTTCTAGTACCTTGATACGTAAGACTTAAATGTTCATCAAGGTGGCAGTTATTGAATGGTGTCTCACATAAGAGTTAATTTGCACATCTGTTCTCAAGAAAGAGATTAGGGATGTTTGATATTTTTTGATAATAATCAGTTATTCTGTGAAAGGGATTTATCACTGGTCCATCTTCCTATAAACATAATTTAAGTACACATTTCCTACTGATGTTAATTCTGTCTTCTGTATACTAAAGTACTTATATTTGTGGACTTTCTTGTTTTTTGTAATTTTGTGGTTTAATTTGATTAGTAACAGTTTTAATTTTAGTATCATCAAACATTTTTACTTTTTAAAACTATGATTTTATTTTATTTTCATTATTTATTGTAAATATTAAATGTAAAGCTTTTTTTTACTTTTTATTTTTTGATACATTATTTACATTTCAAATGCTTTTCCCTTTCCAGGTCTCCTCTTTGGAAACTCCCATCCCATGTCTCAACGCCCTGCCTCTGTTAGTGTATTCTCCCCCCCCTGCACCCCCCCCCCCCCCCCGACTCCTGTCTTCCCTCCCTGGCATTCCCCTATGCTGGGACATCTAACACTCTCAGACCCAAGGGCCTCTCCTCCCACTGATGGCTAACAAGGCCCTATTCTGCCAAGTATGTGGCCAGCCCCATGGGTCCATCCATATGTATTCTTTGGTAGGTGGTCCAGTCTTTGGGAGCACGGGGGGTGGGGGAGCAACCAGTAGACACTGCTGCTCCCTCCATGGGGCTGCAAAATCCCTCAGCTCCTTCAGTCCCTTCTCCAATCCTCCATCTGGAACCCCACGCTTAGACCAATGGTTGCTGTGAATTGAATCATGGATATTCCGAACTTTCAGGCTAATATCTGCTTATCAGTGAGTACATACCGTGTTTGTTCTTTTGTGACTGAGTTACCTCACTCAGGATGATATTTTCAGTTCCATCTATTTGCGTGTGAATTTCATGAAGTCATTGTTTTTAATAGCTGAGTAGTATTCCATTGTGTAAATGTACCACATTTTCTGTATCCATTCCTCTGTGGAGGGACATCTGGGTTGTTTCCAGTTCTGGCTATTATAAATACTGCTGCTATGAGCATAGTGGAGCATGTGCCCTTATTGCATGTTGGAGCATCTTCTGGGTATATGCCCAGGAGTGGTATAGCTGGGTCCTCAGGTAGTATTATGTCCAATTTTATGAGGGTTCACCAAACTGATTTCCAGAGAGGTTGTACCAGCATGCAATCCCACCAACAATGGACGAGCGTTTCTTGTTCTCTACATCCTCGCCAGCATCTGCTGTTACATGAGTTTTTGATTTTAACCTTTCTGACTGGTGTGAGGTGTAGTCTCAGGGTTGTTTTGATTTGCATTTCCCTGATGACTAAAGATGTTGAACATTTCTTCAGTTGAGAATTCTTTGTTTAACTCTGTTCCCCATTTTCTGTTAGGTTATTTGGTTCTGTGGAGTCTAATGTCTTGAGTTCTTTGTATATATTGGATATTAGCCCTCTATCAGATATAGGATTGGTACAGATCATTTCCCAATCTGTTGGTTGCTGTTTGGTCCTCTTGACAATATCTTTTGCCTTACAGAAGCTTTGCAATTTTATGAGGTCCCATTTGTCTATTCTTGATCTTAGAGCATAAGCCATTGGTATTCTGTTCAGGAACGTTTCCCCTGTGCCCATGTGTTGGAGAATTTTTCCCACTTTCTCTTCTATTAGATTCAGTATATCTGGTTTTTTTGTGGAGGTCATTGATCCACTTGGACTTGAGGTTTGTACAGGGAGATAGGAATGGATCAATTTGCAATCTTCTACATGTTGACCTCCAGTTGACCCAGCACCATTTGTTGAAACTGCTGTCTTTTTTTCCACTGGATGGTTTTAGCTCCTTTGTCAAAGATCAAGTGACCGTAGGTGTGTGGGTACATTTCTGGGTCTTCAATTCTATTCCATTGATCTACCTGCCTGCCTCTGTACCAATACCATGCAGTTTTTATCACTATTGCTCTGTAGTACAGCTTGAGGTCAGGGATGCTGATCCCCCCAGAAGTTCTTTTATCGTTGAAAAGAGTTTTTATTATCCTGGGGTTTTTTGTTATTCCAAATGAATTTGATAATTGCTCTTTTTAAGTCTATGAAGAATTGAGTTGAAATTTTGATTGGGATTGTATTGAATCTGTAGATTGTGTTCGGCAACATGGCCATTTTTACTATATTAATCCTGCCAATCCACGAGCATGGGAGATCTTTCCATCCTCTGCGGTCTTCTTCGATTTCTTTCTTCAGAGACTTGAAGTTCTTGTCATACAGATCTTTTACTAGTTTGGTTTGAGTCACACCATGATACTTTGTATTGTTTGTGACTATTGTGAAGGGTGTCATTTCCCTAATTTCTTTCTCAGCCTGTTTACCTTTCAGTTATAGGAGGACCACTGATTTGTTTGAGTTAATTTTATATCCAGTCACTTTGCTGAAGTTGTTTATAGCAGTTCTGTTTATAGCAGAAGTGGTTGTAGCAGTTCTCTGGTGGAGTTTTTCAGGTCACTTATGTATACGACCATATCATCTGCAAATAGTGACATTTTGATTTCTTCCTTTCCAATCCTTATCCCTGTGACCTCATTTTGTTGTCTAATTCCTCTAGGTAGAAATTCAAGTACTATATTAAATAGATAGGGAGAGAGTAGACAGCCTTGTTTAGTCTCTGATTTTAGTGGGATTGCTTCAAGTTTCTCTCCATTTAGTTTGATGGTGGCTACTGTTTTGCTGTATATTGTATCAATATGTTTAGGTATGTTATCTTGATTTCCTGTTCTTTCCATGACTTTTATCATGAAGGGATGCTGAATTTTGTCAAATACTTTTTCAGCATCTAATCATGTAGGTTTTGTTTTTGTTTTTGTTTTTTTTGGTGAGTTTGTTTATGTAGTGAATTTCATTGATGGAGTTTTCTATATTGAAATATCCTTCCATCCCTGGGATGAATCCTACTTCATCATGGTGAATGATCATTTTTGATGTGTTCTTGGATTCTGTTTGCAAGGATTTTATTGAGTATTTTTGCATCAGTATTCGTAAGGGAGATTGGTCTGATATTCTCTTTCTTTGTTTGGGTGTTGTGTGGTTTTGGTATCAGTGTAACTGTGGCTTCATAGAACGAATTGGGTAATGTTCCTTCTGTTTCTATTTTGTGCAATAGTTTGAACAGTATTGTTATTAGGTATTCTTAGAAGGTCTGAAAGAATTCTGCACTAAACACACCCAGTCCTGTGCTTTTTTTGGTTGGGAGACTTCTATTGACTTCTTCTATTTCTTTAGGTGTTATGAGACAGATTAAATGGCTTATCTGTTTCTGGTTTAACTTTGGCATTTGTTATCTGTTTAGAAAGTTGTCCATTTCATCCAGAATTTCCAGTTGTGTTGAGTAGAGAATTTTGAAGTAGGATCTGATGATTTTTTGAATTTCTTCATTTTCTGTTGTTATGTTTCCCTTTTCATTTCTGATTTTGTTAACTTGGATACTGTCTCTGTGTACTCTGGCTAGTCTGTCTAAGGGTTTATCTATTTTGTTGATTTTTTCAAAGTACCAGGTCCTGGTTTTGTTGATTCTTTGTACAGTTCTTTTTGTCTTTACTTGGTTGATTTCAGCCCTGAGTTTGACTATTTCCTGCCTTATACTCCTCTTTGGTGTGTTTGCTTCTTTTTGTTCTAGTGCTTTCTGGTATGCTGTTATGCTGCTAATGTATGCTCTCTCTATTTTCTTTTTGAGGCACTCAGAGCTATGACTCTTTCTCTTAGCACTGCTTTCATTGAGCCTTCATTTTCCTTAAATTCTAAAAAGTCTTAAATTTTATTCTTTATTTCTTCCTTGACCAAGTTATCATTGAGTAGGGTTTTGTTCAGGTTCCATATGTATTTGGGCTTTCTGTTGTTTTTGTTGCTATTGAAGACCAGACTTAGTCTGCAGTAATCTGATAGGATGCATGGGACATTTTCAATCTTCTTCTATCTGTTGCGGCCTGTTTTGTGATTGATTATATGGAAAATTTTAGAGAAGGTACCATAAGGTTATGAGAAGATGGTATATTTTTTCATTTTAGGATGAAATGTTCTATAGGTACCTGTTAAAACCATGTGGTCCATAAGTTCTCTTAGTTTCAATGTTTTTCTGTTTAGTTTATGTTTCCACGATCAGTCCATTGTTGAGAGTGGGGTGTTGAAGGATCCCACTATTATTGTGTGAGGTGCAATGTGTATTTTGAACTTTAGTAAAGTTTCTTTTTTGAATGTGGGTGCCCTTGCATTTGGAGCATAGATGTTGATAATTGAGAGTTCTTTTTCAGAGAATTTTTCCTTTGCTGGGTATAAATTTTCCTTTCTTATAATTATTGATAACTTTTGGTTGAAAGTTGATTTCATTTGAATTAGAATAGCTACTAGAGGTTGTTTCTTGGTACATTGCTTGGAAAAAGGTTTTCCGGCCTTTTAATCTGAGGTAGTGTCTGTCTTTGAAACTGAGGTGTGTTTCCTGTATGTAGCAAAATGCTGGGTCCTGTTTATGTATCCATTCTGTTATTCTATGTGTTTTTATTAGGGAATTGAGTCCATTAATGTTAAGATATACTAAGAAATAGTTTTTGTTGCTTCCTGTCACTTTTTACATTGTTTTATGTTGGTGAGGTTATCTTCTTTTGGGTTTGTTGAATGAAGCTTGCTTTTTCTAGGGTGTAGTTTCCCTCCTTGTGTTGGCATTTTCCATTAATTATTCTTTGTAGGGGTGGATTTGTGGAAAGATATTGTGTAAGTTTGGATTTGTCATGGAATATCTTGGTTTCTTCATCTATGATAAGTGAGAGTTTTGCTGGGAATAGTAGCCTGGGCTGGCAATTGTGTTCTTTTAGGGTCTGTATGAGATCTGCCAAGGATCTTCTAACTTTCATAGTCTCTGCTGACAAGTCTGGTGTAATTCTGATAGGTCTGCCTTTATATGTTACTTGACCTTTTCCCCTTACTGCTTTTAATATTCTTTCTTTTTTTTACTGCATTTGGTGTTTTGACTATTATGTGACTGGAGAAATTTTTTTTTCCGGTCCACTCTCTTTGAAGTTCTATAAGCTTCTTGGGTGTTTATGGGCACCTCTTTCCTTAGATTCTGGAAGTTTTCTTCCATAATTTTGTTGATGTTTACTGGCCCTTTACGTTGGGAATCTTCATTCTCCTCTATACCTAGTATCTTTAGGCTTGGTCTTCTCATTTTGTCCTGGATTTCCTGGATGTTTTGGCTTAGGACCTTTTTTGCATTTTGCATTTTCTTTGGCTGTTGTGTCAATGTTTTCTTTGGTATCTTCTTTGCTTTAGAGTCTCTCTTTTATCTCTCATATTCTTTTCGTGAAGCTTGCATGTATGTTTCCCAATCTCTTTCCTAGGTTTTCTATCTCCAAGGTTGTCTCCCTTTGTGTATTTCCATTTTTAGATCCTGGATAGTTTTGTTGAATATCTTCACCCGTTTGGTTGTGTTTTCCTGTAATTCTTCGGAAAATTTTTGTGTTTCCTCTTTAAGGGCTTCTACCTGTTTACCTGTGGATTCCTGTATTTCTTTAAGGGAGTTATTTATGTTCTTCTTAAAGTCCTTTATCATCATCATGAGATATGATTTTAAATAAGAGTCTGGCTTTTCTGGTTGTTGGTGTATCCAGGGTTCACTGTGATGGGAGAACTAGGTTCTGATGATGCCAAGTGGCCTTGGTTTCTGTTGCCTATTTTCTTGCTCTTGTCTCTCACCATCTGGTTATCTCTGGTGTTAGCTGGTCTTTCTGTCTTTGACTGTGGCTTATCCCTCCTGCAAGTTTGTGTGTCAGTACTCTTGGGACTAGTTGTCTCTGGGAGTAATTTGTTTATGGAGAGCTCTGGCACAAGGTCAGCTCTGAGTTGCAGACAGAAACCATTAGGATCCTGTCCCTGGTTGTTCCTTGTTTTCTGTGATGGTTGTGGACAACTCCCTCTTGTGCCAGGAATTTGAGCAGAAGCATGGCGGTCCTACCTGTTCTCACAGGTATGTAGGCACTCCTGGGTGACCAGCTATCTCCTGACAGTATTTGGGTATGGAGTGCTGTGGCACAGGATCAGCTGTGGGTGCAGAGAGAAACCAGAAGGATCATGTCCCAGGCTGTTCCTTGTTTCCTGTGTCCTGGGGGTTCTGGGCAGGTCCCTCTGAGCAGAAGTGGTGGTCTGACCTGCACTCACAGGCTTGTCCTCACTCCTGGGAGATCAGCTTTCTCAAGGTGGTATTTGGGTATAGAGCACTGTGGCACAGGATCCCATATTTTTCTTTTTCCTCTATCAATAAAGGATTTTTTCTCTTAGATGGAACAGAAAGCTAGCTTGAATATTAAGGATAAAATATGAAATTCAACAACAAAAACAACAAAAGCAATAGTAACAGTAACTGATATTGAACTAATTTCACTTTAGTATTTTAACTTTTAAATTTTTGGGTTCTGTTTTCAAGCCATCTAAAGTATTACTATAAAATGTCCTAGTGATTTTTGTTATAGTATTTCCCATCCTTAACTCTCTCCTTGAGGACTTCCCAATCAGTTACCAAAACTGATGGCTTCTTAGTTTTCCCCACAGCTGGCATAATTTCCCTTTCCATTTGATCATGCCATGCATTGCAATACCAAATAATTTTAACAAAATCTTACACATTTTGATGTTGCCAATAAATACTCAGTAGCCAAATGCTGGACTGAATGCTTATCAGCTCAGAGAGGCATAGAAAGCATACAGTTGACTTTCCTCTATAGTCAAGGTTCCAATAGGAAGTTCTTCTCCATGCTATCTCAAAAACCCCTCAAATAGAATGTTCCTTCTACTCCCTGTCTGTCTCTCTTTCCATCCTCCTGACTTCTACTTATTCTCTGGACTTTTATTCTATGTTCCTTCTCTGTCAACTGGATGTTTGCTCTGCCTCTTGATTTGTAGTTGACTTTATTTAACTCTTTTACAATTAACAGAAAGCTCTTTGATTAAAGTTGTATGCTAATGTTGAACCACACCACAACTAGATACAGATTTTTCCAGTAAACAACACAATCTCTGGGTTCACAGTGTGATCAATTATCCTTCAACAGTTTGTGGTATTGGACAAACTTATGTAGCAATGCTTATAAGTGATATATTACATGTACAATTATTTCTCATCCCTATTCTTTGTGACTGATCCAATGCAAACTTCATTTATCTGATTTCTTAATCTTTAAGCCAAATTAAAATCTCCTACATTATTAAAATAATATTATTATTAATATTAATATTACTCATATTTAACAACTCCATTTGAAGTTTCTTGTCTTATAATTCTATAAGGCAAGAGAAAAGGAGCACAATAAAGACCCCAAATGGAAATATAGTCACTATTAAGGGTGTCCTGAAAAGACTCCAATAGCACAGGAAATGAAGGCAAATATTGCTAATGGGATTGTATAAAATTAAAATCTCCTCACAGAAAAGGAAACAAATCTTCTCACAGAAAAGGAAACAATCTACAGAATGAAGAGACAGCACTCAGAATAGGAAACATCATTGCTAAATATACATAAGAATGGGAGATAATTTCAAGAATATCAAGAGCATTGTAAGTGTAAAATTTAAATACTCAAAGTCTAACTTGTCCAACAAATGTGCTAGTGAAACGAATATACAATTCTCAAAATATCCAATAAATATTTGAAAAAGTATTCAACAGCTTAGAGACAGCCACAACAATAAAATTGATATCATCAGGAAAGCAGATGAGGATGGTGGACTTGATAGCTTGTAGGGCTCTCTGTATCTCTTTGCTTTTCCCCCAATGTGGCCACATGGAAGAAATCTCTTTTTTCTGTCTTCTGTTATTAATGTGGCTCTTTTGAGAGTGTGTAGCAGGATCTGACTGGAGGCACAGTTTGGGACACACTAACCTAATAATAAAATGATGATCAAATAGGGACAAAAAACTCATTTTGGGGGTGTCTAAACCTCACAGTGAGCTGATTCTAGATGGAAAAATGAAATTGAGTAGTACTTGATGGAGTCTCTGCATATATTTTTGCATTTCTTTTGGTGACACAGAAAAACAAATTTGAAGTTTGTTTTGGATCTGACATTTGGTCAGTCTCTTTCTGGCCAGAGCACATCAGACAGTGCCATCCTATTTGCCCTTATACTCTTGAGCCATGAAGTTATTTTGAACTATTTGTTGTGGTTACCATTTGGTGACTTGCTTTGTCTCTCCTCTGTTGAAGACTATTGAGGTAATGCTATAAAATAGAGAAACACAGAGACTCTGGCAGTATACCAGAGAGCTCTCAAGGCATTGGCAACCTCTCTGACCTAATCCAAAGTCAGGAGCTTCAGAAAGAGCAATACATTGCTCTGTCATTATCACATTCCGAGGCTTCATGAAGACATAGTTAGATGCCCTTCGTACAGATGTGGGTGGCTTGTGCTTCCACCTGAGGCATGTTGACATCTGGGACCATGCTGCCACCAGGGACCATGTCTAGTTCCATGGTACTTTCACAGAGTCTGTATTAATGTTCAAGGCCTGTGCTATTACCAAAGTCCATCGGGATGTCCCTTGTCTGGGATGCTGCATAAAGCTATTTTGTTGTCCATAAGCCATGATGACTTGGGTCTGTTCTTCTGTGGCTGCTGGTAAGCTCTCCACAGTTGCTGCCTTCTGTCTGAGGGATGGTTCAGGTAATGAACTCATCATTCCTTTGGACATTTGCCAGTAGGAGTTTGATATCTGTTGAGGTTTTGTCTTTTGCTGTGTATTGTAAAGCTAAATACTGGGGAAATTTATGGTGTCAATGTCAAGATATCACTCTACCTACCATCTTGAAACCATTATTTGTGAACAGAGGCGAAGTATTCTGTTCCCATTTCTCACTAGTCAGGCTGCCTGGACTTCAGCAAGCCAGAAAGATAATCACTAGAGACTTAAGACCCCAGCTATATCTTTCAGTTGTACTCAACTAACAACTCCAAAAGGCTTCACACAGGTGACTCTAAGGTAAATGATTTTCTATTTCTTCTTTGCAGACATGTAAAATCTGACTTGTATTGAAAAGTGCCTTACATGGTTCAAAAGAAATGAAATGTTGTCTGGTGGCATACCACTTGGACAAAACTAGATTTTTTTAGACCTTGACACATTTAATTTCTTAATGGACAGAAATATTCCTTTGGAATAAACAACTGAAATATATACTTTTAATGATATGGGACCCAGTGACACCCTCATACATATTTAAGCATTCAGTAGAGATTTCACTGGAAGGTCCTACACACACACTGGTCAGGAATGAAGATTGAAAAAAATGTCATCTATACTGTTGAAAAAGATGTAAGCTCTCCTCTCTCTATATCCTCCTCCTCCTCCTCTCTCTCTCCTGTGTGTGTGTGTGTGTGTGTGTGTGTGTGTGTGTGTGTGTATGTGTGGGTACATCTCTCAGAATGAGAATAAATTTACTAAATTAGCTTAAGTATTTTATTTCTTTCTTGAGGATAGTTTCACCTAAAAGTTAACAATTAAGAGAAAAATCTAACTAATATTTAAAGTTTTTGTTCTCTGAGATTGTTAATTGAAATTTTACAAGTAATTTCTAATAAGTAAATCTTATCTACTTTATTTTATAACATATTTTGGGTTAGGTTTATATTAATTGTATTTCTTACTAGTCTGTACCTATTAATATGCCTTATGACAATATATATTTCACATAACTAAGATATTAGTACATGCAAATTTGGCTGTTAATTTTAACTGCCCATATAGTTGCTATTTGTTAGGCCATTTTATGTTAATTGGCATATTTCAATCACAGAAGGCTGCTTAAAAACAATATCAGTCAAGCATTAATATATCATGAACTCTGACCACATTCACCTCTGTGTAATCTAGAAACAGACTAATGAAATGAAACTATTATATATTCATACTTTATCTCATTTGTAGATCATAGATTTTCTGATACATAAAACTCTGTCTCTGTCTCTCTCTCTCTCTCTCTCTCTCTCTCTCTCTCTCTTTCTCTGTGTGTGTGTGTGTGTGTGTTAAGTGCTGGAGGAGAAAAACAGAGTTTTTTTATAATTTGTGCATTTTCTAACTTGATATAAATTCTAGATATCAATCTATATATTTTATGTTATTTGTATATATTGTGAAGAGTTCTGTTTTCCTGATTTCATTCTCAGCCTATTTATCATTTTTATAAAAGAAGGCTACTTATTCTTCTGAGTTAATTTTGTATCCAGCCACATTGCTGAAAGTGTTTATCAGCTGAAGGAGGTCTCTGGTAAAGTTTTTGGACTCACTTGACTATATGATATAATAGTCATTATGCTAAATACGATACAATAGTCATCATGCTAAAGCAGGAAACTCCTATGCCCAGGCCAAGCTGTGTTCTTTAAGAAAGCCTATCAATACAAAAGCAAAATACCATTAAAAAGAGAAAGAGAACAAGACAGAGCAAAGCTGCTACATGAAATTAAACCTGTATCTATTAAGGAATGTGCTGTGCACATGCTTCTGAAAGGTCAAAGGTCCATGGCAGGAAAGAAAGGCAGTCATGGGACATCAAGAAGTAGCCTAGGACAACTCACAAATACAAATACTTATTAACTGGCACTCAAGGCTTTGGAGGTAGACACAGAAACCCACAGATGCACACAGGTAGACTGTCATCAGGAAATAAAAGAATGAAAGCTCAGGCCTCTTAAAACTGTACTTATACAGAATCACACAAATGTGTCATTTTTGCAAATAATTATCATATCACAGCATCCATCACAGTTTTCAGGTTCCTGGAATCATTGGGTTTGAGCTCACTCATTAACTCCTGGATGTCCAGCACTATCTATCTTGGCCCATGGTATATCCATATCTGTACTATGTTGTCTAAACACAAACTGGCTGTTATGATTCTCTGTTTTCAATGGGTCTCTTGCAAGGGCACAACTTCCAGGACTAGCTCCCCGTAGTCCGCCACAAGCTACAGCTCAGACCAGCTATTCACATCACAGAACATTCTGACTCCAAGTTTTTCTCCTCTATAGATAACTTTTCTGTAGGTTAAACGATAGAATACAGTCCCAAGGCTCTTCCCCTGACTCCCAGAATAAGTCATGCAGAAAGAGATCTTTGCCTCTAGAGCTACCTTACCACCAACTCAGCAAGATCCTGCTCTGACTTCCTTTTGTGATAAGCAGCAACATCGAAGTATAAGCTGAGTAAACACTTTCCTCCCCAACATGCTTCTTGGTTGTAATGTTTGTGCAGAAATAGAAAACCTGGCTAAGGCAAATTGATACCAGCATAGTAGGTTATTCCTGTGACAACCTGACCATGTTTTGGGGAGGACTGTGGAAGGACTTTGGAACTTTGAGCAAGAAGAGCCATTGGGATGTTAAGAGCTCGGTGGGATGTTATGTAGGAGCTTGGAAGATAATGTTGAGAACAGTGCAGAATATGGAGGCCTGGCTTGTAAATTTTCAGGGGGAAGATTAAGGACTCTTATCAGAGCTGTTGCTGTTTTGGTTGTGAAGATTCTGTGGTTTGGGTTACCCCAGGGATGACAAATAAGCCGTGATTAAGAAGATACTAAAGCAATACCTTTATATTACTTGGACTGTTTGGCTGGAGCTAAGAAATTAGTGGTGATTAAGAAGATACCAGCATCACTGAGGGGAAATCTTCTGGAAATTGTTTTCTGAGAGCACAAAGAGGCTGTCTTCCAGAGATAGTCATCGTTGTACCTTGTGCTGTAGTTGGACTTGATAATGTGTAAGAGTCACCCAGGTGGTACTGGTTTTGAAGGCCTGAAGGTCACTGTGAGGCCATGGAAGGCCATGGGTGAAGGTGTAGCCTCAGTGGCAATTGATGGCCCAGGACTGAAGGGGTCATGCAAAGGAGTTGAGGCTAAGCACCATGAAGAGAACCTATGAGAGGCTATTAGTGAAGCTTAGTTGCAGGGGAAGGGAGCTGTGTTTTGGAGATGCCAGTACCATGAGATGACCACCAAGAACAGCAGCAGCAGTGGAGTACAGGCAGCTGGAGCCTAGAAGACAAGGTGTGTGCTATAAAGAGCAGAGCTGGAGAAGTGACCCAAGCCCTTGGAGGATCTGAGAAGAAGATTGTGAGTAGATCCAGACATTAGACAGTTGGAGTTTGATTTTACTTTTATTATGTCTCTGCTCTGTTATTTTTCCCTCTTGAAGCAAGAATGTATTTTAGTGGAACCCACAGTTAAGAGACTTTGAATTTTTAAAAGACTTTGTATTTTAAAAGATATTGGATATTTTAAAGGGATTGAACTTTTAATATGTAAAGACGGGGGACTTTTAAAGTTAGATTTGGGGGACGTATAAGAGAGTAAGGGTCAAGGCTTAATGGTGACGTGCTTGTGTGTCAAGGTGACAGGGGTCAATTGTATTGGCTGGTTCTGTGTCAACTTGACACAGCTGGAGTTATCACAGAGAAAGGAGCTTCAGGTGAGAAAATGCCTCCATGAGATCCAGAAGTAAAGCATTTTCTCAATTAGTGATCAAGGGGGGAGGGCCTAGCCCATTGCAGGTGGTGCCATCCCTGGGTTGGTATTCTTGGGTTCTATAAGAAAGCAAGCTGAGCACGCCTGGGGAAGCAAGCCAGTAAGTAACATCCCTCTGTGACTTCTGCATCAGCTCCTGCTTCCTGATCTGCTTGAGTTCCAGTTCTGACTTCTTTTGGTGATGAACAGCAACATCAATGTGTAAGCTGAGCAAACCCTTTTTTCCCCCACTTGCTTCTTGGTCATGGTGTTTGTATAGGAATAGAAACCCTGACTAAGACAGATGGTGAAAAGGCATTTGACAAAATACACTCCTTCATTTTAAAAGTCTTAGAATGATCAGGAATTCAAGGCCCATACCTAATCATAATAAAAGCACTGTATAGCAAACATCAAACTAAATGGAGGGAAACTTGAAGCAATCTCATTTAAATCAGGGACAAGACAAGGTTGCTTCCTCTCTTCCTATCTATTCAATCTATTACTGAACATTCTAGCCAGAGCGATTAGACAACAAAAGAAGGTCAAAGGGATACAGATTGGAAAGGAAGATGTGAAGATAGCACTATTTGAAGATGATATGACTGTAAACTTAAGTGATCGCAAAAATACCACCAGAGAACTCCTAAAGCTTATAAACAACTTCAGCAAAGTGGTTGGATATAAAATTAACTGAAACAAATCAATAGACTTCCTCTACTCAAAGGATAAATGGGCTGAGAATGAAATTATAAAAATGACACCTTCAATAATATTCACAAAACAGTAAAAGAATATCATGGTGTATCTCTAACCGAACACGTAAAAGATCTGTATGACAATAAATTCAAGTCTCTGGAGAACAAAATTGAAGACCTCAGAAGATGGAAAGATTTCCCATGCTCATTGATCAGCAGAATTACCATAGTAAAAATGGCCATCTTATCAAAAGCTATCTTCATATTCAATAAAATACCTACTCAATTCTTCAAAAAGATAAAAAAGAATAATTTTCAAATTCATCTGGCTTGACAAAAAACCCAGCACAGAGAAAACTATTCTCAACAGTAAAAGATCTTCTGGGGAATTCACCATCCCTGAACTCAAGCTGTACTACAGAGCAATCTTAATAAAAATTGAATGCTAGTGGTATAGAGAAAGGTAGGTAAATCAATAGAATATAATTGAAGATTCACAAATAAACCTATATACCTATGGTCACCTGCTCTTTCACAAAGAAGCCAAAATCATCCAGTGGAAAAATGACAGGATATCCAACAAATGGTGCTGTTTCAACTGGCAGTCTGCATGTAGAAGAATGCAAATTGATCCATTCTTATGTCCTTGTACAAAGCACAAGTCCAAGTGGATCAAAGACGTTTTTAAAATAACATTTACAGAGCTAGACAGATTTCTCAACTGAAGAATCTAGAATGCCTGAGAAGCATGTAAAGAAATGTTCAACATGCTTATTCACTAGAGAATTGCAAATCAAAACAACCCTGAGACTCCATCTCATTCCAGTTAGAATGGCTAAAATAAAAGTCCCAGGTGACAGATTATGCTGGTGAGGATGTGGAGAAAGAGGAGCGCTTCTTCATTGCTGCTGGGATTGCAAGCTGGTACAACCACTCTGAGAATCAGCCTAGTGTTTCCTCAGAAAGTTGGATATAGTTCTAACTGAAGACCCAGCTATACCATTCCTGGGGATATACCCAAACAATGCTCTAAGATATAACAAGGACACATGCTCCACTATGTTCACAGCAGCCATATTTATAATAGCCATGAAGCTGGAAACAACCTAGATGTCCCTCAACTGAAGAATGGATACAGAAAATATACACAATGGAGTACTACTCAGCTATTAAAAAGAACGACTTCATGAAATTCACAGGCAAATCCTTGGAATGAGAAAATATCACCCTAAGTGAGGTAACCCAATCACAAAAGAACACACATGGTATGTATTCACTGATAAGTGGATATTAGCCCCAAAGCTGGGAATACCCACAAAACAACTTGCAAACCATATACAGCTCTAGAAGAAGGAAGACTAGTGGTGATTCACACCATTAATCCCAGCACTTGGTAGACAAATGCACATAAGAATTAAAGTTATTTAAATGTAAAAGCTTCTTGCAAAGAGCCAGCTGAAATTTAAAGTGAATTTTCTGTGTGATGTAAAAACACACTTAAATCTAGAATTTATATATAAACAGAAAAGGGAATGTAGGTATACTTATCGACACATACTGAGGTATATTTCCTTACAAAATTTGAGACGATATTTCTTTTAAATTTTAATTGAAAGATAATACTTTTACTGTTGCCATAAAAACATTTGCCCTAGAAAAGACAACCTTTTGAAAAAGACTCCCCCTACCCCGAGTTAGGATGGTGACAAGGTTTTCCAGGATAATAAAAGCATCCAACTATGGAATCTGGTGACCACTGGACAAGTGCAACATGTGAAGAAAACAGGCAGATCCTGAAGAGAATATGTCCCAAGAAAAAGTAAATTAGCCAAGTGGTATTGCAGACCTCCAGCTTGTCTCTGCTGCACTCTACAGGCTTAAGTGGCAAATGGGCTTTACAATAGTTACAATTCAATTTAAAAGGAAAGCTGGCTTTGGTGTCTGTGCTGCTCTAAGTCTACATATGCTTGTTAAGGTCTGTACTGCCACTAATCTTATAATCTTTTGGTTTTCATTTGACTCGATAACTTTTCTTAAGATATACATATTATCTCAAAGTCTATATAAGAATATTATGTATGCACTCATGAGACCTATGTAGTTGGATTTCTCTGAGTTCAAAGCCAGCCTGGCATACAGAGTGAGTTTCAGGACAGCCAGAGGTACATAAACAAAAGTGTATTGACCCTAGGACTCTATAAAAAGAAAACCCTACAATCTCACCATGCTATTGCTTCTAATTTATTATTATTATTATTAATTATTAATTATTATTATTATTTCTACTCCCACTATTTCTACCTCTAATTTCTGGTGATCTTCAGCTTCTCATACTCCCTATCTTTATTCTCTCTCTCTCTCCCTCTCTCTCTCTTTCTCTCTCTCATTCTTTCCTTCCTCTTTCTTTCTTTCTTTCTTTCTTTCTTTCTTTCTTTCTTTCTTTCTTTCTTTCTT
>JADRCH010000368.1:45406-98359 GCA_019843965.1 Rhynchomys soricoides | reverse complement strand
CTTTCTTTCTTTCTTTCTTTCTTTCTTTCTTTCTTTCTTTCTTTCTTGGTATTGAGTCAAATAACTCCTTTACTCAGTAACACTCCCAGAATAAATTTAACACCTGTGTGTGTCCCGCTTCAAGCCTCTATCATATTCCTCTCTTTTTTGTCTCCTTCACCGACTTCTCCAGCATTTCAGTAACTTGAGCTTCCAGTCCCTGCCCTTCATCACAGGTGTGCAGGAGACCGGTATCTCTATAATTGTCTAACTGATGTTGAAACACGGTACCTGGAATAAGATTGGCTATTTTATGGTTTTTTTGAATGTACACCTGTAATAAATCAGAATATCTGCTTAGAGAGCCTCCCCTGAATAATTATCCTCCCCAATTGTATCGACATCCTAAATAATCCAGAAAAAAAAATGATGTGTCCAACCCTCTCAGCACTCAGGTAATGTTCTCTCTTGCTGCTGCTGTTGGTTCCTTTCCTGATATCATGACCAGCGTTTCCAGGATTTCTTTGTAGAATGTGGCCTATCAAGCTTCTATTGCCAGATTGGGACTTCAGAGGCACAGATTCTTTTGGACTGGACATTTAAAGGATTTCATCCCACCCATTTGCCTGCTTAGAAAGATATTGTGAAGCTCCACTGCCTGCTAAGGTACCCATCACAAGTAATCAATCAATTCTCAGCTCTCATGTGTGATTCTGCTGCTGTTACTATATTAAAATAGACTTTGTAAAGTCAAACACACACTCAAACACTCACATGGAGGGGAGTCATTAGTTTAAAATTTAGTTCACAATATCAGTAGCATTATAACTAACTAAGATGTTACAAAATCTTAAGAGCATTATCTACAAATTTTGGTGAAAATAGTAATAACAATCTATGGCATATACATATAAAAATCGTCAAACAACAAAATTAACTAACAAAAAGTTTCAAACATATTAAATAGGTAAGTACAACTTTTTCCCTCTTTTCTGGTTCTTAACTGTCAGTCTGGTTCCCTTCCATGCTTGGCTATAATTTTCCAAATTAAAAGACATGGGCTAAGGGAGGTGCTCAAGAATCAATGGGAGTGTACTTAGCTGTGACTTACAACATTGGAGATATGGAACCTGAAGTGGCCACCTCATGTAGCCAGGTAGGAATACCACCAGAGCAATAGAGACACCAACCCGCTCATAAAAGTTTCAACCACAAATTTATCTCTTCTCTAAGAAATGATGCCACAGGAGATGGAGCAGAGACTGAAAAGATGGACCACCAATAACCAGCCCAACTTGAGACCCATACCAGGGGAAAGCACTAATCTCTGACACCATTAATGTTATTCTGTTATGTTTGCAGTCAGGATCTTGAACTCTGATGCTCAATCCAGCAGTTGACTCAGACACACACACCTGAACAGTGGATGGAGCTTGGGAACTCTTATGGAAGAATGGGAGGAAGGATTGCTAGCACTGAAGAAGATTGGATCCCCACAAGAAGACCAACTGAAGAGTTCATTGTGCAGAATGTTGAGGGAAAGGGGAAAAAAGAAGCTGCAGAGAGCAGAAGGAACAGGCAGGCTTCCCCTTACCATGGGACAGAACAAGTCATTTCTTAAGAATAAGAAGGCAGGCTTAGTCTTATTAAAAGGAACAAAGATTTTTTTTCTTACAAACTTGAGTTTAATTAATTGAGCATAAAAATGGGTAGAAGCTTTTTCTTTCCCAGTTCAATAAAGATTGGAGCTATTTTTTTCATCCAGAATGAGTTGAGTTCTTCCTGCATCGGTGCTTGGTCATTTGTTCTGCATTCTCCTTCTAATCTAGCTCTCTCCTCTTGCTCTGATGTCACAATAATGCTCTTACTCTCAGTGACTTTTCTCCCAATGATGTGCCTATTCTGGAGTTCAATATGTCTAAAAAGCGTTCTGCTAAAAACTTCACCTCAGCTCAGTTCCTCTTACATCAGATCTGACTCTTCTCTTTGTCCTCAGCACTTAAAACATTAAGAATTCATGATCACATGTTGAAAGTTTCATCACAAGTTCACACAAAAAATCAAATCATAAATTGAAATAGAAGTTGTGACACAGATGCTCCAGCTCTGGGTTGTCCTGGCTGCCCCTGTGCTCCTGGATCCGCTCAGAGCTCTCATGGCTGCTCAAACTCTCATGTTTCAGTGTAACCTCGATAGTGGGACAAGTCAGGGATCCGGAAGGTCTGTGAGAGCTAGGATCCATGGTCAAATAAAAGTAGACAGATCGAAGAAACAACCAAAGGGGGCACAACAGCAGCCCCTGGAGGAGAAGAAGAGCAGATGAAGCTGAACAGTGAGCACAGTTCTTGCAGCAACAGGCAAAAAAACGAGCCCCCAGAAAAGGAGGTTCGCAAGCAGCCATAAAACGAGGACAATGAAGTAGCCCATCAACCACGGTAGGCACCAGATGCTGCTTGTGCCCTAGACCTTACCTGCTCCTCGTGGTTGGAGGTGAGATGGCGCAGTCAATGACACAGACTGCAGGAGCAGGAGAGCAAGCTCTCTGAACACTGCCCCAAGCTCCTTTAGTACCCTCCACCCACGCTATACACACACACACACACACACACACACACACACACACACACACACACGCCTACTGTTTTTATTATTATAGTTATATAATATATTTTGAAATCTCAAATGGAAATCTCTCCAGTATTATTGGTTTCGGTCATGATTGCTTTGATTATCCAGGGTATTTTCTAGTTACTTATAAAGTTTTCAGTGGCCATTTATATATTGCTTGGAAGAATGTTGCAGGTTTTTAGACTGAGAATGGATTGATTTTGGTAAAATAGTCATTTCTTTATATTAATTTTACCAATCCATGAACATGGAGGTCTTTCCATTTTCTACTATCTTCTTCAAACTTTTCAGAGATTTATATTTTTTACTGCAGAGGTCTTTCACCTTCTTGGTTGATGCCAAGATACTTTGTTGCCTTTAAAGTTCCTGTAAATGGGATTATATCCATCTCTTTCTCAGCAGGTTTGTTCTATAGAAAGATTATTGATCTTTGTAAACTGGTTTTATATCATGGAGCTCTACATAAATTATTATTTCTACAGGATTTCTGGTGTAATTTTTGGGTAATCTTATGTGTAATATTAGATCGTAGCAAATAGGGAGAATGCAACTTCTTTTTCTGAATCGCTTCAGTTTCATTCTCTTGTTCTAATGCTTTGTCTAGTGCTTCAGGCACTATGCTAAACAAACAGGCAAACAGGCAAACAAAGCAGAGGATGTAGTGGGCAATGCTGTCTCATTCCTGACTCTAAATGAGATGTCTTTAAAGTTTTCTCAATTTAAGATAATGCTGGCTGTGGGTTTTCCCTATGTACTCTTTATTACATTGAGACATGTTCCTTTCAGTTCTACACTCTCTAGGACTTTTATCAAAATATATGTTAGATTTCATCAAAATATTTTTCTCTATCCTGATAGAGAAATATCTGATGAAATATTTTGATTTCATCAAAATATTTTTCTCTTTCATTTATTCTGAAATGAGTTTTATGGTCTCTAATCCATGCATATGATTTATTAAAGTTATGTCATTATATATATTGAGTCAGCTCTGCTTTTCTGATATAAAGCAAACTACCTGTGGCCTATACTGTCATGGATTTTATTTTATTTTATTTAAGACAGTTTTGCACTGTGTATTATGACTCTCTAGGAAGTTGCTTTGTAGACCAGGCAGGCCTTGATCTCAGAGATCCACTTCTTTTTGATATGGAGTGCTAGAAATAATGATATGCATTAATATGCCCAGCAATGTCATTAGTTTGGGAAGAGAACTTATTATCATCATTTGATAGTTGAGAATAATTTCTAACTATGTTGTAAAATTAATACTTACACTACAGATAAGTGTACTTTTCACTTTTCACCTAAGACGTTTTTTATAACTGAACTTATTACAGTAATCTATAACCATTTATAATGCAAGGATCGATGGATCCTATGGGGATCAGCTCCAATGAACATTGTCAGGAGCCATAATAGGACAACCTCATAACTAGCAGGTAATCTTCCTGAGATGGTCTACTTTGGATTATTCCAAGACAGATTTGCTCTTATAGACAAGGGCCTAAAAATTCATTTTAGGAAAGATTCCTGCTATTAATATGCTTTTCTTGTTATTATTAAGCATATAAAGCAATCACTAGATATTAGCCCACCCTTTGGAGCAGATCTCTGCAGATCTATGAAGATGTAATGTCTTGTAGTGATGTTATATAAGACAAATATATGATTTTTAAAGTCTTAAAAATGATTCTATAAGAATTCCTAAAATTATAACAGTGATTATTAAGCTTTTTTATAGTGGGAGCATTATTAGGTTCTTTTCTGGTCATCAAAACTGCAGAGAGAATTCTGTCAGTCTCCCATGTTTCACCAGTTAATTGCCTTGTAAAAAGTAACCAGACTTTCTCCTACTCAGCACACTCCAAGAGGTAAAACAATTAACCAAGGGTCATAAAAAGGGAACTAATTATTTATTATAGGTTCTAGGACAGAAGGTAAAACATTGGCTGGGTTTATTTATGCAAAACTTCACTAATAACTTAGTTATGGTTTTCTATTTTCAATGAACCTGTGGAGCTGTGACACGTAATTGATGTTTATCCAGATAATTACTCCTAAAGGGTATGCATATAAACATTGACTATTGTAAACTTCTATTTCAATTTATGATTTGATTTTTTGTGTGAACTTGTAATGAAACTTTCAACATGTGATCATGTATTCTTAATGTTTTAAGTGCTGAGGACAAAGAGAAGAGTCAGAACTGATGTAAGAGGAACTGAGCTGAGGTGAAGTTTTTAGCAGAATGCTTTTTAGACATATTGAACTCCAGAATAGGCACATCATTGGGAGAAAAGTCACTGAGAGTAAGAGCATTATTGTGACATCAGAGCAAGAGGAGAGAGCTAGATTAGAAGGAGAATGCAGAGTGGAATGACTTAGAAACTATAAGTAACATAAAAAATGAAGAGTTCATTGTGCACAATGTTGAGGGAAAGGGGAAAAAAGAAGCTGCAGAGAGCAGAAGGAGCAGGCAGGCAGGCTTCTCCTTACCATGGGACAGAACAAGTCATTTCTTAAGAATAAGAAGGCAGGCTTAGTCTTATTAAAAGGAGCAAAGATTTTTTTTTTCTTACAAACTTGGGTTTAATTAATTGAGCATAAAAATGGATAGAAGCTTTTTCTTTCCCAGTTCAATAAATATTGGAGCTATTTTTTTCATCCAGAATGTGTTGAGTTCTTTCTGCACCAGTGCTTGGTCTTTTGCTCCAAATACATATGTAAGTATGTGTGTGTGTGTGTGTGTGTGTGTGTGTGTGTAAGTATATAACTGTGAGAATGCATGCAAGCTTCTCAACTGGTTTGAATGGAAATGTATAAATGAGCATTCATGAATATGTAAATGAACTTATGTGAGTTTTATCATACTTGGCTATATAAACATTTTTCATTCTTTGAGTGTTGTTCTCTTCTCCTGGTTCAACAAAAGTTCATTGCTTCAAACTTTGCCCTAGCCCAACCAGCAAGAAGCATCTGGACAAAAAGAGAAAAAGGCTTTAGCAATTAATCCTTTATTTAATCTCCTGCCATTTTAGGATGGGATGCTAAGTGCCAGAGACTGCAGTTTCTGGCCTCAAAGGAACACAGAAAGCAGGTCAGTTACAGTAGCATAGCAACTTAGACTTAGATAAATAAACTTATTATTATTATACAGCAACCCTAAATATCTCACAAGACAAAGTTTTACCCTCTGCTAATGTTCCTCCCCATTTGCTGCCTCAAGAAGAACCCACAAAAAACAAGACCTCCCCGAGGCTGGCCACAGGCAAAACATAGCCAAAATGTAGCTCCTAGTCTTAAGATTCAGTGAGCATTATAAAAGAAGGGCCAGAAATATTTTAAGAGTGATATTGCAAGATTTATAAATGACAGTGAAATTATATTCATCATATTTCAACAGCATGGCTGACTAAGGAAGACCTGAACAATGATCATATCAATAAAAAAGCTGACAAGCAAAGAAAAGATTTCATGGGTCCTACCCCTAGAACAAGAACATCATGCAACTAATAAATGCCAAGAGAATGAGATTAGCTTCTCTCAGAGATGAGCCTCCTAGTTAATTATTCAATGCAAAGTGGATGGCCCTGAAATTATTCACACACAACACATATTAAAGGACTCAGCAGGTTTTATTCATATATATATATATATATATATATATACAGATATATATATATATCTGTATATATATCAATAAAAATCAAAATAAGGCCATAAGTTTAAAAGGGATTGAGGTGTGGGATACAGGGAATAGGTTGAAGTGAGAGTGCATGGGAGGTGTTAGAAGAAAACAGGGAAGAATATAATATAATATTTTAATTAAAAAGTGTAGTGAAATAAGAGTAATGTGAGATCTGAAAAATAATGATTGTATACTGCCAAAATTGTGGATCATTTGAAAAATCAAATTTGTTATTTACCCCATATAAATGCATGATAAATGTAATGCAATTTATCATTGCAAATATCTCCATTTTGAATGAGGAAGACTTTCAACTAATAATGTCAAGGACAGGGAAAGCACTAAAGCTACTACTGTTGCAATTCTACAGCATAAACATCTTCAGCCACCACTCAGAGCCTTTTAATTTGTTTTCATTTAATCTTTTGTTGATTCTTTCTGAATTTCACATCATGCATTCATCTCCCTGTGCCCTCACACCAAACCTCTATCTTTGTACTATCCACACCCTCACTAGAAAAACATGTCTCATTATGGAAGGTGTAATATGTCACAATGTGTCACACAGTATACCTTTTGTTCACACATCTTTACCTGTAAATAGTTATTGCAATGAATCATTGGTCTGGTTTGAGTCCTCTGGTTTCTGTTACATTATCAATATTGCATCCTCACTGGGACTTCTCTCAGATATTATGTTGTTGTCTGGTGTCATGGACATACTGCAGCTTTGTATGTATAGGACTGGCCCCTTCTTGTGCTCCATCAGTTCATAGATGGGGTAGACCAACTCATAGCCCTGAGTCAGTCAATCCACCAGCTCTTGTTCACCCACACCCCCCAGAGAGATATCTCTTGCATTGCCTTGGCTAGCTCACACATTGCTGCAGCTAGCAAGAGACAGAGCCAGTTCTCCCTCTCTCATGATAACAGGACTGGCTCATCCATGCCTGTACCACCAGGGCAAGCACTATTAATCTTCCCAGGCAAGATGCAGGTGAGGAGTATGGGCGGCCTCCCATGTTCTTCCACTCTCATAATTCTATGGCCAGAACTCCTTCCTACCATAGGTGGCATGAGTTGAGGGGCTCATCACTCCCTTGCCCATGACATCTTGTGGCACACCAGTACCAGTGAAATCTCTCCCATAGTCATGCTCTCATGGCTGTTTCACCTTTGCCCTCATCACCAGGGTAAGCTCCCCTAGATTAAGCCAAGAAAGTTGCATCAATTCTAATTTGAGCACTTGCAAGTGAGAGATAAGAGGACATCAGATTCTAGGCCAGCCTGAACTTCATACTGCCTGTGATAACAACCCAGACCAAGTAGCATGACTTTCTCTAGACTGATTTCCAGAGTGGTTGTATCAGTTTGCAATCCCAACAACAACGGAGGAGTGTTGTGCTTTTTCAACATCCTCACTAGCATCTCTGGTCACTTGTGTTTTTGATTTTGTTATTCTGGCTGGTTGAGGTGGAAACTCAAGGTCATCTAGATTTGCACTTCCCTGATGACTAAGGATGTTGAGCATTTCTTTAGATGCTACTCAGCCACCTGAGATTCCTCATTTGAAAATCTTTGTTTACCTCTGTACTCCATTTTTAATAGGGTTATCTGTCTTCCAATAGCCCAGTTGTCTGTCTTTTGAGAGGGCCCAACACTCCAGCTCACTTCTGATTAGCAGCCACCTCATCCCATTTGGTGGTAGTAACCCTAAGCTCAAGAGTTCACAGCTTCAAACCTTACATGTGCTCTCCTCACAGCAACAAGTAGTCATTTCTCCTTATTCCTCCTGGTATCGGGGTGGAAACTTTCACACCACAGCTCGACATGCAGTAGAGTGAACAATCTGTCCTGCATGTGGAAATGTTCCAATATTATTGCCAGTTAAGGAGATATTGTAGTTTTGTAACTTCATGCTGGGATAAGGTAAACTGTAGCTCCTTTTCACCTGGTATGTATAAGATAAGTCTGGGAGAAAAAAATGGAGACAGATGACATATACTGTGGAACACTAGTTTTAGCCAGCATATCCTCCTCGGTGGGAAGGTTAAAAAACAAAACAAACAAACAATCTGGAACCAAAACAAAACCAAAATGGCCCATACCTATGCTAGTAAAGAACAACAGAACTGATAAAATGAATATATGTATATAGGAACTGGATATGTTAGAATGGCTCCAATGCTGTGGTCTAACTAGTCTAAGCATTGCTGCCCACCAATGGAAAGTTGAAGAAAACTGTAGTATTTTAGTCTATGTGGCTGAAATTCTCAGCTGACCTTTACTATATACCAGAATCCATATAGGAGAAATATACTACAAATGTAAGGAATGCAGAAAGTATTTTGTAAACAAATAAAATCATAACACTCACCTCAATTTAATACTGAAGAAAAAAACATATGTATGTAAGGAATGTGAGTCAGCCTTCACTACAGTCTCCACTGTTAAAAGACATAAGAAAATTCATGCAACTTAAAAACATAAAAAATATCCTTCAATAAATATGAAAGTTATTCTACTGGATTGAAGAAAAAAATCTCTCAAATATGAAGACTATACAAAATCTTTGACCAACGATTTGTCCTTTTGATATATCAGAAATGTAATACCAGGTAATGATACACATGATATGATTTGGTAACTATTTTTCTACAAACAATGTTCACTAAAGTATTTTTCAGAAAGTAAGCTATGCATGCAATGATTCAGCTAGACCTATCAAAATGTCTACTAATTAAAATGGAAAAGAATTTAAGATACAAATTACTATAGCAATGTTAATTTTACATGTAAATATGTATGCCAAGAAATGAAGTTCATCAACAGCCAAAGTCTAAACATCTATGTAGTTATTGCTTGTATTATACGTGGAACAATATTTTCTCTTCTGTGTGATATGATTATAAATTATGTTAATACTATTGTATTGACAGTATTTTAGCTTCTTGAAGAGTGAATACTAAAGATTGCTTTCAACTTCAAATCTATTCTCTCTTTGTCTCAGTTCACAATAATGTATTTCAATACTTTTGTTTATTTTTTTTACTGCCTTCTTAATGTGAAGCTCTAGATTATATGAGGATGGCAATATGAAGTTTACATTTCCATGGATGGCAGTACTAATAAAATACATAATGAAAGTAATAAACTGGATATTTTTAGAAAAGTCCTCTAGATGCTATCAGTAGGTCAATATAACTCAAACAAAAATTTGTACTTTGAATATTTGAAACAAATTATTTTCCTATGTTATCAAAAGTAAAAATTGCCAGTGTTTTACATAATGATGGATTTCACAGTAGTTATTCCACAATATAACATTTTTTTAAAGAAAGAACTCAATATGAAAAACAATTAGCAACATGTAAACCATTCTTATAATCTTAGAACACTGGAAATGAATTCTAACATATATACCTGTAGGCTTAGATGTTTCAAAATTCGGGTTTAATCAGGGTATTAAATGTTTTAACCTCCCTTATATCCCACCAGCCACCAGAGGTCATGGAAATGAAATGTTTAAAGGGCCAAGGAGGATGTGGAACTGTTTAGAAATAGTTCTTCGGAGCAATTCCAATCTCCTTTGTCATATCAGCAGTTCCATCTACATGAATCATCAGTAACAGCTCTATCCACGCCACAAACACTATTCACTAGCCAGCTATGGCAGTTTGATACAGAAGAAACTTCAAGACTTTGCCAATTGGCCAAAGTCCGAGGAAGCAGCAAGAAGCTGCTGGAAGATCATTAGAAGTTCTTTGGTGCATTTCTCTCTATGAAGACATAAGAACCAATGACCAGCAAGGAATGGAAAACCATATCAATAACACAGAGCACAGACCTCTGTCTGTATGGATATATATATATATATATATATATATATATATATATATCCTTCCAAACATCATATATTCTCTCAAATGTCTGCTCTAGCAAAACATCACTTGCCCCTAGTCCAGCCTGCTTCCAAAAAAACACCATGTTCTCAGCAAAATATCTTCCCATGTATCTGCTTCAGCAAAAAATCCAATCATATTACAGTTTTTGGATGAAAACATCACATAACACTACTAAGTCTCCAAAGGAACCAGAAATTTCCACTTAATATCTTTGAGGGAGTGAATCTTCAACAATACTTTTTAATTCCAGACTTACAAACTGTTTTAATCCAAACAAATGTGAATTTTACATGTTCCACTATTGCAGGGAAATTTAGGTTTTTTGTAATGAATACAACTTAATTATTCTCAATGATATAATTCAACGTCTCTATATATGACAGCAAGATCACTGATGCCATTAAACTCGCTCAACTTGTTTCTATCTATATATAGTAATGTTAATTCCCTTTTAGATCCAACATAATTGAGACAAACTACAGCTTTCTCCAAGGACTATTTTCACATAGAATGTAACCAGAAATAATTTACATAATATCATACTCAATGGCTACATTGCATATTTCAGGCACTCTATCATTGCTAATATAGAACATAACTTTAACGTGTAATTTGTTGTTATATTATAAATCTTCAATGATCATTTCAGTATTCCTATATGATATCACAGAATAGATATTGTTGATTTTATGATCAAGTCACTGTATGCAAGGAACACAGAGGTCTTCCTACACTAGAACAAATGCATATTTTTCACTTGAATTAAAAAAAATCAAATAACTTAAACTTTGAGATGAGTTTATAATACTTGTTCCATTTACTCTGTAAAAATGGTACATATGTGTAAATTTAGCAAGAATGTATCTGCTCTTTAAGTTGAGGGCAGGTGGATTTATTTTGCTAACTTTTGGGATAGGGTCTAATTTTTTGTCACTATGTATGTGAAGTATTGTGTTGTGTTAGAAAACAGACTTTCTGCTAACAAAAATGCTATGTAAGTCTCAAAGAAACCCATTATATTCTATTGCTCTGAATGATAATTTAAACAAACAACTTCAAATGATTAAGTGTATGGGTGTCTGGGTTTATTTGTGTGTGGTATTTTTATAGCATACTATAAAGAAATCACACTATACTCTCACCAATGGTCAGGTTCTTGAAACAGAAATTAAACAAGGACACAGTTAAACTAATAGAGATAATGAACAAAATGGATTTAACAGATATATACAGAACATTTCACCCTAAAACTAAAGAATATATATTCTTCTCAACACTTCATGGTACTTTCTCCAAAATGGAACATATAATGGGTCATCAAACAAGACTTAATAGATACAAGATGATGGGAAACGATCCCACCCATCCTCTGAGGGAACCATGCAATAAGGCTAGACTTCAACATCAACAGAAAGAACAGAAAGCAGACAATAACATGGAAACTGAATAACTTTCTACTCACTGATAACTTGGTCAGGGGAGAAATAAAGAAATAATAAAAGACTTGCTAGAATTCAATGAAAATGAAGAGCCAGCATATGCAAACTTATGGGACACAATGAAAGCAGTGCTAAGAGGAAAATTCAGAACACTAAGAGCCCTTGTAAAGAAATTGGAGAAACCCTACACTAGAAACTTAACAGCACACCTGAAACCTTTAGAACATAAAGAAGCAAATACGCAAGAGGAGTGGATGATAGGAAATAGTTAAACACCGACCTAAAATCAACCAACTAGAAACAAAGTAAATGGTACAAAGAATGAAGAAAACCTAAAGCCGGTTCTCTGAGTAAATCAACAAGATATATAAACCATTAGCCAAACTAGCTAAAGGACACAGAGACATTATCCAATTAACAACATCAGAAATCAAACAAGAGAACAACAAAAATACCAACAGAAATTGAGGAAATTCAAACAATCTTCAGAATTTACTACAAAAGCCTATATTCAAGAAAACTGGAAAATGTAGAGGAAATGGATAATTATCTAGAAAGATAAAACATGCCAAAGTTAAATCAAGAGCAGGTAAATTATTTAAAATTCCTCTAACAACTGTGGAAATTTCAGCAGTCATTTAAAACCTTCCAAGGATAAAATGCTGAGAGCCAGATGGTTTTATTGCAGAATTCTACCAGACCTTCCAGGAAGAGCTAATACCAATACTCCACAAATGATTCCACAAATATAAACAGAAGGAATACTACCTAATTGACTATATGAAGCCACAGTTACTCTTATAAGGAAACCACACAAAGACCAAACAAAGAAAGAGAATTTCAGACTAAATGTGCTTATGAATATTGATGCAAATATATGCAATAAAATTCACTCAAATCAAATCCAAGAACACAACAAAACCATTATTCACCACAACCAAGTAGTCTTGATCCCAGGGATTCCAGGATGATTCAAAATACAAAATTTTATCAAGACAATCCACTATATAAATGAACTCAAAAAAAAAATTCACAAGATCATCTCGTTAGATGGCTAATGAGCTTTTGAAAAATTCAACACACATTCGTGTTAACAGTCTTGGAGAGATCAAGAATTCAAGGCACATACCTAAGCATCATAAAAGTAATATACAGCAAACCAACAGCCAATATAATACTAAATGTAGAAAAACTTTAAGCAATCCCACTAAAATTAGAGACTTCTGACTCATTTACCATGTGTTCAATACAATACTCAAAGTTCTAGCTAGATCAAGAAGACAACAAAAGGAGATCAAGATGGAACAAATTGGAAAGGAAGAAGTCAAGGTATCACTATTTTCAGATGATTGATAGTATATAAAAGTTGCCCCAAAAATTCTACCAGAGAACTTCTACAGCTGAAAAACAACTTCAGCAAAGTGCCTGGATTTAAAATTAACTCAAACAAATCAGTAGCCTTCCATTATACAAATGGGTTGAAAAAGAAAATAGATAAACAACACCCTTCACAAAATTTACAAATTATATATCTTTGTGTAACTCTAACCAAACAAATGAAAGATATGTATGACAAGAACTTCAAGTTTCTGAAGAAAGAAATCAAAGAAGACCTCAGAAAATGGAAAGATCTTCCATGTTCATGGATTTGTAGGATTAGCATAGGAAAAAATGGTCATCCTTCAAAACGCAATCCACAGTTTCATTGCAACTCCCATCAAAATTACAAGACAATTCTTCACAGATATGGAAAGAACAATTCTGAACCTCACATAGAAAAAGAAAAACCCAGGATGGTAAAAATAATTCTCAACAATAAAATAGGTTCAGGGGGAATCACCATTCCTGACCTCAAGCTATTACTAAAAAGAAATATTAATAAAAATTGCATTTAATTGGTAAAGAGACAGACAGTTTGAATAATGCAATACAATTGAGGACCCAGAAACAAACCCACTCACCTACATACACTTGATCTTTGACAAAGAAGCCAAAACCATACAGTTGAAAACAGAAACCCTTCAATAAATGATGCTGGTCTAAATGATAGTCTACATGCAGAAGAATTCAAATTAATACATATTTATCTCATTGTACAAACCTCAAGAACAAGTTGATCAAGAATTTCAACATAAAACCAGATATATCCTGAATCTAATAAAAGAGAAATTGGGAAATAGCCTTGAATTCACTGGCACAGGGGAAATTTTCCTGAATAGAACACCAATGACTCAGGCTGTAAGATCAACAATTGACAAATGGGACTTCATGTAACTCAATTGCTTCTGTATGGCAAAGGACACTCTTAATAGGACAAAACCAGCAACCTACAGATTTGGAAAACATGTTCACTAGCCTTACATCTGATAGAGGGGAAATATCCAAAATAAACAAAGAACTCAAGAAGTTAGACTCCAAAAAACCCAAATAACCCAATTTTCATGTAAACCTTAAGAGAACACCAATGTCAGCTCAGGCTATGATACCCTGCAAAACTCTCAATTGTCATAGATGGAGAAACCAAAATATTCCATGACAAAACCAAATTTAAACAATATCTATCTACCAATCTAGCCCTATAGAATATTCTAGAAGGAAACTCCACCACAAGAAGGATACATACATCAAAGAAGAAACAAGAAATTAATCATCTCACAACAAAACCAAAAGGAGAGAACCACTCACCCATAATGCCACCTATAGCAATAAACATAAGAAGAACTAACAATTATCTATCTTTAATATCTCTCAATAGCATTGGACTTAATTTCTCGGGGGGGGCAGCTAAAAGAGTGGATACTCAAGCAGAATACAGCATTTTGTTGCATACCACAAACACACATAAATTACAAAGATAGAGACTACCTCAGAGTGAAAGGCTAGAAAAAATCTTCCAAACAAATGGTCCAAAGAAATAAGCAGGAGTTGCCATTCTAATATCCAATAAAATAGACTTTAAGCAAAATTATCAAGCAAGATGGAAAAGGATACTTCATACTCATCAAAGGAAAAATCCACCAAGAGAAGGTCTTAATTCTGAACATTTATGCCCCAAATGCAAAGGCACCATCATTCAGAAAAGAAACTTTACTAAAGCTCAACAACAATGGGAGACTTCAACAGCCCACTCACACCAATCAACAGTTCACTGAAAAAGAAACTAAATAAAGACACAGTGATTCTAATACAGGTTATAAACCAAAGGATTTAACAGATATATACAGAACATTTAACAGATATATACAGAATATATGTCATTTCATAATAACATATATTATATAAAAGAATATACCTTCTCAGCACCTCCAGGTAACTTCTCAAAACTGGCCATATAATTGTTCACAAAACAAGCTTAAACAGATACAAAATTGAAATGATCCCATGTGTCACATCAGATCACAATGGACTAAGGCTAGACTTCAAAATCAACAAAAACAAAAGAAAACTAGCATACCCTTGGAAACTGAACAACTCTCTACTCAATGTTGAGTTGGTAATGGAAGAAATAAAGAATGAAATTAAAGACTTCCTGGAATTCTATGAAAGTGATGACACAGAATACCCAAACTTATGGGTCACAATGAAAGCTGTTCTAAGAGGAAAATTCATAGCATTAAGTGCACTTGTAAATAAACTGGAGAGATCCTACATTAGCAACTTAACAGCACACCTGAAAGCCTAGAAGGAAAGAACCAGATGCACCCAAGAGGAGTAGATCACAGGAAATAGTCAATCACAGGGCCAAAATCAACCAAATAGAAACAGAGAATGATACAAAGAATCAACAAAATGAAAACCTGGTTCTTTGAGAAAATCAACAAGATAGATGAGCCCCTAGTTAATCTAACTAATGGGCAGAGAGACAGTATCCAAATCAACAAAATCAGAAATGAAAAGAGATAAATGACAGAATCTGAGGAAATTCAAAAAATCATCAGATCCTACCACAAAAGCCTATATTCAACAAAACTGGAAAATCTAGATGAAATGGATGATATTCTAGATAGATAACACATACCAAAGTTAAATCAAGCACAAGTAAACTATCTAAACAAGCCCATACCCCCTAAAGATATAGAAGAAATCATTAAAACATCACTATTAGGACACTATTGCTAAAGACAATACCTTCAGAACTCATTGATAGTGGAGAAGTCAAACTGATATGTACCTAGAATCTTCATTCCTATGCACTAGTGTTCATAGCACTGGAAGACATTGTATATTACCAGAAGAGAAAGGTAATCCACAACACAACTTTTGATCTAATATGATGACCTACATGCAAGATTTATGAGTACAATAGTGGCACAAAGCTTGTGTAGTAAACAATGAACATATGATTGTATTTAAGGCTCACTCATGGGTTGATAAAATGGAACCCATGCTCAATATTGTTGAGGTGCCCAAGAACCCGAGACTACATGGCCTAGTGACTTAGGGTAAAACCAAAATCTACTATTCTCTTCTCAAAAGGAAGTAGTTCTCAACTGTGGGTTGTGACTCCTTTGGGGACTGCATGTCAGATATATTGAATATCTTTGATGTATGTTGCAATTCATAACAGCAGCAAAAATTACAGTTAGGAAGTTGCTATGTACTAATTTTATAGTCGAGGATCACCCCAACATCAAAAGCTCTATTAAAGTGCCACAAGAAGTTTGAGAATCACTATCAAGGAATATAGCAATTAAATGACTCCTAAGAGCATCCAGTTATATTCATAGATCGGTGTTTTGCTGAGCCGTCATCTAGGAAGATTACTCCTCCAGTTGACAGGACTGAATACAGAAATTCACAGCCAGAAAATGTAAAGAGTGAGAGACTTGACCCACTCAGTCATAAAGGGGTTATCTTCATAAATTCCTTCTCTTGGGGATCAGGAAATCATTAGGAAGAGCAGGAAGAAGGGGTGCAAGATTCAAAGGGGATAGAAGACACCAAGGAAAGAAGTCCGTCTAAGAACCAAGGGACTGACACCCATATGAACTCACAGAGTCACAGCATGTGTAGGGCCTGCATGTACCTGCACTGAGAGCATAGTGGATGCAAAACACCATAACTAATTTGGATACTTTCTCCAAACAATAATCACTCAGAAAATCCTAGTTTTCTATAATGAAGTGTTACTAGGGATACAATCCACACTATGCCTATGAGTATGCCTAGAAATGACATCTTCCAAGGTGTTTTGTGACATAATGTCTTGTCAGTTTTTCTTTTCTCTTCTTTTCTTTTCTTGTTTTAATTTTCCAAGTTCTTGGTTCATGAATTAAGGCTTCCAGTTTTGTGTGTTTGTGGAATTCCTGTGTGCTGATGAACACGTTTATTTCTGTATATGTATGTGCTTCTTATAATTCTTTCCTGTAGTCTTTTTCTTCTATTTGTTTGTTCTGTCCTAATATGATTTGTTTCTTTTTGTTTTAACTTATTGTGATTCACCTTATTTTTATTTTGAAGTTGTTGTCTATTTGTTTCCAAAGGAATGATAGAAAGAGTGTGGATGACAAGGAGAGGGGAGATGAGGAAGATTTCATAAAACTGAAGAACAGGGAGTCTATTAGTCTATTTCAATACAAGAAAACAAAAAGTTAACAAATAGCACAAATATTTAAGGGTAGCTCATTCATAACCAATGTGAAATACAAGCACTCTTTATGAGGTCTGATCTGTGTAAGCTTTCAGCATTTGATTGGTACCATTTTTGTGGTGAGATACTTCCTTCTCTTGGCATGCTGTGTCACTTACAGGAAGGACAAAGCAGGGTGTTGCTTTTCTGCTGTTGAACATTCCATTGTTGTTACCTCTCTGCTTGTCACCTACAAAACCTGCAGAGGCTGCCAGGACTATTTACTCCTACTGTGACTTTCCAGATTGTGAGAACCCCCACAAGAATCAGAAGAAGGGATTGCTGGTGGGACTGAAGAAATATTTCTGAAAACACTGTAGAATATTACATCAGCAATTAAGGAGTGCTGCCCCATTTAAAATGATAAAGTTATGACCATAGTTTATAACTGCATCGCAAATTTTATCTTCACAGAGATACCTGTTGTTATCATCAAATTTCATGAACCCACACAACCGCGCATATCACACATACAAATATACAGAGAGAGACAGACAGAGAGACAGACAGACAGACACAGAAATGCAGAGACATAGAGACACAGAAACACAGACAGAAGATATTAAGTTTTTCAAACTTCTACCAGGTACATCAAAAATATTTTTGGACAGGGTCTATATAGTCATTGCAGCCTATTCGTCTCCCTCTCTGACTCTACCTCTGTCAGGATTAAAGACATTCTCCAACAGACCTGTATCAAGACATCATAAAATGGTGAATAGTGATAAGAAAGCTCTTTAACACATAGAGCTTATTTGAGAAAACTCACTTGTAATTGACACTGACTCTTTGCATGCATTTAGACTGAGCAGTTTGGCATAGCATGATTAGCAACTGAAAGTAACACAATAGCATTCTATATTGAGTTGTTTGACATATTTTATAGAAAAATAAAAAGAATTTCAGCTAACATGATCTAGTATATAAATGAAAAGCTGTATTTCCAAGGTTACAGAAAATCAACTAAAATTATGGGCATTACAAGTCACATACATAAGTTAGTCAAAGTTTTTAAGATTATACCATTTTTTAAATTTGCTTCAGCTTGCTTTCTTTGTTCTGTGAATTAAAAACCATTGACTCAAATTTCTTTTATTGATTTGGTATGTAAAATTCAAACGTGGGGATAGAACTAATGCTTCTCACCTTGCAGTTTTAATTTTCAATTTATTCTTGGAGAACTTCTTATATGTATATGTTCTATTTTGATCATACCTACCCCTGCCACCAAATTCCTCTGGGATTTCTCAATGCACAACATCCCAAAGTCACATTTTTTTAAAGCAGTGTTGTTTTAATTTCCTGTGCCTCAGTTAACCAAGAGAAAGAAATAACTGAAAAATGAGACAATTGGAAAGACATCTTAAATAGCCCTGTTCATAAGTACAGCTGCTCAAGTGGCAGCTGAATGTGTCTCTTTCAGAGTTCTTCTCTTAGGTTCTCTTTTTCTCCTTTCCATTTGCTATGTGATCACTAGTTTCTTCCTTCCTTGTGCAAAAGAATGGTTACATGTGAGTGCTTAATAGAATTAAATCTTTTTCTAAGGCATCTGAAATGACTGATCCCAGTTATTTCTCCATGCACAATTCAATCATTCTGAATATAGGGAGTAATTGTTGAGAATAGTTCAGACTAGTGTTGTGGATAGCCCTGGTTTTGCATGTATTTTGATGCTAAGTCCACTCTCCTTGGAGGGGTTGCAAATTATGAATGAGTCCAACTCAGATGACTTGTTGTGAACCATTGTGTAATGAATAAAGGAGCCAATCACTGGGTGAGTAGGCAAGAATTCCAAGTTGGATGGTGGAAGAGAGAAAGCAGGAGAGACAGGGACCCTATTGGATGGAGATAGCATGAGGACAAGATATAGCTAATAGTGAATCCCTGTTTCAATGGTGGATCCATTAGAATTCACCTCCAGAGGGTTTAGATTTATTAAGTCTTACAAGATTAGGATTTTAGTTGTTGCGCCCAAAGATTGAGTTACCATTTTTTCTGAGCTATCTTTTTGTGGTGTTTTTCTTCTCGCAGTAACCTGGCCGGGTTCCTGAGAGAAAGGTACAGAACCCAATGAGTTGGGTAGAGAGATTGTGGAGCTCTGAGTCAGAGTCTCCATGAGATAAAATAGGTTGGCCATTGTTCTCCAATGCATGGACAGCCAGCCTGCCAAGGCAGAGAGAACCAGGGCATAGCATGGAAACTTGCCTGTCTTTTTTTTTCTTTCTTTCTTTCTTTCTTTTTAATATTTCCCACAACAGTCTAGCACAGCAAAAACTTTTCGTTTAATCTGGAAAGTAGATATCTGGATTGCTGGAGTCTAAGAGTATACTCGCTGAAGCTAGCTAGATGTTTTACATCTATTTGAAGGGTACTGCCTAGCCTGGAACTTCTTTCTCCATGTTCAGAGGGAAGTTATTCATGTTTTCTTGGCTCTAAGTATGCTTTCTCTTCTCCTTATTATTTCTTAGCCAGAAATACTGGGATAATATCCTTGGATGTCTGTTCTTTCTATTTGATCCACATTTTGCCAAAGAAACTTCATTGCACATAAAAACCTTGTTCTCAGTCCCTGTTTATCACATCATCATAAACTCTGTTTCTTGTTAGCAAGATTCTGCTAGGAGCTTTGAATGCTGTCAGAAATCTCAAATCTCACTCTGCAGTCTCTTCTAACATATTATATTATTTCAACTCCTACTAGTTCTACCTCTAATTTCTGGTGTTCTACTTAGCTCCTTATAAGCCTTATTTATTTATTTATTTATTTATTTATTCATTCATTCATTTATTTATTGCTGTTCTTTCTATCTTTCTTCTTTTCCATATACTTCTTTATCTTCTTACTTTCTTTATTTCTTATTGTGTATTGATTCAATGAACTTCTTCACTCAGTGATACCCCAATCCAGTGTTCAACCTCCAAACCCCTATCATCTTCGTCTCTCTTTCTACTCTGCCCCAGACATCTTCAGCACCTGTGTCACTTGTATTTCAGGCCCCTGCCTTCATCGCAGTTGTGTATGAACAGGTATCTCTATTATTGTCTAACTGATGCTAAATTATAATACCTGCATTAAACATTGGCTATTATTATCATCAGTTTTAAGGGTCACTTGCAATAAGTCAGAACATCTGAGTAAAGTACCTTCCGTATATAATTGTACTTCCATGGTTGATAGGAAATGACCTTCCCAACTTGTATCAATATCATAAGTAATCTGGATAAAATGGTGTGGCAGAAGAAAGATCACTGCTCTATTTGTTCATTCAATTATACATTACATTCCTGTTGAACCATCTTTTTCCTTTCTAAATAATTGATGTTGCCAACTTTATAATAAATTTAGATATATGCTTGTAACATCTTTTTTTAAAAAATATTTATCTTTAATCTTATTTATTTATTTATTTTAAAGTCCAGTCCCTATCCCCCATCTGACAGTGCCTCATTTCATTTCTCCTCCTCCCTGTCTCCAAGAGAATGTCCCAACCCTCCCCAACCCTATCCCAATCCCCATCCCATCACACCCTCCACCCTACCTCAACCTACCACTGGATCCCACCTCACCAGGATTCCCCACTCCCTGGGGCCTCAAGTCTCTCAAGGGTTAGATGCATCTTCTCACACTGAAGCCAGACCAGACAGCCCTCTGCTATATATGTGTTATGGGCCTAGTACTTGCTATTGTATGCTGCCTGGTTGGTGGCTCAATGTATAAGAAATCTCAGGTGTCCGGGTTAGTTTAGACTGCTGGTCTTCCTATGGGGTTACCATTCCCTAACTCAAGGGATCCCCACTTTATTCCATTGGTTGGATGTAAGTATCTGCATCTGTTTCACTCAGCTGCTTTGGGAAACAGCCATGCTAGCTTCCTGTCTGTAAGCACACCATAGCATCAGTAATAGCGTCAGTCCTTGGAGCCTCCCCTTGAGATAAATGCCAAGTGGAGCTGGTCATGGAACCTCCTTTCACTCAGTCTCTTCTCCATTTTTTCCCTGAAATTCCTTTGTGGATCACTTTGGTGCTTAAGTACAGTTTTATAAATTAAAATATCTAAGATTCCTCACATGTTCTTGACTCAGAAAAAGTTTTATTGTATATATGAGAATTTTATTAATGTTTCTTGATACAAATTTTTATTATAGATGATGAAAAATTATGTACATTGTAGACTCCTCATTTCAGACTTTATTCTACATCACACAGAACCATAATTTATACCATTAGTGCACAATACCATTGCTAATGAAGACCAAACTAATTTAACCCTGAAATTTGAAATAATTTATTAATCTCATTGTAATCAATGATCATAAAGATTATTCATTTTGTTCCTTAATAATGGTTTGTATATAATAATTAAAATTCAGGAATAGATCAATATTGCTTTAAAGCATGCCTTTATCTTAATGGATTTTTATGCTTATTTTATACTAACAGTAGAGTTCTACTCTTTATTCATATCCCAGATAAACTTCAGGGGAATATTTTTCATGTTCCTCTTGAATATCATGTCAAATCTTTCATTCTGATCCACAGTCAAATGGTGTTTCCAGTCTCCAACTGTACCTAATGGGAAAATCACAGGAATATCACAAAGGACAGCAAATGAGACTATCAAAATAACAGTCACTCTAATCATCATCAGTATCTTCTCCAACCCATGTAAACCAAATGTGATTTCTCTATGGAGTTTAATACCTTACCTTTCTTTATAGAAGAATGAGCAGTACACGAAAAAAATGTATGAAACAGCCCAGTCACAATATCTTTGCCTTTACATGGACTGACCTGAACACCTACTTTTCTACCCAACTCACCTGGGCTGTTCTACCACAGGGATTCTGGGACAGGGCAGACCTATTTGGCCAAGCCCTGGCCACCAACTTACTTTCTCTGTCTCTCACTAAATTGTCCATTGCATAGATGAAATTTTTCTCTTCAGTCCCTGTCTAGAAATTAGCCAAGCTGACACCTCTGCTCTTTTAAATTTCCTGTACAGTTGAGGCTACAAAACCTCACATTCTGAAGTACAACTCTTCACTCTTCAGGTCACAAATTTAGGACTAACAATTACTCCTACCTACAAGGCCATTACTTTAGATAGAAAGGATCTAATTCAGTCTCTAATAATCTCCTATAAAAAGGAAGAGATTTTATCATTCCTAGAAATATCCACTTTTTATGTTCCTGTATTTCTTCCTTTTCCCTCCTTATATAAAGCAGCATCAGGCCCCATCCACGAACATCTTCTTGAACCTGTCACCAAACATTTACAAAGCCTCCAACAGGCTCTCCTTTAGGTCCTGGGCTTACAACTCACTAACATGACTCATTCCTTCTCCCTCCACGTAACCAACAAAAAAGGGATTTGCCCTTAGAGTCCTATGCCACTCTCTTTTGGTTGAGGTCGTTGGCTCACAGCTCTCCCTGCCAATATCACCAAGCAACAGACTGAACTAACATTTCTTATCCTTGCCTTTCAACTGGCACAGTGACAATCCCTAAATGTCTATACAGACTTCAAATATGCTCTTCATATCCTCCTGTCCCATACTGGCATCTGGAAGGAGCAGGGGTTAAATACAACAAAAGGAGAGTCAGCAACAAATGCAAATCAAATTATGACCATGCTACAGACCGCCCATCTCCCCACAGCTATTTGAATTGTCTGCTGCAGATCCTACCAGCGAGATGACTCTATTATCTCTAAAGGAAACAACTGAGCAGATGAGGCAGTTAGAGGTGCATCCCTTAGAAGCTTAGACTCTTCTCACCCACCACAAAACATTCTTACACTACAACCCACATCCCTTCTCTCATCCACTGACACTTGTCAAACTCTGTTCCATCTTCACTAGCTCTTTCATCCTAACAGCCAAGCCTTGTCTTATTTTGTTAAAACCCGTCTACAGTCTATGCCTGAGGACTTACATTTCTTAAATCTATCACTGCCTCTTCCAAAATTTGCCAGACTCCAACACTAGGAATGGTACCACCACTCTTCCTACCCAGCAGGCTAGAGGTTCCCTTCCTGGGACCTACTGGTAACTTGACTTTACCCACAAGCCCACTGTCAAACATGCCAAGTACCTCTTGGTCTTGGTTTGACACCTCCTCAGGATGATTGGAGGCATTCTCCACCACAAATAAAAGGCTGACAGTCTCTGATACTCTTCTTCACTACATTATTCCTCAATTTGGTATCCAAACCCCCCTCTATTCAGACAATGGCCCTGAATTCACCTCCCAAGTTTCTCAAACTATATCTAAAACCCTCGACATCCCCTGGCATTTTCATATTCCCTATCACCCCCAGTCTTCCAGAAAGATAGAAAGAACTAACTGCTTCCTAAGGAGCACTCTCGCCAAACTGTCACAGGAACCTCACCTTGATTGGGTAAAACTCATACCTCTGGGTCTTCTTAGGGTACACACTCTCCACAAGTGACCTCTTTTCATCACCTTTTGAACTCATATATGGATGACCAGTCCTAGCTACTAGTCTTTCATGAAAATGCTCTCCCCCTCCCTGATTACCTACTTAGCCCAATCTTTTGCCACCTCCACTTTCTCTTATGGAATTTTGCTGAACACTGTCTTCCATGGCCACACACTGTCACCTGCCCATGTTGTCACCTGTCAATGTTGATGGGAACATCAACATTGGAAACCAGGTTCTTCTGTCTCCTCCATTTCAAGAGCTCTCACCTCTCTCTCCTAAATGGCAGGGCTGCTTCAAGGTAATTCTTATGATTCCTACAGCTGCTAAACATGAGGGATTCTCTCATTGGATCCACCTGTCTCACCTCAAATCTTTCACCCATCCACATCAATATGACTCTTGTCCTTCATATTGACCCCAACAGGACCCTGCTCTCCTAAGCTACAGAAGATTTCAAGACCACCCACCTTGTCCCCAATCTCAGAAAAATGAGACTTCCCTCTGTCAGCTGCACTCAACCCCACTGGATTAGATATGGGCTTTTCATCCTCCCCCTTCTGTTCATTTCCGTGCAGGGTAGCCCTTACATCTGGAGATTCAAGGTTCAAAAAAATTGTACTGATAAAAAACACTATTTCCAAATAGGGTCAAGAAACTGCTCCATAGCCCAGGAGCTGATCCAAACTGCTCTCAACCCTACACCCACATTTTCCATTCAAGTATATGCTCTCATTGTTTGCTTCTTCTTTGACCTGACCAAAGATGATTGTAAAAAATGGCCAGAACATTATTCGGGCTACCCAAATTGGTCTTGCCAGCTACATATGTTAGAATTACAGAACAATCAATTCTTCTGTCAACAATGCAAGACTGTCTTCTTCTATGTTCAGGACCCAAGAATCCCAGGTGAGAAAGAGGTGTTATTGTTAAGCTCTACCATAAAGCACAATCTGGGTCCCAAGTAAGTATTATTCACATCCAGAGAAAACATACAAATTGTACAACCTCTAGATATCAGAAAAATAGGAGAAGTAATCAAACACTCCTCCAAGGTTCTTATTTCCATGACATCCCCCCCTCATAAATGGTACTAACCTGTCTTTTTCCCTTAAACTTCAAACCCTGACCTTGGCCTATCAACTCCTTGACATCACCTGACCTAGTCACTTTAAAGATTGCTGGCTATGTATACCCCCTGGAACTAACTGACAATTGTCACTTACAGCTTCTTCAGTGACCCTACCAAGCAACCTCACATCACCTTATATAAGCTGCCCTGGCTCTGATGTTGCCACAACCCCATATATGTTCTCTATCACTCTTTTGGCATGGCAGACTGTTTTAAGACATCTATGACAGGTTATGTAGGAGCACTAAGCTCCCTGGACTGCAATGGAACCATAACCCTTGATACCTCATCTCTGCCACGGTGCTCTACAGCCAGAACATGTCAATTCTCAGTGACACTCAGGTATAGCATCATCTACCCGCCAGCCGGTCAGGAGTTTGTACATTGGTTTTCCTTTTCCCTGAATTAGGAGTAATTCATGAAAACACCCTCTATCAATCCTGATTTTAGACACAATACATGCCCTACTTAACAAGAGAGCAATTCAAGTTGTGCCATTCCTGGTCACTGAAGGGTAACTATAGGTGTTGGTATTGGATGGTAGGGTTGACTACCTCTCTAACTTTATACAATCAGTTCTTTTCCCAGCTTGACAATGGTCTTCAAGAAGGGACTCAAACTATGCTTTCCTTCAAAAGACAGATTGATTCCCTGGCAGCAGTGGTACTTCAGAACCAGTGGGGACTAGATGTTCTTACAGCAAAAGAAGGTGGACTTTGCCTTTTTCTCTGAATAGAATGCTGCTTCTACATCAATGAGCCTGGAACAGTGATAAACAAAATCCAGCAGTTGCCATCTGATATCACAAAATGGAGGGAACCATGTGAGGCCTCGAATTCCTGAGTTTTTGAAAATCCTATATAACAATGGATACTTCCTTTCCTAAAGACTCTTCTCATTTTCTGGCTGTACTCCCTGCCTCATTAACCTTGTCTCCACATTCTTCCAATGACAAATTCAAAAGATTTCTAACCAAACAATGAATCAGTTTCTTTTACAGTATTAACAGCCACTGTCCACAGAGGAGCCTAGTGCAAATGACTATCCAATGAGTACCGTTTGTGAAGATCTGTTACACCCCAAAGTTAATGATGCCACTAGAGAGCAGGAAGGAGTTTAAGAGATATGATGCCCCAATCCCTGCCTCCCCATTGCTCCTCCATTCTCCTTTCTTTATGAGAAAAAAGAGAATGTTAGCATCAGATGCATCTGTGCAAAAGCCAGAAGCTCTTTATAGTCAGCTTCCAGACTCAGGGATGAGACAAGTCATCTCTAGGTGACACTGCCAATCCTGCGTCCTTTGCCATGTCCCATGTATCACATGATGCATGGCCCAGATAAAAGATAAATACACTGACCCTTCTCTTCTTCTTCTCTCTCTCCCCCTCAGAAGCTGCCTCTTCCAATAAAACCTCACATGTGAGACCTGCAGCTGGGGTGCTCTGTCCAGGATTACACCACTTATTCCAACAGCTGTGGGTTTGTCATATACCACCTTTACGATATTTATGTAGGTTCCCTCCAGTTAAAGACTCTAGGAATTTTGTCATGAAATTATGTTCAATTTTTTTTAAAAGCTTTTTTCTGCATCTATTGAGATGATTGGGATTTTTTCTAAGTTCATTTATATGATATTACATTTATTGACTTCAGTATATTCAATTAACCCTGCATTTCTGAGATAAAGCCAACTACTTGAGGCTTATAAGATCACGGATTTTACTTTATTTTTTTACTTCTTGTGTTCTTTAGACATAGTTTCCTAGTGTAGCCCTGGCTGTTCCAGGACTTTCTTTGTAGAGCAGGCTGACCTTGTGCACAAAGGGTGAACCACCTGTGACTTAAGAATGCTAGGACTAAAGATATATGATATATAATGCCAAGCAAGGTCATGTTATTTTAGAAAAGAACCTACTATTATCATTTCAATAGATGAAAATAATTCATACCTGTTCTCAAAATATATCCTTATACAAGTAAGTAGTTCTCACAAGTCATCAAAGCACTTTCTCTTACAAATGGGAAATTTTCTACTGCAAACAGAGGTATTATAAAATAACAGAACATTCCATAATGCAGCAATCAGTGGTGACTATGGTGCTCAATTCTAATGAACACACCTATAACATGACTCTTATACAACTACAGCTTAGAGAACATTGTGGAAGGGGTTGAAATGTCTTCAAGACTGATATTTTGGGAATCAACCTCAGGCACAGGCATGAGAGGTAAGTTGGTCATGTACCCTGATCTGTATATTCTGATTAACAACTCCCCCTGATTTTCTGAAGAGGCCTGAGTGTACCATAGTATCATCTAACTTAGACACCTATGCCACAATCCTGCACCAGTCAGGTCCACCTGGTGTACAATAAACAAGCAAAGGTGAGCAGCATCCTGCTCCATGAGATGCATTGTCAGGTTCAATCTGCCTTCCTGTGGAGTTAGACTGGGATTAGGCAAATTCAGTCACTGCTAGAGATGACCAAATGCCTAAATGAAAGCCTAAGAAAACAATAATAAGAGCATTGCAATATGGCACTAACAGAGCCCAGCTATCTTGCTACAGCAGGCCCAGGATGACCTAACACAGCTGAAAGCACCAGAAGATAACATTATAAAGCTAATACAGGCCTTTAAAAAGGAAATGAATAAATCCCTTGAAGAAATGCAGGAATATTCAATCAAACAGGTGAAGGAATGAATAAATCTGTCAAAGAACTAAAAATGGAAATAGAAGCAATAAAAAAAAAAAAACCACAAGTGGAGGCAATCCTGGAGGTGGAAAATGTAAAGAATACGACAGGACCTGTAGATGCAAGCATCACCAACAGAATACAAGATATTGAAAGGAGATTCTCAGGCATAGAAGATACAACTGAAGAAATTGATACATCAGTCAAGCTACAATACCCAAAAAATATTTTCAATAAAATCATAAAATGAAAATTATCCAACCTAAAGAATGGTGTGCCTATACACATACAAGAATCTTATAGAACACCAAATAGATTGGGCTAGAAAAGATAATGTTCCTACCACAAAATACCCAGAACACTAAATGTACTGAACAAAGAAAGAATATCAAAACTTACAAGGAACAAGTGCCAGGTAACATAAAAGTGCAAAATTATCATACATACAACCAAATTCTCATCAGAGAATCAAAAAGCAGGAGGGTCTGGGAGGATGCATTGCAGTGTCTATGAGACCACATATGTGATCCCACACTACTTTAGTCAGCCTTACTCTATTTCAAGACCAACTCTTGCACCCACTGACATTCTTCCCACTTGGCTGCTTCAGAGAGGACCAAGCCAGGGACTGTTCCTCCGTCCAAAATTATTGTATCTCATTTCTAAAACCTGAATGCCTCAAAATTAGAAAAATATAAATGAAATGGAGAATTTTTTTGATAGACAATATTTACCAATGTTAAATCAAGTTTGGGTAACAATTTAAATACTTTTATAAGTCCTAAGTAAATAAAAGCAGTTATTAAAATTCTCCTAACCAAATAAAATAAAATAAAACCATGACCAGATGGTTTTACCACAGAATGCTACAAGACTTTTCAAGAAGAGTTAATACTAATGTTCCTCATAATATCCCATGAAACAGAAACAGAAGAAGCTATGCCAAACTCATTCTATGAGGCCACAGTCAACCAGATAGCTAAACCATACAAAGACTCAACAAAGAAAGAAAGTTTCTGACAAATTTTTCTTATGAACATTAGTGAAAAAAATTATAATATAAAATGTGCACAAGCAGAACACAGGCACACATCAAAAACATCATTCATCATGGTCAAGTAGGCTTCATCCCAGGGATGCAGTCATTGTTCAATATATGAAACTCTATCATTGTAATTCACCAAGTAAAAAACTTAAAGAAATAAAAACCACATGATCATCTCATTAGATACAAAAAAAAAAAATCATTTGACAAAATCCAATACCCCTTCATGCTAAAAGTCTTAGAGAGGGTTGGAGAGATATTTCAGTGGTTAAGAGAACTAGTTATACTTACAGAGGTCCTGAGTTAAATTTCCATCAACCATATGGTGGTTTACAACCATCTGTAATGGAATCCAACAGCCTTTTCTCATGTGTCTGAAGACAGCTACAGTGTACTCACATAAATAAAATAAATAATTCTTTTTAAAAAAATCTTAAGAGAGGCAGGGACTGAGGAAAAGCTGGGAGGTAAGACTCTGCCTGCTTCCACCTGTGGCCAGAGACCCCGGCCTGGACCACCAGGCCTCCACAGACAAACAGCACAGGGAGAAACCTACCCACCCACTTGTGCTGAGGAGTCAGTGGAAGGAGGGCTCCAGACATAGGGTCTGAGGAAAAGCCCGCAGTTTCCCACCTATGGCAGGAGACCTCTGCCTGGGTCAACAGGCCTCCATAGAGAAACAGTGCAGGGAGAAAGTGAGCTGCGCACTTGTGTGGAAAAGCCAGCAACAGGAGGACTCCAGACACAGGGTCTGAAGAACAGCTGGGAAAGAGAACTGGTCTCCCAGGAATATTGACATCTGGGCTTGAAGGAAAGACAAGCCACAGTCAGAGAGAGAAAGACTAATTAACACCAGAGATAACCAGATGGTGAAAGGCAAGGGCAAGAACACAAGGAACAGAAACCAAGACTATTTGGCTTCATCAGAACCCAGCTCTCCCACCACAGCCAGCCCGGATACCCCAACACACCAGAAAAGGAAGATTCAAACTTAAAAATCACTTATCAAGAGGATGATAGAAGATTTTAAGAAGGAAATAAATAACTCCCTTAAAGAAATACAAAAAAATACAGGTAAACAACTGGAAGCCTTAAAGAGGACACACAAAAATCCCTTGAAGAATTACAGGAAAAAACAATCAACAGGCAGAATTACAGGAAAACACAATCAAACAAATGAACAAAACCATTCAGGAATTAAAAATAGAAATAGAAACAATAAAGAAATCATAAAGGGAGTCAAGCCTGGAGTTAGAGAACATAGGAAAGAAATCAGGAGTCATAGATGCAAGCAACACCAACAGAATACAAGAGATGGAAGAGAGAATCTCAGATGTGGAAGATACCATAGAAAACATGGACACAACAGTCAAAGAAAACACAAAATCCAAAAAGCTCCTAACTCAAAAACATCCAAGATATCCAGGATGCAATGAGAAGACAGAACCTGAGGATAATAGGTATAGAAAAAAATGAAGAAAAATCTACATAGAAGAACTCTCAAATCTGCACATCTATGCCCCAAATGAAAGGGGTCACACTTTCATAAAAGAAACTCTACTAAAGATCAAAGCACACATTGCAACTCACACAATAATAGTGGGAGACTTCAATACCCCACTATCAACAATGGACAGATCTTGGAAACATAAACTAAACAGAGACACGGTGAAACTAACAGATGCTATGAACCAAATTGGTTTAACAGATATCTATAGAACATTTCATTCTGCATCAAAAAAATATACCTTCTTCTCAGCACCTCATGGTACCTTCTCCAAAATTGATCATATAATTGGTCACAAAACAAACCTCAACAGATATAAGAAGATTGAAATAATCCCATGCCTCCTATCAGATCGCTATGGATTAAGGTTGGTCTTCAATGGCAACAACAATAACAGAAAGCCCACATACACATGGAAGTTGAACAATGCTGTGCTCAATGATAACTTGGTCAAGGAAGAAATAAAGAAGGAAATTAAAGACTTCCTAGAATTTAATGAAAATGAAAGTACAAGTTACCCAAACCTGTAGGACACAATGAAAGCAGTGTTAACAGGAAAACTCATAGCTCTGATGCCTCCAAAAAGAAACTGGAGAGAGCATACACTAACAGCCTAACAGCACACCTGAAAGTTCTAGAACAAAAAGAAGCTAATACACCCAAGAGGAGTACAAGGCAGGAAATAATCAAATTAAGGGCTGAAATCAACCAAGTGGAAACTAAAAGAACTATACAAAGAATCAACAAAACCAGGAGCTGATTCTTTCAGAAAATCAACAAGATAGATAAACCCTTAGCCAGACTAACCAGAGGGCACAGAGACAGTATCCAAATTAACAAAATTAGAAATGAAAACAGAGATATAACAACAGACTCTGAGGAAATTAAAAAAAAACATGAGATCCTACTACAAAAGCCTATATGCAACAAAATTGGAAAATCTGGAAGAAATGGACAAGTTTCTAGACAGATACCAATTACCAAAGTTAAATCAGGATCAGATAAACCATCTAAACAGCCTCATAACCCCCAAAGAAATAGAAGCAGTCATTAAAAGTCTCCCAACCAAAAAAAGCCCAGGACCAGATGGGTTCAGTACAGAATTCTATCAGACCTTCAAAGAAGACCTAATACCAATACTCTTCCGTCTATTCCACAAAATAGAAGCAGAAGGAATACTACCCAATTCATTCTATGAGGCCACTGTTACACTGATACCAAAGCCCCACAAAAACCCAACAATAAAAGAAAACTTCAGACCAATTTCCCTTATGAATATTGATGCAAAAATACTGAATAAAATTCTTGCAAACAGAATCCAAGAACACATCACAACAACCATTCACCATGATCAAGTAGGCTTCATCCCAGGGATGCAGGGATGGTTCAATACCCAGAAATCCATCAATGTAATCCACTACGTAAACAAACTCAAAGAAAAAAACCACATGGTCATTTCATTAGATGCTGAAAAAGCATTTGACAAAGTTCAACATCCCTTCATGATAAGTCTTGGAAAGATCAGGAATTCAAGGAGTATACTGAATTATGGTAAAAGTAATATACAGCAAACAAGTGGCCAACATCAAACTAAATGGAGAGAAACTCGAAGCAATCCCTCTAAAATCAGGGACTAGACAAGGCTGACCTCTCTCTCCCTACCTATTCAATATAGTACTTGAAGTTCTAGCTAAAGCAATCAGACAACAAAAGGAGGTCAAAGGGATACAAATTGGAAAGGAAGAAATCAAAATATCACTATTTGCAGATGATATGATGGTATTCTTAAGTGACCCGAAAAACTCCATCAGAGATCTGCTACAGCTGATAAACAACTTCAGCAAAGTGGCTGCATACAAAATTAACTCAAGGAAATCAGTAGTCTTCCTATACTCAAACGATAAACAGGCTGAGAAAGAAATTAGGGAAATAACACCCTTCACAATTGTCACAAACAATATAAAATATCTTGCTGTGAATCTAACCAATCAAGTGAAAGATCTGTATGACAAGAACTTCAAGTCTCTGAATAGAGAAATCGAAGAAGACCTCAGAAGATGGAAAGATCTCCCATGCTCATGGATCGGCAGGATTAACATAGTTTTGGATTGCTACCAAAAGCAATATACAGATTCAATGCTATCCCCATCAAAATCCCAACTCAATTCTTCATAGACCTAGAAAGAGCAATTCTCAATTCATATGGAATAACAAAAAAAACAGGATAGAAAAAACTATACACAACAATAAAAGGACTTCTGGAAGAATCAGCCTCCCTGACTTCAAGTTATACTACAGAGCAGTACTGATAAAAAACTGCATGGTTTTGGTACAGTGACAGGCAGGTAGATCAATGGAATAGACTCGAAGACCCTGAAATGAATCCACACACTTATGGTCACTTGATCTTCGACAAAGGAGCTAAAACCATACAGTGGAAAAAAGACAGCATCTTCAACAAATGGTGCTGGTTCAACTGGCGGTCTACATGTAGAAGATTGCGAATTGATCTATTCCTATCTCCCTGTACAAAGCTCAAGTCCAAGTGGATCAAGGACCTTCACATAAAACCAGATACACTGAATCTAATAGAAGAGAAAGTGGGGAAGAGTCTCGAACACCTGTGCACAGGGAAAATATTCTTAAACAGAACACCAATGGCTTGTGCTCTAAGATCAAGAATTAACAGGTGGGACCTCATAAAATTACAAAGCTTCTGTAAGGCAAAGGACACTGTAATTAGGGCAAAACGGCAACCTACAGATTGGGAAAAGATCTTTACCAATACTACATCTGATAGAGGGCTAATATCCAATGTATACAAAGAACTCAAGAAGCTAGACTCCAGAGATCCAAATAACCCTATCAAAAATGGGGAAGTGAGCTAAACAGAGAATTCTCAACTGAGGAAACTCGAATGGCCAAGAAGCACCTAAAGAAATGTTCAACATCCTTAGTCATCAGGGAAATGCAAATCAAAACAACCCTGAGATTCCACCTCACACCATTCAGAATGGCTAAGATCAAACACTCAGGTGACAGCAGATGTTGGTGAGGATGTGGAGAAAGAGGAACACTCCCCCATTGCTGGTGGGAATGCAAATTAATACAGCCTCTCTGGAAATCAGTTTGGCAGACCCTCAGAAAATTGGACATAATACTACCTGAGGACCCAGGTATTCCACTCCTGGGCATATACCCAGAAGATGCTCCAACATGTAATAAAAACACATGTTCCACTATGTTCATAGCAGCCATATTTATAATAGCCAGAAGCTGGAAACAACCCAGATGTCCCTCCACAGAGGAATGGATACAGAAAATGTGGTACATTTGCACAGTGGTATTCTACTCATCTATTAAAAACAATGACTTCATGAAATTCGTAGACAAATGGATGGATCTTGAAACATCATTCTGAGCCAGGTAACGCAGTCACAAAAGAATGAACATGGTATGTACTCACTGTTAAGTGGTTATTAGCCCAAAAGTTTAATATACCCAAGAATCACTTCGCAGCAACAGTAGGACTGTGTGTGAGGTCCCAGATGGAGGACTTGGAGAAAGGACTGAAGGAGCTGAGTGTGCAGCCCCAGGGTGGTAGCAACAGTGGCAACTGGCCTGGCCGCCCGGTACTCCTGGAGACTGATCCACCAACCAAAGAATACACATGGAGGGACACATGGTGCTGGCCACAAATGCGGCAGAGGAGAGTCTTGTTATCCATCAGGGGGAGGAGAGGCCCTTGGGTCTGACGGTATTACATCCCCCAGTATAGGAGAATGACAAGGAGGGAAGATGAGAGTGAGTGGGTAGATGGGTAGGTTGGAGAATATCCCCCATAGTGGCATGGGGAGGGCGGAGGGAATGGGGGGGGGTTCCAAAGGGGAGATCTGGAAAGTGGGAAACATTTGAAATGCAAATAAAATATGAAAATAAAAAAAATTCTTAGAGAAATCAAGAAATGCACACCTAAATATAATAAAAGCAATATACAGCAAGTCAATAGAAATTATCAAATTAAATTGAGAGAAACTTAAATTAATCCCACTAATATGAGAGACAAGAAAAAGGTTCTCTCTCTCTCTCTCTCTCTCTCTCTCTCTCTCTCTCTCTCTGTCTGTCTCATATATATATATATATATAGTATAGTACTTCAAGTACTAGTTAAAGCAATAAGACAACTAAAGATCAAAGAGATACAAATCGGAAAGGAAGAAATTAAACTATCCATATCCGCAAATGATATGATAGTATACATAAGTGACATTAATTTTTTTTTTTTACCAGAGAACACTACAACTGACAAACACCTTCAAGAAAGTGGATTGATACAAAATTATCTCACAGCCATTTAGCCCTTCTTTATATAGAGAAGCTTAGAAAGTAAGGGAAACACACCCTTCCCAATAGCCATGAGTAATATAAAATATCTTGGTATAACACTAACCAAGCAAGGGAAATCCTGTATGATAAGAACTTCAAGTCACTGAAAAAAGGAAATTGAGAAAGAAATTAGAATGTTTAGAGGTCTCCCATGCTCATGGATCAGTGGAATTAAAATAGGGAAAATGGCCATCTTATCAAAAGCAACTAATAGATTCAATACAATCCCCATTTAAATTTCAATACAATTGTTTACAGACCTTGACGGAGAAATTCTCAACTTCCTACGATAAAAACAAAAACCCCAGGATAGTTAAAAAATAATCCTAAAAAAATAAAAGAACTTTTGTAGGTATCACCATCCCTGACCTCAAGCTATACTATAGAGCAATAGTACTAAAAACCTTCATTGGTATAGGAACAGGCAGGTTGATCAATGGAATCAAATCACACAACCCAAAATAGCCCTCCCACCTATGGACACATGTTTTTTTTTTGATAAAGAAGGCAAAATTATACAACAGAAAAAAGAAAAAATCTTCAACAAATGGCACTCATTCAACCGATTTCTCCATGTAGAAGGATGCAAATATGTAGAGCCATATTTATCATAGTACGTAAAACTCAAGTCCAAATGTATCAAAGATGTCGAAATAAAACCTAAATTTAGTAGAAAAGAAAGTGGGGAACAGTCTTGAACACTATCTTAGTTAGGGTATTACTGCTGTGAATAGGCACCATGACCAAGGAAACTCTTCTCATTGGGGCCGATATACAGGTTCAGCAGTTCAGTTCATTATCATCAATGCAGGAACGTGTCACAGTCCAGGCAGACCTGGTGCAGAAGGAGCTGAGAGTTCTACATCTTCATCTGAAGAACACTAGGAGAAGACTGGCTTCCAGTCAGCTAGGATGAGGATTTTAAAGCCTAGGACCTCAGTGGTACACATATTCCAACCAGGCCACACCTCCAAATAGTGCCAATCCCTGGGCTAGATGTACTCAAACTACCACAAACACATTGGCACAGGAGATAAATTCCTGAACAGAAAGCCAGTGCTTCAGGCTGAGAAACACGTCAAGAAAACTTCAACAACCTTAGTTATGATGGAAATGTAAATAAAAACAAATCTAAAATTCCATCTTACACCAGTCAGCGTAGCTAAGATCAAAAACTCAAGCGTATGTGCTGGTGAGGATGTGAAGCAAGGAGACCACTGCTCATTGCTGGTGGTTGCACAAACTTTGTACAGCTACTTTGGAAAGCAATTTGGTGGTTTCTCAAAAACATTAGACCAGTTTACCCCAAGATCCAGCTGTACCACTCTTGAGCATAAACACAATAGATGCCCCACTCTACCACAGAGACATATGCTCCATGATATTCATAACAGCTTTATTCATAATAGCCAGAAACAAGCATATATAGAGGGGGAGAGAGCAAGACAAATGAGGAGAAATCATTAAAATCAAAGTAAGGCCATCCATTTGAGACTGAGTAGGGAGATACATGGAGAAGCTGTAGGGAAGGGGTATGGCGAGGGTTAGAAGTAGGAAATGAAGAAGAAAATTGATGTGATAATCTATCTATCTATCTATCTATCTATCTATCCATCCATCCATCCATCCATCCATCCATCTATCTACCTACCTACCTATCTATGCCTAGAACTTACAAAGATCTGCCAACATCTACCTCCCAATGCTAGGATTAAAGGCATACACAACTGTGACTAGCATGATGTAATATATTACAAATTAAAATTTGTAATAGCAGTATAAGGGCCAGAAATAATGGCAATTGCCAAGTGCCATAATTGGGGGAGTTTTAAAAATTAAATTATTTATTCCATGTCAGGATACGATATAGGTAACATACAAATATTCATTGTGATTTTTGTCCATTTTCAGTGAAGAGTGAGAAACAAAGTCTTTCCATTTATGATCTCAAGGTCACAGAGGGCACCAATGCAGTCGCTACTGTGAAATTAGAAGATAAATATTTGAAAACAACATTTGCAACTTTTTGGTTTTTTGTTTTGTTTTGTTTTGTTTTGTTTTGTTTTTTGTTTTTCCAGACAGGGTTTCTCTGTGTAGCCCTGGCTGTCCTGGAACTCACTCTGTAGACCAGGCTGGACTCTAACTCGAAAATCCACCTGCTTTTGTCTCCGGAGTGCTGGGATTAAAGGCGTGCACCACCACTGCCTGGCCGACAACTTTTTAAAATGAAAGCAATAACATGATATTTTATGCTTTCACTGCTGGAGACAGCATGACAGGGGCTGTTTGCAGCAGGCTGAGATGGAGACATCACCTCAAAAGCTCATGGGCATCTCTTTGTAAAAAGGAATGGCATCTGGGACCCTGAGAATCAAGAGAAACATCCCTCTAGGGAACCTGCCATTAGAAATAGGGGACTACACACAGTAGGCTGGGATTGAGACATCTCAATAGCCTGTGGGCAGCTCTTTGTAAAAAAATTGTTCCCATTTCTCCTAACCTTAGCTCTGGACAACAGCTGTATAGATTTCATTTGTGTGTGACAGCTATTCACTTGGCTTTGTGGTGCATAATTATTCTATTATATGTAACTTTTCTATTCCTTTCCTCTTCTGCTATGGTGAATTCTGTGAAACAAGATGTTCCATGATATAATGATTCTTAAACAATCAAAAATTGAGGCATAGGGCCATGGCACAGCAGTCTTAATGGATTAGGTTCGTGCTGTGTGTTCTCATCTTGGAAACAATGTAATAACTGCACAATGACAATTTTATATTAATTTTTGAATTACAAGAAAGTTTCATGAAAATATGAAAATGAAACAGCCAATATTGGAACCCCAAGAAGGGAAAAATTATTGAAGTTATGAAATGAGTTTTGCACAAAATTTGAGAATAGTTCCTAGTCTCCTTTGGAAATGTATAGTTAAGAAAATATAGAATACATTTTAAAAAATCTTATACTAGTAAAACTAAGTTGAAACACCAGGAGTCTTAGCAGAGTCATTGTGTGCAAACTGGATAAGCAGAAAGATAGTGGAACTGCTGAGTTAAGGGTTAACTTGATTCTTTCTGGCCATTGTCTGGCAGCTTTGCCCATGTCATTTATCATTAGAGCTTTATAAGATAATGCATGTAGCTGACATTGGAGCTCTGAGCTCTCAAATATAATAAGTCAAAAGTTAAAGTTTAAATAATGATAAGTTGGCAATTATTATTTTTGGTCACAGGCCTGGGAATAGGGGAAGCTTGAAATTTGGGGGAACAAGTGTAATTCTTAATTCTTTATGGGATGTGGTCATTCTTTTGAATTTGATTTGGCAATGATTGTACAATGTCTTTTTTCTACCTTCTTTTGGAGTAACAATAAAAGACTGGGACCAATTAAAGGCAAGGGGATTGTGGAGAGTGTGAGGAGAGAGTATTTGAGCGGTGTGTGTGAGTGAAAGGAGAGCACATGGAAAGTGTATGTGCAAGTGAAAGAGAACACATGTGAGGCATGTATGAGGCATGGTGTGTGTTTGTGTGTGTGTGCATGCATGCGTGCGTGTGTGTATGTGTCTGTGTGTGTGATATGAGCGGACACAGAGATGTGTAGGTATATGGGTATGTGAGAAAAGAGTAAGCACAGTAGAAAAGCAGAGTGAGCAGGAGAATGCAGAGTGCTTGAAGCCTCAAGCTGCAAGTGAGTGAGGAGAGAAAGAGAAGGGGGAGGGAGGGAAAGAGAGAGAGACAGAGACAGAAACAGAGAGAGAGACAGAAAGAACAACCTCAAGCCTTGAAATTTGCCTGTTATCTTGTAACTGAAAAAGTTGTTTGTGTGTGTTTATTATGCACCTTCCAGATATCTCTGCTTCCACTTGAGAAACCAGATCTTATGTCAAGGGTGGACCCCTATATTATACAAGCACTGTTTATTGCATTTGGCATAGACAACAACTAATATTGGTATGAGAATTGATGAACATTGGTCTACTTTGAAAATAATAAGTAAATAGATGTTAAATAGGCTAAGAGATAATATAAACATTTTTGTAACATAAAAATCTAGAGCAATTTCAAAAACACATTTGACAATTATGTATAAGCCATTACCCTCATCATAATAATAAGTGATGAATAACTTAAATTATTCTGACTATGTGTTAAGTTATGCTTTAAAATGTTTCATTAAATGATTTACTGATGGAAAACTTTGGGGAACGAAGAGTTTCAATTCAGAAGTCATATCCTTATTGTCAACTTCTGGCACAGTGGTCACAATACAGTCACAATGGCAGGATATGGTTGTTCATTCCTGTGATCTTATCACTTGAGAGACAGTGACAGGATTAAGAGTTGGAGGTAATTCTCAGGTGCACATAGCAAGTTCCAGTCAAGCCTGAGTTCCATGATTTGTCCCAAAAATAAAAATAAAATCTTAATAGTTGATAGATAACTTAACTACAGGAGATAGGGTAAGTAAGGTGCCACTGTATATATTACGAAGTTATATGATTTTTTGTGTAATTATGGAGACAAATAACACATAAGTAAAGAGCAATTTAACCTACTGTACTTCAAATGTAGAGTATATTATTTTTAATAATATCCTAAAATAAATGACCAATAGTAAAAACTAAAATTCATCTAGACTAAAATCAGGTAGTTTTCTCAAGTCTAATCCCAAAACTTGCAAGCAACAAGCAGGAACAAATCAAATTCTAGGCCAGTCTGAGCAACATAGTATCTGTGCTGCTAGGCTTGATCAAGTTGCAAGACTTTCTTTCAGGATAAAATAAAATAACACAATTTATAATTGTCTCTTCTAAAATACCTGTTGCCTGTGACACCCTTATTGTCATGCACTAAAAGAGTTGCATCATATAAGCTATAAGGAAGGAAAGCCACATTTATTAAACAACTTTAATAACTATTACATTTATGAGAAACTCCTTGCTATCTGTCCGTTAAGATTATTTATTTTCTTTGTGTTCTGGGTGTCAACACTTTGGAAGCCCAGCACTACTGCTCTGAAGGAACAGATTCTGGGGAAGTCTCAATACTCTCATTACAACAAACTATTGAGTCTTACCTTTGCGCAGGAAATTGTTCTCATTGTTTTTCTCTCCTAATTTAGTTCTTAAAAGATCAGTGGGATTTATTTGTGGGTTAGACTTCATGTTCTGAAAGGAAGCTTGTCTCACAACATCATCCACATCTTCTTCACTCAGTGATTTCTCCAGGAAACTGCAGATTTTAAGTACTGAGCTTCTAAGGTCCTTAAAGAGTCATGCAATGAGAAATTACTGACTTTATAATGGACAGATGAGTTATATCCAAACATGAGACATGATCATGTAAGGTTACTTCTTTGAATGCAAAGATGGGTCAAAATAAGCAAATTAGTCAATGAGGATTATATCATTTTCAGGAGAAAAAAAAAAACACTAATATTTCAGCTAATATGCCCAACAAAGAGGATCCTGTAGAGATCATATCCAGAGTTTAATCAAGGTCCCAGTTGGGAGATGGTGCCACCCACTTATCTCCAAATTTTTAACCCAGAATGGCTCCTGTCTAAAGGAAATATGGGGACAGTGCATAGTAGAGACTGACGAAAAGGCAATCCTGTGACTGCCCCAGACACTATTGTATATGCCAAGAAGTGCTTGCTGACAGGAACCTGTTAGAGCAGTCTCTTGAGAGACTCTGCCAGAGCCTGACAAATAAAGAGGCAGATCCTCACAGCCAGTCATTGGACTGAGCATGAGGACCCCAATGGAGGAGTTAGAGAAAGGATTGAAGGAGCTGAGGGGGGTTGCAACCCCATAAAAAGAACAACAATATCCACCAAGCAGAACCCTCCGAGCTCCCAGGGACTAAACTACCAACCAAAGAATACACATGGAGGGACCCATGGCTCCAGCCGCATAGGTAGCAGAGGATGGCCTTGTCTGGCATCATTAGAAGGAGAGGCTCTTGGTACCGTGAAGGCTTGATTTCCCAGTGTAGGGGAATGAAAGGAGGGGAGGTGGGAGTAAGTGGGTAAGAGGGGGAGCATCCTCATAGAAGCAGGGAAAGGGAGGTTGAGATAGGTGAGTTCCAGAAGGGAAACCAGGAAAGGGGATAACATTTGAAATGTAAATACATAAAATATCCAAGAAAAAATTAAAAAACACTAATATTATTATTCTCATTGATACAGAAACCAAAGCTTTCAGTAATACACAGAAAACAGCAGTAGCAAATATGGACTTCAAACACAAAAGTCTACATGTACAATAAATACAAATAAATTCATACTCAATAGAGAAACCTATTATGATTTTCCAGTGATATCAATAATAACTCAAACTTTCCTACCTTTTTTGATATGACCCCGGAAATAAATAACTAACAAAGTAGGTGGTCAATAATAGGAAAAGCAGAATGTAAACTGGAAGCCTGCTTAGAGCATAACATGGGTTTCAAAGCAGAAAATGCAAGTAAATTAACAATGACATTTTACAATACTGTAGATTGTGAAATCAAAACATTCAAAATTCCACATTAATTTCTATGCATTAATAAGAAAACTTCACCAACACTGCAATAATGAGAGTAACCTTAATGTTAAAGTTAACAAAGACAGAAACTACCCAGACATTACTGAAAGAAAACAGAGAAATGTTTAACATATAGTAATTAGACACTAGTAATTTTAAGATATTGTACAAAAAATATACACTCAGTGCAATTCTTTAAATCACATTTAAAAATAGTAAAGCACATTTGAAAATTCATTTGAAAAGATACTGAATTGGTAAATAACCTTGAAAGGAGAGGTTTAATCTATGGTGTTCATACTTCCAGATTTCAAGAGTAAAGAAAAAATTACAGGACTCAATATGATATAATAATCACATAAATAGAGAATGTGAAGCAAATTTCTTTTCTGGAAGCTAATATATCATTTTAATGAACTGTCATAATATGTATAAATGGCCCAGCATGAAATTACTGTTATTTGTAACAAAATGGGAATTTCTGGTTTCATTAGAGACTCAATGGTGTCATGTGATATTTTTTGGGAAGCAGTTTTAAGAGAGGCTGTTTTGCTGAAACAGACATGTGAGAGGACATTTTGAAGAGAACTGGCATGCGTTAATTTTCTAAAAGCTGCCCAGTAATAGGGCATGTAATATTTGCTGTAGCAGATGCTAGAAAGGATCACATGAAACTAAGGACTTTGTGCAGCAAAAGAAAGTCTCCCGATGTAACAGAAAATGTACAGAATGGAAAAAAATGCTATCCACTACAAATAAATCAGGAAATTTAATATCTAGGAAACATAAAGATATGCAGAATAAACACCAAAAATCCAAATCACCCAGTCAGTATATGAGATAGTGAGATAGACAGTTCTCAAAAGAAGAAATACAAACAGCCAGTGAGCATTTGAAAAAAATGTCTTGGACTCAAGGATCAAACTCAAGTTGTCAGATGAGAGCCTTTACCATCTTAGCCATTTCACTAATGTCATGTATCCATTTTTATAGCTTCCATTTTTATGATCCTCCAAAAAATTAATCAATAGATGACTGCATAAAGAAATGTGTGATGCATGGCAGAATTTTGTAGAGCCATAAGAAAAAACTTACAACAGCACAGTTATATGCAAATGGATAGAACTGAATAGCAGTATTTTGGGTGAAATAAGGCAGATTCAGAGAAAGAAAACACTGCAAGTTGTCTTTTATATATGGAAAACATACAGAAAATAATATATATTTTTATGGCATGTGGTTATTTTATGGATATTTTATAATAAGAATGCAATGGAGAAAATAACTTGACCAATATAAGTTATACAGTCTTGATTCATGGGAAAGAAAAATTAATTTGTTCTCAGTGAGGTTAAATTTTCATGACAAGAGATGTTATGAAATGCACGGGTTTCCTATCTGAGTGTACATATAAAGTACCAGTTCAGAGAAACTTGAAATGCTTTCTATATGAGAAGAACTAGTAAGCTTTAGAGAGCTTGGTTCACAGTAGGCTCACAATAACAGAGCTGAGCATTGCAGCAGACAAAGAAAGGGCTTTCTAAGCCTTACTTCTTTTTGTTTATAAGCAATCACATGAGATAACCATATGTGGCCCATATAATATCTTCATCATAGTCATTAACAACTTTCTATAAATAACTTTGTTGTGCATGAACATGAAAGGACATGAAAAGTAAGACAATGTGGTCAAGAAGAAATGAAAAACAACATGATGGATGTAGGAACACAGATGCTAAAAATACCGAAATTACCTGAAATTTTTCAACATAACTTTAAATATTACATTCAAGGAGAAAAAAAGATGAACTTAAAAATTGCCCAAAAATCTAGATTCTGGCTGAGATTGTAGGTTAGGAGAATGTTTATATGCCATGTAAAAGATTCTGATTTCAATCACCAGCATAGAAACAAACAAAAACCTCAATATCTGTGTAGTAAAGATGACATTCCAGATTAGACATTGATTATATTTAGTGCATTCACCACAGAAAACAGGGTAAAACTTACACAATTAAAAATAGGCTTATCATATGATCAGTGTCTAATTACTAATTATATATCCAATGAAAATAATGTCACAAATACAAATCCTTATTGGGATCAAGTTTTGTTCCACATTCTTTAAAGCCAAGGCATTTAATGATGATTAATACAGAAAATGATAAAAATGAATATATATTCACAAAATGTATTTTGTGTTCATCTATACACACAAAACATAGTATTATTAAGACCAAAGAAAAGTAAGAACCCATTGTTGGAAATCGATGAACCTTCAAACACCAGATTGATGGAAATAAGCCAAAACAGAGAAAAAGTTATCACATCTCTCTGTCACATAGAAAAAAAACCTCATCATTTGAAATTTGAACTATGATTATGAAATCTGAATTATGAAGAGCTCTGAGCAAAGAATGGGTAATAGTGTAAGAGGCTGGATAAAGCCAACAAATGCTGTATTCCTGGATGTTTAAACCTCATTAAATCTACTAATACAAATAATTTTAGATTGACAATATCGTGAAAAGACAAGTTTAGTCTAGATTCCTAAAGTTGTCTTTATTGACACATGTGGCTAAACAATAAGAAATCACAAGGGATGGCTCCATGGAGAAGAGAGCTGCAAGGAAGACAAGTCAATAAAGGAGAATCTGGATCTCAAGAACCTCCTTCAATAAGAAGCCACAGAAGCAGTGAGATATTAGCATACCTGGGAGTGTGTGGTTTAAACTCAGAGATGAGAAATAATTTTGAAACAACTTTCTCATCTTACCTTCTTCATATCCTCATAGCTCAGGAACATTATATTGAAGTCATGTCTGTGTTCATACCAGCCCCTAATGTGATCAAACCAAAGGCTTCCTACAACTGAAGAGAATATTACTGAGTATTAAAATGAAGGCTTATTGAGAAGCAAACTTTTTTCTTTCTGTTCTGACTTAGACTATTCGAAAGAAAAATGTAACACCTACATTTGGTTGTCCACATAACAATTTTAAAAGGGTTATTTGGGTGTAGCAATTACAACAAGCTCATACCAACTTAAGAACACAGTAAGATAGACATTGAAAAATTCAAGTGTCAGAAGCTAGAGACATGCTCAGTTTTTAATGCATTGTCTCCTCTTGCAGAGAGCCTGAGAGTGGGTCTCTGCACTCAAGTGGTGCCTCAAAAACCAGCTATAACTCCAATTCCTGGGACTCTATTGTCCTCTTCTGACCTCTGACATGTCTTCTCTACCTGAAGGCATATATCTCCATTTCTCCTACACTACAAGATCTTTGATGGAAGTGTTTCCTTGTTACAATGAGTCAGAACTGAATATTATCATAGAAATATGTGAGATCCTGATTCCACACTCCATATATCTAATTCTTCAGATTGGTAGAATAAAAATTACTTCAGTTTCCTTATAATTGTATGCAATGCAAAGCACATATTCACCCTCACTTTTAGCTATATGACTCTTCACATTTTGGAAACTAAAAGAAAAAATGAATAAAATATTTATAAAAATCTTATGGTCTTGTCAAAATACATCCTAAAAAAATCCAGCATTATTAAATTGACAACTTTCAAATGGTCCAAAATGGCAGAAAAACTGTCATGCTTCAGGCTAAGTTGATCAAAATTATTATTGCTCATTATATCCATTCCATTGCTTCCTCCATCTCTCTTATGTGTGCTCCATACCTTGAGATAGCTTCAATGTTCTCTGTACTTTTAAAACAAGTGAGGGGGATAAATGTTGTTACCTTTTCCATTGAGAAATTTTTCCAGATAATGTTCTATGGTACCTGTATCCTCAAAGATAACTAACCAATTTGAAAAATGAAAATATGAGATCATAACATCTTTTGGATTTCTGTAAATATAAATAATCTGTAGGAAAAAAAAACACAATTACTGATTGTTTTAGTTATTCTTGGTTATCTTGGTAAGTTCTACAGCATTATATTTCAAGAAAAATCTTATTATTCATCCATGTAATAGTTATAAAAAATTAGTTGGTTATCAACATGATATTTCATGCTATAAGATTTAAGTGAATGCTTTCTATTACATATTATTTAATGCATGCAAAAGAACACAGTTCAACTTTTTGGAAGTTATATTATTCGTAAAGTAGATAAACATAGTAAATACACTTCCTAAAGTCTAGAGCTAATGGTACTCATTGAGTTTTTTTAGATAATTGATATAAAACCAGGATAGCACTTGAAACAACTAGAAAATAAAAGAATGAACTATTAATTTGATATAACACCACCAACATTCATATTTAGAAGACATTTCTCACATACTATTATGAGTAAACCTAAACATATTGAGAGTATTACACCTAAGATCAATATATTTCTACTTTTGAAATGAGATAACATTTCTTAAATAACACGGTTTTTTTATATTAATTTTTTTAAGAGAAATAATTTCCCATTGAAAGGGTAGTGATGAGGAAAGAATCTGGAAAACCTTGGGAAATAAGTGATGATTATTATGCATGTTGAGTATTATACCAAAAATAAATATATTCTAGTCTTAAAACAAAGAAAGGTTTCTTAAATAAGGTCTTGTGTTGGATTTGTTTTGTTTTCTTTGAGAAAGGACTTATATTTGGGAGGATAGAGATCGGGAGAGGATCTGGAAGGATTTGTTAAAGGGATAGAAGATGGATAAACATATTTACTTGGAAAATTGTTTTTAAAATTGTTTTAAATAATAAATGTATAATAAAATAGGCAAATAATAAATTTATATTTAAGAAAATCAATGTTTGATGAAACTAAAATTAAGAGTGCTACCAATAAAATTATGCCACAAATTTAAACAAAAGTAATAAAACATAAGAAAGGCCACAGTATAAGTACATGAGTATCCAAAAGTGACAGAAATCAAATCATTACAAAAATTATAGTAAAGTTATAATAATAATAATAAAAAGTTAGATCAATGGTAGAGTCCTTTCACAGAATCATAATTGATTACGGTCAATATATATCAACAGGTTTTTATCTCATTATTGATTACATATATGCAAATTAAAACCAGTATGAGTCACCCATCAATTACTGCCACATTGACAAACATTGAAGTCTGATATGTCAAGTTACTAAAGAAAAAATAAGCATTCATCCTTTGCTGATTTCCAAAATAACTGATTATTCACTTTCTTCAGAAATACAGCACAACCTTCTAAATATGGGTACTCTGGTACTTGTGCATCTGCAGGTTTTTTTCCTGACTTGTATTCTGGTACATTGGTGGAAGAATGATCAGATATACCATCATAGCAAAAATACTGAGAAATTATTCTATCCAATGATTAAAGTATTTTAATTGTGCAAAAATTATTAAACTCAAAGACATACTTTAGCCTTTTTGTCCTTGAGACCTTTTGGTACTAAGTAGTATGGAAGGTGGGAACAGAAGATCCGAGGTGATAGAAACTTGACAGAGTCTAAACTATACGAATTGTACTCAAGGAATGGTATTCTACAATATACTGGGATGTCTTCAGTGCCATTCCGATGACCTTCGGAATAAATCAAGCTGAGGATTTGCTGAGTCCAGAAGGTACCTGTAAATATAGATAACAATCCTGACATAGGTTTAAATAATAAATATCTATGGTAATATCATCTATCTTAAACTCAATGATGCTTTTTTAATACTTCATGTATGCTAATGAGAAAGTTTAATTTTTGTTTTATTTTTATCCATATTTAGAAATATGATTTTAAAACATATAGGCCCTGTGTTTTAGGATATTTGATTACATATAACTATATTTATCTCCCTCTACAAAGTTTAAGTCCAAGTGGATCAAGGATCTCAACATAAAACTGGATATACTGAATCTTATAGAAGAGAAAGTAGGAAATAAACTTGAAAACATTGGTACAGTAGAAATTTTCCTGAACAGAACACCAATAACTGAACCTCTAAGACAATTAATCGATACTTGGGACCTCTTAAAACTGAAACAATTCTGTGAGGCTAAGGAGACTGTCAATAGGACAAAATGGCAGCTTACAATTTGGGAGAAGATCTTCACTAACCCTATATCCAACAGAGGGCTAATATCAAAAATATATAAAAAACTGAAGAAATTTAACCCAAACAAACAGATAAACCAATTTTAAAATTGGTGTACAGAGCTAAACAGAGAATCCCCAGCAGTAGAATCTTGAATGGCCAAGAAACACTTAAAGAAATGTTCAATATCCTTAGTCATCAGGAAAATGCAAATTAAAACAACCCTGAGGTTACACCTTATATCAATCAGAATGGCTTAGATAAAAATCTCAAGTGACAACACATGCTGGTGACAATTTGGAGAAAGGGAATACTCCTCTACTGCTCATGGGATTGGAAACTCCAACAAACACTCTGGAAATCAATCAGGCATTTCCCCAGATGACTGGAAATAGTGATACTTGAAGACCCAGGTATACTACTCCTGGACATATACTCAAAAGATGTTCCACCATACCATGAGGACAACTGTTCCACTATGTTCATAGCAGCTTTATTCATAATAGCCACAAACTGGAAGTAAACCAGATGTTCCTCAAATGAAGAACAGATACTGAAAATGAGACAATGGAATACTATTCAGCTTGCATGTGGATGTATGTGTGTGTATGTAGTGTGCATGTGGTGGGGTGAGATATATTTCTGCCTGTACAAGTTCACATGTGAGGACAGGAATGTGCAGATGTAGTAGTCAGAGTCCAATTGCCATCAATGTTGGTTGATATATGTTTGTTTTCTGAGGATGCAGTCTAGCTGGCTCATGGAGAGGTGTGTTCTCCTGTTTCATACTACCACCTCATCATAGAACAGCCAAGATTACAGACACACATCAACATATTTGGCTTACTTGTCTTTAAGTATTCATAATTCAGGTCTTCATTCTTACAAGTCCAAGACAAGTACTTTCCTAATTGAACCTCAGGTTGAGAAGACGTTTAAGGCCAAAAACTTACAATCCACTGTCTGTAGTGTTCAGCAACTGCCATTCTTCTTTTTTTTTTTTTAAGCAATGTATTCTATTTTATTTATTTGTTTTTTGAGAAAGTGTCACTCTATATAGACTTGGCTGTCATGGAATTAGTTCTGTAGACTAGACTGGCTTTGGACTCATGGATATCTGCCTCCCTCGGCTTCCACTGTGCTGGGATTTAAAGTGTCCATGACCACTTCCTGGATAAGTGTGTGAAATTTCAGAAGTACATATTTATTTCTTAACTTGTACCAAAGCACAAATAAAGACCTCCAAGTTCTGCACCTGGTTAATCAGAAGTTACCATCTTAATAGGATTTTTCCTGTCCTTAGAAGGACACAACTCTCCCCACACTCTCTGTACAGATGGATTTAATACCTCAAGAAAATGTGTGTGTGTGTGTGTAATGTGCCTTTTCATGAGTGCATGCTAGTAAAAAAATATCTTCTGTATAAATGCAGCATCTGACAATAAAATTTTATTTAGCCAATAAGGTTATTCAGGATAAAAAGTGGAACATCTGGTAGAGAGACTGATTTCTGGGATAGGGTGTGGGTGGTGTGTGGGAGAAAAGGAACCTGAGAACATGAAGGAATACAGAATCTAGGGAATTGAGTTAGGGTAGCAAGATATGTGGTAAAACTCGAATAAGAATAAATATGATATTACATTATGATCTAATTGGGAACCAAACCAAAAAGGATGGCCAAACTCTTTGTATAGAGATATACTTTGAGTCTCAGAGAGCCTGGTACCCAGGGGAAAAACTCCATTTTACAAATGGTGCTTAATGTAGGAGTATAATCCAATCTTCCTAATTTATAATCAGCTATTAAACAGAGTACCAAGTGAAAGGCGTGGATAAGTCACACCAATTGGGCAGAAGGTCTGATCCTTTTTTTTCTATCAAAAGCAGACTAGAGCCTCAGACTCACCCCAAAATTAAAAAGCTTTCCAGCACCGAAGTGCTCAATTTGCCCAGGAAAATTGTCTGGGAAGGAGGTTTTTATAGCCAAAGAAAGCTGGCAAAGTAAGGAGCAGAAAATGCAGACAGACAGGCAGCTTCTTTTTCATTGACCCTACTTATAGAAAAGCTGCTGCTGTGTTTAATGGAGACCTGTGAAGAGCTGGTAGCAAGTGGAACTGTACAACCTGGATCCATGCTAGCCTAAGGATCCTGAAAACATGCAGAAGGCACAAATACACTTTTCCAGATTTACAGTGGGATTGAAAATCTCCAAACATCTGAACTGGTAAGGTATTGAATTTGTAAAACAATAAAAGAATAAATGAAACTGGTTATTAAAATTACCATATACTTATAAATAATTTTAAATGTATAAACTTAAAGATACAATTTAAAGACACAATAACACAGAGGTTTTGGATTTTTTTAATTCTCTTTTAAATGGCTCCAGGATAGAAATAGTAGAAAGAGATCATTTTACACCTTATGACTATTATCACAGTAATAATGCTCAATTTTACTTTAATAAATATTTTATCTTCTAAAAGGAGAAAGTTTTAGAGAAAAGCATACAAAAATGTATAGCTCAGACTGAGGAAAATGATAAAATATCAGAGGAAAATAAATGTTGGAAGGTTGAAGAGATGACTCAGCTCTTAAGAGGATTGGATGCTCTTCCAGAGGTTTTGAATTGAATTTCCAGAAGCCACATGGTGCCTCACAGCCATCTATGATGGGATCTGTAGCTGTCTTCTAGAATGTATGTGTACATGCAGATAGAGCACACTAAAATAATGATAATAGCAATAAAAGAAAAGAAAATTTGGAAACAAGCTTTAGAGAAAAAATTACAAAAAAAATGTGTAAATCAGACTGAGGTATACTCTAAAATATCAGAGATGAAACAAAATAAGTAAACTAAATTTTGGAGACAAGTAAAAGAAAATAAAATTTGGAAACAAGGTTTTTTGAGGAAGAATTACAAAAATGTATAAATCAGACTGAGATAAACTGTAAAATATCCGAGATGAAATAAAATAAGTAAATTAAATTTTAGAGACAAGGTTTAGAGGATATTTTACAAAAAAGGTATATAAAGAAGACTGAAGAAAATGCTGATGTATCAGGGATAAAAAGAGAAAAGTGAAATTTGGCAAAAAACTTTAGAAGAAAACTTACAAAAGGCAGGAAATATACAAAGTAGATAGTGAAGTAGAAAAAGGAAGTTGATTTTTAAAAATGGACACAAGTCTTACATGAAAATTACCCAAAAACTCTAAATAAACTTGGAATAGATACTAAGGTATGTTCAAGGGAAAGATGCTAGAATATACGAATATACAGCATCACTCTGTAACAAGACTTATGGGCAGCCTATATCTGTTAAGAGCCTAAAATGATTTTCCAGGCTTTGACAAATGAAATTTTCAGGAGATGAGAGAAATCCACAGGGTTACCAAGAATTTGAATGCCAACCTATAGCAGCACATGATGCAAAAAAGAAGTAAAAAGTTGTGACTATCAACCCTATGTCAAACAGATACTTAACAACTGAGCCACATATAATTCTATTTCTTCAATATATTGAACAGACAGGATGACAGCTATACTAGAGCCTGTCCCTCAATTACAATGGCTGACATGGTAGAAAGATAAGGCTTCATTCATGGAGTAACAAAATAGGAATAGAGGCATTAATATCATCAAGGATTAATTACTATGTGAAGGTCCATATACTGAATTGAGAGTACAGATTACCCTTAATGATTATGTCCTATAACCATGATATACAATATCCTTAACTGCTTGGAATAAGGTTAAACAACAGGGAAAAACTGAATCATTTATAAAGTTAACTCAGGGTTCAAATAAATATTTCACTGACATTTTCCAAAGATTAACTACAGCTATAAATAGAAAAATATGAGATCCAACTGCTAGAGAAATTTTAATTGAATTTTTAGCTTTTGAAAAGCTAATGCTGAATGCAAAAAAATTCAACAACACCTTTAAGATTCAAATTTCTTATAGCACAAAAAGCTCATTGTCATAGATGCAAAAGATTAGATCATTCCCTATAGTACTTTTAACAGTGTCTAAGAATATATCCTTCTATAATAATGATAATGATTCAGGGAGAAAGTTTCCTATGAAATGTAGAAAATATGGAGGAAACTGTCATATGGCTCATGAATGTAGGTCATCTAAAGATTGTAGACAAGACATTCCTAAAAACAATATTTTTCCTAAAGAATTTTTTAAAAGGGGCCCATGCTTCTGGAGTATGAAGAATATATACCAAAGGCTGACACTAAACTAATGAATTTATATCAAAAAGGGACAAACACGGTAACCCCTTGTTGGGAAATGCCCCCAAGAGGCCACAATATCAAATTCAAGCCAGCTATTTCAGATCAGCACTCATCCACAAAACAGTTAAGCAACACTGATCCAAAACTAGACATAAAAACCCAAATATCAAAATTAGAGAGCTTTAATAAAAAAAAAAAAACAAAAAAACTCAAGAGACAACAAAGGCTTAATAGACACAGGAACAGATTAAGAAAGAGTTACTTAATAAATAAGCAGAAAGGGATAACAAAGATACCAGAGACAGATTACAGTCTCAGAATTGAAGGCAGGAAATGTGTGGCGATGGAGAAGAGAATGTGCTCTTCAACAAGAGAAGAAAAATTATGGATACCTTCCACATTGATAGAAATCAGATATGACAGGGGGAAACCCCTGCCACAAAGATCTTGACTATAGATTAAAAGAAAGATATTAGCAAGATCAACAAGTCAGATAGTGTATAGGCTGATCCCTCTACATGGAAAGTGCTCTGAGAACGGCTGAGAAATGAATGTCTATGAGATTCCTCATAATTCATTGGTACATGCCACCCTTTCATATGTTATGGATGGAGATTTATATTTCACTTTGGTTATACAGTCTAAAACAGGTTATAAAGAAAGACAGATGTGCTTCTGGTTTCTGTCTGCACCTGGAGATGACACCATGCCTCAGCTCTCCATACACAAATACTGCAGGGAGAGCTCTGGTCTGGCAGGAGTGCTGACACATATGTGAGCACAGGTAAGACCACCCCTTATGGTTAGAGGGATCCGCCTGGAGCCCTCAGGACACAGGAACCGAGGAGTAGCCTAGGACAGGATCCTCCAAGTTTCTGTCTGAGCCCCAGAGCTGACCCTGTGCCCCAACGCTCCATACCCAAATTCCTCCCAGAAAGAAGTGGTCTTCCAGGAGTGCTGACACACAGGCTTGCAAAAAGGACAAGCCACACTCAGAAATAGCAAGACCAACTAACACCAGAGATAATAATATGGCAAGAGGCAAGGGCAAGAACATAAGCAAAAGAAACCAAGGCTACTTGGCATCACCAGAACATTGTTCTCCCAAGACAACAAGCCCTGAATATCCCAACACACTGGAAAAGCAAGATTCTGATTTAAAATCACATCTCATGATGATGATGGAGGACTTTAAGAAAGACATGAGTAACTCCCTTAAGGAAATGCAGAAGAACACAGGAAAACAGATAGAAGCCACTAAAGAGGAAACACAAAATTCCCTTAAAGAATTATAGGAAAACACAAACAAACAGTGAAGGAATTGAGCAAAACCATCCAGGATCTTAAAATGGAAATAGAAACAATAAAGAAATCACAAGGAAGACAACACTTGAGATAGAAAACCTAGGAAAGAGATCAGGATTCATAGACACAACTATCACCAACATAATACAAGAGATAGAAGAGAGAATATCAGGTGCAGAAGATATCATAGAAAACATTGACACAACAGACAAAGAAAATACAAAATGTAAAAAGTTCCAAACTCAAAACATCAAGAATATTGAGAACACAATGAGAAGACCAAATCTAAGGATAATAGGTATAGAAAAGAGTGAAGATTCACAACTTAAAAGATCAGTAAATGTTCTTCAA
>JADRCH010000368.1:0-45396 GCA_019843965.1 Rhynchomys soricoides | reverse complement strand
AAAAGAGTGAAGATTCACAACTTAAAAGATCAGTAAATGTTCTTCAACACAATTATAGAAGGAAACTTTCCTAACCAAAAGAAAGAAATGCCCATAAACATACAAGAAGCCTACAGAACTCCAAACAGACTGAACCAGAAAAGAAATTCCTCCTGTCACATAATAGTCGAAACACCAATTTCACAAAACAAAGAAAAAATATTAAAAGCAATAAGGGAAGAAGTTCAAATAACATATAAAAGCAGACCTATCAGAATTACATCAGACATCTCATGAGAGACTATGAAAGCTAGAAGATCCTGGGCAAATTTCATACATACCCTAACAGAACACAAATGCCAGTTCAGAGTACTATAACCAGAAAAACTCTTAATTACCAAAATGGAGAAAGCAAGATATTCCATGACAAGACCAAATGTACTCAATATCTTTCCACAAATCCAGCCCTACCAAGGATAATGAATGGAAAACTCCAACACAGACAGGAAAACTATACCCTTGAAAAAGCAAGGAAGTAATTTTTGAATAAACCAAAAAGAAGTTAGCCACACCAACATAATTTCACCTCTAACTACAAAAATAACAGGAAGCATCAATCACTATTCCTTAATATCTCTTAACATTAATGGACTCAATTCCCCAATAAAAGGACACAGAATAACAGACTGGATACTGAATGGACCCAGAATTTTGCTGAGTACAGGAAAGTCACCTCAGTGACAAAGACAGACACTACCTTGGAGTAAAATGCTGGAAAACAATTTTTCAACCAAATGTTCCCAAAAAGCAAGCTGAAGTAGTCACTCTAACATAGAATCAAATTCATTTTCAACCAAAAGTTATCAAAAAATATGAGGAAAGTCATTTCATACTCATCAAAGGAAAAATCTACCATGAAGAACTCTCAATTCTGAACATTTATGCTCCAAATGCAAGGGTACCCACATTAATAAAAAATCTTTACTAAAGCTCAAAGCACACATTGCACCTCATACAATAATAATGGGAGATATCAATAGCACTCTCTGATCAATGGACAAATCATGGAAATAGAAACTAAACAAAGACAAAATGAAACTAACAGAAATTATGGACCAAATGGTTTTAACAGATATCTATTAAAGATTTCATCCTAAAAGAAAAGAATATACATTCTTCTCATAACCTCATGGTAACTTCTCCAAAATTGACCATATCACAAAATCGACCTTGGTCACAAAACAGGCCTCAACAGACACAAGAAGACTGAAATAATCCAATGCATCCTGTAAAATCCCCCATGGACTTCATGGAGGCTGGTATTTAATAACAACAAACTCAACAGAATGCCCACATAAACATGGAAGCTGCACAACAACCTATTTAATGACAAGTTGGTCAAGGAAAACATAAAGAAATTAAAGACTTTTAAAATTTAATGAAAATGAAGGCACAACATACTCAAACTTATGGAACAAAATGAAAGCAGTGCTAAGAGGAAAACTCATAACAATGAGTGCCTCCAAAAAGAAACTGGAGAGAGCATACACCAGCAGCTTAACAGCATACCTGGAAGCTCTAGAACCAAAAGAAGAAAATACACACAAGAGGAGTAGACAGCAGGAAATAATCAAACTCAGGGCTGAAATCAATCAAATAGAAACAAAAGAACTATACAAAGAATAAACAGGACCAGGAACTGGTTCTTTGAGAAAATAAATAAGATAGACTAGACTAATGAAACAGCACAGAGACAGTATCCAAATTGACAAAATCTGAAATGAAAAGGGAGATATGAAAACAGAAACCAGGGAAATTAAAAAAGTCATCAGATCCTACTACAAAAAACTGGAAAATCTGGATGAAATGGACAATTTTCTAGACAGTTACCAAACACCAAAGTAAAATCAGGATCTGATAAGCCATATAAACAGTCCTCATAATTCCTAAAGTAATAGAAGCAGTCAAAAAAGCCTCCCAACCAAAAAGAGCCCAGGACCTGACATGTTTGGTGCAGAATACTATCAAACCTTCAAAGAAGACCTAGTACCAATAATCTTCAAACTATTCCACAAAATAGTAACAGAAGGAACACTCCCCAATTCGTTCTATGAAGCCAAAGTTAGGCTGATGGCAAAACCAAAGATCCAACATAGAAAAAGAAATTCAAAACAATCTCCCTTATGAATATCAATTCAAAAGTACTAAATTATATTATTGCAAACCAAATTCAAGATCACATCAAAACTATCATTCAACACAATCAACTTGGCTTCATCCCAGGAATGCAAGGATGGTTCAATATATGGAAATCCATCAACATAATCCACCTCATAAGCAAACTTGAAGAAAATAAAACAAGTGATCACTTCATTAGATTCTGAAATAAAATGGCAAATTTCAACATCCCTTTATGTTAAATGTCTTGGAAAAATCAGGATTTCTTTTTTTTTTTTTTCCGAGTCAGGGTTTCTCTGTGTAGCCCTGGCTGTCCTAGAACTCACTGTGTAGACCAGGCTGGCCTCCAACTCAGAAATCTGCCTGCCTCTGCCTCCCGAGTGCTTGGATTAAAGGTGTGCACCACTACTGCCCGGTAAAAGATCAGAATTTCAAGGCCCATACCTAAACATAGTAAAATACAGCAAACCAGTAGCCAGCATCAAACTAAATAGAGAAAAGTTTGAAGCAATCCAACTACAATCAGAGACTAGACAAGGCTGCCCACTCTTTCCGTATCTATTCAATATAGTATTTGAAGTTCTAGCCAGAGCAATTAGACAACAAAAGGAGGTCAAAGGGATACAAATTGGAAAGGAAGATATCAAAATATCACTATTTGCAGATGATATGATCGTATAGTTAAGTGACCTGAAAAACTCCACCTGAGAAGTCCTACAGCTGATAAACTACTTCAGCAAAGTGGCTGGATATAAAATTAACTCAAATAACTCAATAGCATTCCTATACTTGAAGGATAAACAGGCTGAGAAAGAAATTAGGGAAATAACACCCATCACAATATTCAAAAATACATGAAGTTTCTTGGTGTGACTCTAACAAAACAAGTAAAAGATCTGTATGACAAGAACTTCAAGTCTCTGAAGGAAGAAATCGAAGAAGACCACAGAAGAAGGAAAGATCTCCCATGTTTATGGATTGGCAGAATTAATATAGTAAAAATTGCCATCTTACTGAAAGCAATCAACAGATTCAATGCAATCCCCACAAAAATTCCAACTCATTTCTTCATAGACTTAGAAAGAGCAATTCTCAAATTCATTTGGAAAAACAAAAAAACCCAGGATAACAAAAACTATTCTCAACAATAAAAGAACTTCTAGGGGAATCAGAATCCCTGACCTCAAGCTGTACTACAGAGCAGTAGTGATAAAAAAACTGCATGGTATTGGTACAGTGACAGGCAGGTAGATCAAAGGAATAGAATTGAGCAACACACCTATGGTCACTTGAACTTTGACAACGGAGTGCCAAACATCCAATAAAAAAAGACAGCATTTTCTCAAATGGTGGTGGTTCGACTGGTGGTAAACACGTAGAAGATGGGACATTGATCCATTCCTATCTCCCTGTACAAAGCTCAAGTCCAAGTGGATCAAGGACATCCACATAGAACCGGATATACTGAATCTAATACAAGAGAAAGTGGAGAAAAGTCTGAAACACATGGGCACAGGGGAAAAGTTCCTGAACAGAACACCAATGGCTTATTCTCTAAGATCAAGAATCTACAAATGGCACCTCATTAAAATTGCAAAGCTTCAAAGCACATATTGCACCTCACACAGTAATAGTGGGAGACATCAACACCCTACTATCAACAATGGACAGATCTTGGAAACATAAACTAAACAGAGACACAGTGAAACTAACAAATGCTATGAACCAAATGGATTTAACAGATATCTATAGAACATTTCATCCTATATCAAAAGAATATAACTTCTCAGCACCTCATGGTACCTTCTCTAAAATTGATCATATAATTGGTGACAAAGCAAACCTCAACAGATATAAGAAGAATGAAATAATCCCAGGCCTCCTATCAGATCACTGTTCAGATCAGATCGGATTAAGGTTGGTCTTCAATGGCAACAACAACAGCACAAAGTCCACATACACATGGAAGCTGAACAATGCTCTGCTCAATGATAACATGGTCAAGAAAGAAATAAAGAAGGAAATTAAAGACTTCCTAGAATTTAATGAAAATGAAAGTACAACTTACCCAATCCTATGGGACACAATGAAAGCAGTGTTAAGAGGAAAACTCATAGCTCTGAATGCCTACAAAAAGAAACTGGAGAGAGTATATACTAACAGCCTAACAGCACACCTGAAAGTTCTAGAACAAAAAGAAGTTAAAGAGTAGAAGGCAGGAAATAATCAAATTAAGGGCTGAAATCAACCAAATGGAAACTAAAAGAACTATACAAAGTATCAACAAAACGAGGAGCTGGTTCATTGAGAAAATCAACAAGATAGATAAACCCTTAGCCAGACTAACCAGAGGGCACAGAGACAGTGTGCAAATTAATAAAATTAGAGATGAAAATGGAGATATAACAACAGACTCTAGGAAATTAAAAAAATCATCAGATCCTACTACAAAAGCCTATATGCAACAAAATTGGAAAATCTGGAGGAAATGGACAAGTTCCTAGACAGATACCAATTACCAAAGTTAAATCAGGATCAGATAAACCATCTAAACAGTACCATAACCCCCAAAGAAATAGAAGCAGTCATTAAAAGTCTCCCAACCAAAAAAAGCCCAGGACCAGATGGGTTCAGTACAGAATTCTATCAGACCTTCAAAGAAGACCTAATACCAATATTCTTCAAGCTATTCCATAAAATAGAAATGGAAGGAACACTACCCAATTCATTCTATGAGGCCATTGTTACACTGATACCAAAACCCCACAATGACCCAACAATAAAAGAAAACTTCAGACCAATTTCCCCTATGAATATCGATGCAAAAATACTCAATAAAATTCTTGCAAACCGAATTCAATAACACATCACAATGGTCATTCACCATGATCAAGTAGGCTTCATCCCAGGGATGCAGGGATGGTTCAATACCCAGAAATCCATCAATGTAATCCACTACATAAACAAACTCAAAGAAAAAAACCACATGGTCATTTCGTTAGATGCCAAGAAAGCATTTGATAAAGTTCAACATCCCTTCATGATAAAAGTCTTGGAAAGATCAGGAATTCAAGGAGCATACCTAAACATAGTAAAAGCAATATTCAGCAAACAAGTAGCCAACATCAAACTAAATGGAAAGAAACTCGAAGCAATCCCTCTAAAATCAGGGCCTAGACAAGGGTGCCCTCTCTCTCCCTATCTATTCAATATAGTACTTGAAGTTCTAGCTAAAGCAGTCAGACAACAAAAGGAGGTCAAAGGGGTACAAATTGGAAAGGAAGAAATCAAAATATCACTATTTGCAGATGATATGATGGTATACTTAAGTGACCTGAAAAACTCTACCAGAGATCTGCTACAGCTGATAAACAACTTCAGCAAAGTGGCTGGATACAAAATTAACTCAAGCAAATCAGTAGCCTTCCTATAGTCGAAGGATAAACAGGCTGAGAATTAGGAAATAACACCCTTCACAATTGTCACAAACAATATAAAATAACTTGGTGTGACTCTAACTAAACAAGTGAAAGATCTGTAAGACAAGAACTTCAAGTCTCTGAAGAAAGAAATTGAAGAAGATCTCAGAAGATGGAAAGATCTCCCATGCTCATGGATCTGCAGGATTAATGTAGTAAAAATGGGCTCCTGCCGAAAGCAATCTACAGATTCAATGCAATCCCCATCAAAATCCCAACTCAATTCTTCATAGACTTAGAAAGAGCCATTCTCAAATTCATATGGAATAACAAAAAACCCAGGATAGCAAAAAGTATTCTCAACAATAAAAGGACTTCTGGGGGAATCACCCTCCCTGACTTCAAGCTGTACTACAGAGCAGTAGTGATAAAAACTGCATGGTGTTGGTACAGGGACAGGAAGGTAGATCAATGGAACAGAATTGAAGACCCAGAATTGAACCCACAAACTTATGGTCACTTGATCTTTGACAAAGGAGGTAAAACCATACAGTGGAAAAAAGACGGTATCTTCAACAAATGGTGCTGGTTCAACTGGCGGTCTACATGTAGAAGATTGTGAATTGATCCATTCCTATCTCCCTGTACAAAGCTCAAGTCCAAGTGGATCAAGGACCTCCACATAAAACCAGATACATTGAATCTAATTGAAGAGAAGGTGGGGAAGAGTCAAGAACACATGTGCACAGGGGAAAGTTCTTGAACAGAACACCAATGGCTTGTGCTCTATGATCAAGAATCGACTGATGGGACCTCATAAAGTTACAAAGCTTCTGTAAGGCAAAGGACACTGTAAATAGGACAAAACAGCAACCTACAGATTGGGAAAAGATCTTTACCAATCCTACATCCAATAGAGGGCTAATATCTAATGTATACAAAGAACTCAAGAAGCTAGACACCAGAGATCCAAATAACCCTATCAAAAAATGGGGAAGAGAGCTAAACAGAGAATTCTCAACTGAGGAAACTCGAATGGCCGAGAAGCACCTAAAGAAATGTTCAACATCCTTAGTCACCAGAGAAATGCAAATCAAAACAACCCTGAGGTTTCACCTCACACCATTCAGAATGGCTAAGATCAAACACTCAGGTGACAGGAGATGTTGGAGAGGATGTGGAGAAAGAGGAACACTCCTCCATTGCTGGTGGGAATGCAAGTTGATACAACCTCTCTGGAAATCAGTTGGGCGGACCCTCAGAAAAATGAACATAATACTATCTGAGGACACAGCTATTCCACTCCTGGGCATATACCCAGAAGATGCTCCAACATATAATAAATACACATGATTCACTATGTTCATAGCAGCCATATTTATAATAGCCAGGAGCTGGAATCAACCCAGATGTCCCTCCACAGAGGAGTGGATATAGAAAATGTGGTACATTTACACAATGGAATACTACTCAGCAATTAAAAACAATGACTTCATGAAATTGGCATACAAATGGATGGATCTTGAAAATAACATCCTGAGCAAGGTAACACAATCACAAAATAATGAACATGTTATGTACTCACTGTTAAGTGGTTATTAGCCCAAGAGTTTGAAATACCTAAGAGTCACTTCACAGCAACAGTAGGGCAGAGTGGGAGGTCCCAGATGGAGGACTTGGAGAAGGGACTAAAGGACTGAGGGAGTTTGCATCCCCAGAAAGGCAGTAATAGTGGCAACTGGCCTGCCCCCCTGATACTCCTGGAGACTGATCTACCAACCAAAGAATAGACATGGAGTAACCCTTGGTGTTGGTCACAAATGCAGCAGAAGAGGGTCTTGTTAGACATCAGGGGAAGGAGAGGCCCTTGGACCTGAAGGTATTAGATCCCCCAGTATAGGAGAATGCCAAGGAGGGAAGATGAGAGTTTGTGGGTGGATGGGTAGGTGGGGGAATACCCCAATAGAGGAAGGGGAGGGGGAGGGAATAGGGAGGTTCCAAAGGGGAGATCTGGAAAGGGGAAACAATTTGAAATATAAATAAAGTAGAAAAATAAAATAAAATAAAATTGCAAAGCTTCTGTAAGTCAAAGGACACTGTCGAAAGGACAAAACAGCAACCTACAGATTGGGAAAAGGTCTTTACCAATCTTACATCCAACATATGGCTAATATCCAATATTTACAAGGAACTCAAGAAGTTAGACTCCAGAGAACCAAGTAACCCTATTAAAAAATAAGGAACAGAGCTAAACAGAGAATTCTCAACTGAGGAAACTCGAAGGCCTGAGAAGCACCTAAAGAAATGTTCAACATCCTTAGTCACCAGAGAAATGCAAATCAAAACAACCCTGAGATTGAATCTCACACCAGTCAGAATGGCTAATATCAAAAACTCAGGTAACAGCAGATGCTGGTGAGAAAGTATAGATAAAGGAACACTCCTCCATTGCTGGTGGGATTACAAGCCAGTACAACCACTCTGTAAATCCGTTTGGCAGACCCTCAAAAAATTGGACATAGTACTACCTGAGGACCAAACTACAGCACTCCTGAGCATATACCAAGAAGATGCTCCAATATGTAATAAGGACACATTCTCCACTATGCTTATAGCAGCCATATTTATAATAGCTGGAATGAACCAAGATTCATTCAACAAGGAATGGATATAGAAATGCAGTACATTTACACAATGGAATACTACTCAGCTATTAAAAACAATGACTTCATGAAATTTGCAGGCAAATGGATGAAACTTGAAAATACTCTGAGTGAGGTAACTCAGTCACAAAAGACAAACATCATATATACTCACTGATATGTGGATATTAGCCGAAAAGTTTGGTATACCCAAGATTCAATTCATAGCAACTGTTTAATTGAATGTGAGATCCAGGATGGAGAAGTTGGAGAAGGGACTGAAGGAGCTGATGGGGTTTGCAGCCCCGTGGAGGGAGAAAGAGTGTCAACTGGCAAGAACCCCTGGAGCTCCCAGAGACTGGACCACCAAACAAAGAATACACATGGAAGGACCCATGGTGCTGTCCACATATGTGTGTGGCAGAGGAGAGCATTGTTGGCCATCAGTGGGAGGAGAGGCCCTTGGGTTGAGGGTGTTAGAGACCCCAGTGTAGAGGAATGCTAGGAAGGGAAGACAGGAGTGGGTGGGTGGGTGGGTAAGCACCCTCATAGAGTCAGGGGGAGGGGGAATGGAATAGGGGTTTTCCAAAGGGGAAAATATTTGAAATGTAAATAAAGTAAATATCAAAAAAAAGTAAATAAAGAGAAAAAAACAAAAGCATTAAGTAGAATTGATTTTATATTGTTCAGTTGAATGAACTACATAAACATTTGTATAATAAAGTTTTATTTCTTGGTTTTCAAAAACAATCATCCTAAATGATGTAACATTTGCATTTAGGATTAAATATTTCAAAGTATGTCATTTTCATTCACCAGAACTAAACTGTCAGAGCTAAAAAATTGTCTGCTCACGGCTCTATGTTGCACATATCATTCCAATATTATTCCTACTTGCCATCAGAGTGTACAATACATGCACAGATGGTGGCCTTCAATCCTACAGATTAGGGTTTTATTTAGATTTTATTTGTTCACATGGTTATATAAATGGAAGTTTCTTATGGTTAGTGGACTGGAGCCAGTTTTTCACATATAATATTAAACCAAAGGAGACATTCATTGCACATGGCCAACCCTGGCACTTACCAGATTTTGGATATGTGATGATGAAGATATCATCATCTCTAACTTCAAAACCTTCCAAGTTTGGTAACATCTCAAGGTTCACTTCTTTCTTTGCAAAATTATATCCCTTATAGTTAAACAAATATTCATTTGTATTGTCCATAACTATTCACCTAGAAGTGAAAAAATAGAATTCATTTATTTGTTAAATATACAATACAGAATAATAATTACTAAAACATTAATGTGTGACAAGTACCATTTAAGAATCTTGCATAGATACTTAGTATGACAAGCAAATAACATAGCTTATGTTATCTAAATTTCATAAATAATATCATAATATCAAATAATATAATTTTCAAAACAATTCTGAAAATATGTTTTTCAAACCATCTTATTAAATATGAGGAAAAATAGTAAAAATTTAAATATATTTTCTTTTAATTCCAAGTTGGAAGGCTTATCACAATTCAAAGCATACAGATAAGAAAATGGGGCCACATAGATTTCCAACAAACTATCCAATGTTGCCAAGATAGCCACCCTCACAGAGTTTCATTACAAAAGTTTGGGCACAGAGTCCATGCATATTATCTAGAATATTGTACATTGTTATTACCTGCATATTTTCATACTTAGAAAAATAGAAACACTTTAAGGTGTGCTTTTGGTATTTGATATAGAATTTGCATAAACTGCTCTCAAAAAATAAGACCTCTATGACTTAGCTACTTAGTGACTATGTAAAATAATTAACACCAGCATGTGTGCTTCTGAAGTAACACATGTATAGTTAACAGGTCTCCTAAGAAATTTCATAATTGTAATTTCCAGTCAAAGAATCTAACAAAAGAAATGCAACTTAATCTAAATAATAAATGAACTAAAAGTATAAAGCGAACATTCTTGATATAAGTCTGATTTATCAAAATTTGATAAAGTCAAATATCTCTACTGGATCTGCTATAGAACTCTCAAGTTTGAAGGTTGAAGTGGCAAGAGAATCCTAATAGTTCTTTTATTTCATTAGCACTAGTGTGCTTCACTTTTGTTGTCTGTTTAAAAATTTTTTTCTCTGCCAAAGAAACTGAATTTGATAAAATTCAAAAATATAGTGTTGACTAAATTGCATGTTAATAAGCAACATTTAATTTGATATGTGGATTATTTGAGTAAGACAATCATTTAGTATATAGTCTAGGTGTCTCCATAACTTAATTTGTAGACCAGGCTAGCTTCAATGTGCATGAATGCTCTTGCCTATGCTGTGATCACAGTCACATACAACCTAACATGCCTGACTAATTTCTTTACAGACTTCTATTACATAGACAATAACTTACACTAGAATCACCTGGGTGAACTTCTGTCAGTGCAGACCATGACTACAGGTGTCTAGTTGAGGCTCTCCTGCCTTGTAGGTTCCCTTTCTGTCAGGCCAAGTCTAAAAACCCTGACTATTATGGATAAAGTCTAGACAGAAATCTCTCTCTCTCTCTCTCTCTCTCTCTATCTTTCTCTCTCTCTCTCTCTCCAGGACATAGCAATGACCAAATAGAGAGTCCATTCATAGACAATATTGTTTAGGTAAAGAGGAAGTATTTGTGACTCACTGTCACATTTTACCTTTCACCCATAATACATCCACTCACTTTCTAAACAGCCATTGTATATTCCATCCTGACCTTCCTGGCTAGAAAAGTCAGAATACCTCTAAAACACATTGCAAAAACTTTTCACTTCTAGTTTATTGTATTAAATAATCCATCTAATAAGTATTTTATAAAATAGGGGGGAGACAGAAATAATGGAGAAGAGGTAGAAATAGAGAGAAAGGGACAAGGAGAAACAAGGAGAGAAAAGAGAGAATGAAGAAGGATCAGTTTGCACATCAACATTAGAGTTTTTTAGTGATGATAGGAAACCGGTTATATAAAGATAAAGTAAATTTTTGTCCCCATCTTGTTTTTTCACTGAAGCTCCTAAAAAGGAGGAAGCCAACATTTGTGAGAAAGAAAAATTACTGAGAAAAATTCTCCTCCTGTATCTCTGGCTGGTCTGGAATTTACTATATAGGCCAGATTCATCTCACACTCACAGGGGTCTACTTTATTTTGCATCCAGAGTACTGGGATTACAGTTATGCACCATGTACCATCATGCACAAGCTGTGCATATGTTATGCAGTACAGAGGAAAAGCCTTGACAGTATCTGAATTTATTCTGTTTTACTCACGATTTGCAGATCAACCGATGAAGCAAAACCAGTTCTGATGAAATGTTAAGAAAAGGAGAAATTGATGAGTAGGTGAAGTATAAATATTCCCTGCTATATTTTTCTTAGCCAATGGCAAGTAGTCAAGGAATAGTAAAGTGAACTCAGTTAGGATAAGTTGGGTAAGATTTATTGATACTGAAACAATCCTGTCAGACATTTTTATAGGAGCATGAAGACAGTTAAATTGGGATATTAGAGTTAAATATTACAAAAACCAAAAGGACAAACTTCACATTAACTTGGTTATGACAATTAGTAAACCAACAGCAATTTATTTTTGACAAGCGGAACTGAAAACTGCTTGAATAGCTTCCAGGACATGATGATCATCAAATACTTTTAAGAATAACTGGGTTTCTAGATCCAATTTTTTTCCAGGCTTTATTTACTTTCCTTAACCCTAGTTTGTACTGTTTAAATCATTTTGGTTTTGGTTCTTGCTCGGGGGGGGGGGGCCTTTTAGGGGAAGAGATTGGTTGGTTGGTTAGATTTTTGTCTACATGTTGCAAGCTAATCCATCTGGGAAGGAGAAACCTTAATTGAGGAGTTGTCAAAAGGATCTCTATAGGAGTCTGTGATAAATATTCTCAATGAATGACAAATGTAAGGAGCTGAGCCCACTATGTGTGTTGCCACCACAAGTTTGGTTCTCTTGGGTTGCCCAAAGACAGTATACTAATGAAGGCATGTAAAACATGCAAATAATTACTATTCTTCCATTGCCTCTGCTTCAGCTTCCACCTCCAGATTGCTGCCTTTGGTTCTTCCTCTGACTTTCCTTCATGATGGGCAATAAGCTGTCAGATAAACTCTTTCCTGCTCATGTTGCTTTTGGTCAAGATTTTATCACAGCAACAGAGATAAAACTATGTCACCATCTGTTCTGGCTAGCTTTATGTCAACTTGCCCCACAATAAAGTTATCTGAAATGATGAAATCTCAAGAGAAAATCACTCCAAAAAGAACATATTCTTAATTAGTGATTGATGAGAGACTTACCTATCCACTGTGAATGGGACCAACTCTGGCTTGTTAGCTTTGGGTTCCATAATAAAGAACACTGCCCAAGCCATGAGAAGCAATCATTTTAGGAGCCTTTCCATCAGCTCCTTCCTCCAGTTTCCTGCACAGTTTGAGTTGCTGGCTTCTCTTAATGATGAACAGTGATATGGAAGTATAAGTTGAATAAACCCTGTTCTCTTCAAGTTCTTTTTGGTCATGGTGATTCATCATATAATCCTGAGACACTGTGTCTTAAGTCACAGGATTCCAATGTTATCATGGACTCAAAAGCAATCTTTAGTTATGGAGAGATTATTCAGGTTTAAGTCAATGTTTGAGAGATAAGAAAAAAGTAAAAAGTGGAGGTGTGTTAAGTACATTGCCAATACTGTACTTTAAGAAGTTCTGTAGATATTTCATAAGTCTTTGGAGATCCTTTAACAGAGCCAAATAACTAAACTATCAGTTATGATTTGTGCTTGGTGGATAGAACTGAAGTTGACTTGGAAATATTGACATGGATAGACTGAGCAATAAATGAAAAGTATAAATCTAAAGCTCTGGAAAACAAATTGTTCTGCAAATATCATTGTTACTAATTTAGATATTGTCACTGAGTATAATGTACCTGAAAAAATAAGTGGAAATAAGCTGAGGGAGATAAAATAGAAGAAAGAGTTGTAATTGAATAAAGGGAAGAAAAAAGGAAGGCAAAAGACTGGAACTATCATAGAAAAGAAAAAAAGTGACAGAAAACTCCCTAGGTACCATTGCAAGTTGTCTTTTTTATGAGCTATGAGTCCACCAGAAAACCAGAGACAAGGTAAGTAGAGAGGTAGAATTGAAACCCTGGAGTATGTGGTAACACCTCTATCAAGTGTGCTTATGAAGTATGATTTCTGTGGTTCATGAAGTATTTAAGATGGCTAAATGATGGACCAGCCTGACTCTGCCTTATGATCAGAAGCCTTGATATTAGATCCTCATTAATAGGCCAAAATAAGTTTATAACTCCTCAGTAAATCCTAAATTTGTCCATGTTTTGACACATTGTAACAAATTTATATCTTCTTGCTTTAAAGGATAAATGTTCTCCCTTCTAAGCAGTACAGAGGGTCAGGAAATTGAACACAATGGGGGATGGGGAACATGAGGTATCCACCAGAAAGTCCCAGATGCCAGTTAAGCAAGAGGCTTCCAGGACTCTGCAGGGATGATATTAGCAGAAATACCCAACAAAGAGAGGACAGAACACATAGAGACCTTATACTATGGATAGGCATGGCTCCTAGTTGAGGGATGGGGCTACCCACCCATCTCAAAAATATTAACCCCAAATTGCTCCTGCCTAATACAAGGACAATAAGTGGAGTAGAGACTGAAGGAAAGGACATCCAGAAATGCCTCCACCTAGGGATTCATCCCATATGCAGCCACCAAACCCAGACACTATTGCTGATGCCAAGATGTGCTTGCTGACAGGAGCCTGATATAGCTGTCTCCTGAGAGGTTCTGCCAGAGCCTTAACAACACAGATGCAGATGCTTGCAGCCAACCATCACCCTGTGCACAGGGACCTCAATGGAGGAGTTAGTGGAAGGACTGAAGGAGCTAAAGGGGTTTGCGTCCCCATAGGAAGAACAACAATATCAACCAACCAGATGCAACCTGACCAATACAGATGTAAATACTCACAGCCAACCACTGGACTGTGCCTGGGGACCCCAATGGAAGAGCTAGGGGAAGAACTAAAGGAGCTTATGGGGACTGCAACCCCATAAGAAGAACAATATCAAATAACTGGATGAGGCAAATCTCACAAGGACTAAATCACCAAGCAAAGAATGTACATGGAGGTAGCCAGGACACCAGATACATAAGTAGCAGAGTATGGTCTTATCTGACATCAATGGGAGGGGAGGAAGGTTTAATGCCCCAGTGTAGAGGGATGCTAGAGAGGTGAGGCAGAAGTAAGTGAGTAGATGTAAGAGCACCCTCATAGAGGCAAAGGGGACAGAAGATAGGGGTGTTGGAATGAGGAGGTTGTGGAGGGGTAAACAGGAAGAGGAATATCTTTTGAAATGTAAATGAATAAAGGTATTAATAAAAAAATTTAGGAAACAAGTATTAAAACTATCATAAAAGAGTTATATTCATAATGTCAAGTCTCTTTGGAATCACCAGATTTGGAGAAAATACTCCATGTCTATCATATCTGGATGAGTTCAAAGTTTTATACCTAAATCATTTTATCACAAATTATATTACCAATATTAATATATCTTCTGATACCTAAAAACATTTTTAAAGATCCTAACCAACTTAAAATTTTATTAGAGACTATTATTATCTAGTCTTGAACTTTGTACAACACCAGAAAAGAAAAAAATTTATTCCCCAAGTAAGGGAGAAATGCAGAGTAAGAATCTACAAAAACTACAGAAATAACAGAGATAGTTGGTTGCCTAGACACACATTTCTCTATAAAGTTAGAATATCTATAATCAGCATTCTGCCCCAGAATATGTGACAGACTTTTTTGTAAAGCCTACCTTTTCCTTGCAAAGTCTGGCAATTGACTTCCCTTGCATCTCATATTTTTGTCCAATTTGGATAGCATATTGGCAATAGTTAAAGCAAGGTCAATTTCCTATCCAGTGACTAGCTTGTCACTTTTGAAGCAAACTTCATATGGAGGTTCATAACTACTTTTCATCATCTTTGAAGTAGAATTGGGGTATATTCCCAGGAAATAACATATATAATTGTCAAAAATTCCTTTTATCAATAAAAACATTTTAAATGCCATATTCTGTAGATCTCTGAAATTTCTGAAAGTCATCCATTCATCTATAGCATATCTGAATAAGCAAACATTGTTTATTTCTAGTTTTGTTGTCTATTTAATGTAGGGCACATATTTCTGTAATTACTTAGGCTAACATCAAGCATAATGATGAGTTTGATTGATTGACTGCTATATTGTATTGTTTAAGATATACTAAACAGTTTTCAATAGAAGCTTTCAAAAGGACTAAAATGTAACATTGCATTTTTAAGAATGACACAGGTGTAATATTTTAAACAAGAGTGAAACACACACACACACACACACACACACACACATATATATATACATATATAATTTGTTTTGACAAAAATATGACCTTAATCTGTAACAATATACAAAGTCTATACCAAATGTAAAAAACTTGGTTTTTTAATGTCCTTTGCCTAGAAGTAGATTCTATAATCTACTAATTTATCCTATTATTTCTATAAAAAAACATTCAAGTGTATCAGTTTCAAAAGTCTATAATGAATGTAAAATATATAGTTTGCTAATGTTTATAGTGTAGAACTAGATTCAATAATCTATTCTTTTTCCTATTGCTATATCCTATATTTTCTTTTAATGTTTCTTTCACTTTTTCCCTTTTATTCCTTTACTACATACATAAGAAATACAGAAGGATAGCAGAAAGAAAATGAAACAGAGAAAATAATCCCTGAGTCCCTATAACTTGTTACCTTTCCTATCAAGAGAAGTTAGCAAATTTGCAATTTATCCCTTTTAATATCAACAAACCCATCAAATGACTAAATCCACCTACCCTGCCTTTTAGAAATGTGGCCTCATTCTCTTAAAATTGCTCCCTGCTGACCTTGTGTCCTTTTGAGGACCCAAGAAAGTAGGGATGTTTGCCAATGTTAGAAGGCTAGCTGTGACACTTGTTTCCAGTCTCTGAGTTCTGCAAGAGTGCAGGTCTGAAATGAAGTCCTGACTGGAACAGTCTGAAAGGCTGGACCCATTTCCTTCAGAAGCTTTCTTTGAAGATGTCCTGGAAGCAAGTGTCAGTGAGACAGCTAATAAAGACAGTCTGAAGTTGAATCAAGCAGGTTGCCTGAATAAATGTCTCCGTGTCTCAGCAACCATTTTCAGCATTTTTTTTTCAATCCACTTTAATGTAGCTTTTATTCAGTTGGCCATTTACTTTTTTTTTCTACTTTATTTACACTTCAAATGTTTTCCCCTTTCCAGATCTCGCCTTTGGAACCTCCCTATGTCCTCACTCACTCGTCTGCCTCTATTGGGGTATTCCCCCATCCACCCACCCACCCACTCTCATCTTCCCACCTTGGCATTCTCCTATACTGGGGGATCTAATACCCTCAGGCCCAAGGGCCTCTCCTTCCCCTGATGTCTAACAAGACCCTCCTCTGCCGCATATGTGGTCAACACCATGGGTCACTCCATGTGTGTTCTCTGGTTGGTGGATCAACTCCAGGAGTATCAGGGGGTCAGGCCAGTTGCCACTGTTCCTGCCTTTCTGGGGATGCAAACGCCCTCAGCTCCTTCAGTCCCTTCTCCAAGTCCTCCATCTGGGACTTCACACTCCGCCCTACTGTTACTGGGAAGTGATTCCAGGGTATTTCGAACTCATGGGCTAATAACCACTTAACAGTGAGGACATACCATGTTCATTCTTTTGTGACTGCGATAACTCGCTCAGGATGATATTTTCAAGACCCAAACATTTGTCTGAAAATTTCATGAAGTCATTGTTTTTAATAGCTGAGTAGTATTCCATTGTGTAAATGTACCACATTTTCTGTATCCATTCCTCTGTGGAGGGACATCTGGGTTGTTTCCAGCTTCTGGCTATTATAAATATGGCTGCTATAAACATAGTGGAACATGTGTCTTTATTACATGCTGGAGCATCATCTGGGTATATGCCCAGGAGTGGAATAGCTGGGTCCTCAGGTAGTAATATGTTCATTTTTTTTTCTTTTTTTTTTTTCTTTTCAAATTTACTTACTTTTCAAATGTTTCCCCTTTTCATATCTCCCCTTTGGAACCTCCCCATTCCCTCCGCCCATCCCCTGCCACTATCGGATATTCTCCAACCCACAACCCATCCCACCCACCCACTCTCGTCTTCCCTCCTTGACATTCTCCTATACTGGGGTATCTAACACCCTCAGGCCCAAGGGCCTCTCCTCCCCCTGACAGGTAACAAGACCCTTCTCTGCTGCCTTTGTGGCCAGCACCATGGGTCCCTCCATGTGTATTCTTTGGTTGGTGGATCAATCTCCAGGAGTATCGGGGGGTCAGGCCAGTTGCCACTGTTGCTACCTCCCTGGGGCTGCACACTCAGCTCCTTCAGTCCTTTCTCCAAGTCCTCTATCTGGGACCTCACACTCAGTACTAATGTTGCTGCAAAGTGACTCTTGGGTATTTCAAACTTTTGGGCTAATAACCACTTAACAGTGAGTACATACCATGTTCATTCTTTTGTGACTGTTACCTCGCTCATGATGATATTTTCAAGATCCATTCATTTGTCTACGAATTTCATGAAGTCATTGTTTTTAATAGATGAGTAGTATTTCATTGTGTAAATGTACCACATTTTCTGTATCCATTCCTCTGTGGAGGGACATCTGGGTTGTATCCAGCTTCTGACTAATATAAATATGGCTACTATGAACATAGTGGAACATGTGTCTTTATTACATATTGGAGCATCTTCTGGGTATATGCTCAGGTGTGGAATAGCTGGGTCCTAAGGTAGTATTATGTACTGAGGGTCTGCCAAACTGATTTCAAGAGAGGTTGTATCAACTTGCATTCCCACCAGCAATGGAGGAGTGTTCCTCTTTCTCCACATCCTCTTCAACATCTGCTGTCACCTGAGTGTTTGATCTTAGCCATTCTGAATGGTGTGAGGTGAAACCTCAGGGTTGTTTTGATTTGCATTTCTCTGGTGACTAAGGATGTTGAACATTTCTTTAGGTGCTTCTCGGCCATTCGAGTTTCCTCAGTTGAGAATTCTCTGTTTAGCTCACTTCCCCATTTTTTGATAGGGTTATTTGGATCTCTGGAGTCTAGCTTCTTGAGTTCTTTGCATACATTGGATATTAGCTCTCTATCGGACATAGGATTGATAAAGATCTTTTCCCAATCAGTAAGTTGCTGGTTTGTCCTATTTACAGTGTCCTTTGCCTTACAGAAGCTTTGTAATTTTATGAGGTCCCATCTATCGATTCTTGATCTTAGAACACAAGCCATTAATGTTCTGTTCAAGAACTTTTCCCCTGTGCCCATGTATTCTAGACTTTTTCCCACTTACTCTTCTATTAGATTCATTGTAACTGGTTTTATGTGGAGGTCCTTATTCCACTTGGACTTGAGCTTTGTACAGGGAGATAGGAATGGATCAATTTGCAATCTTCTACAGGTAGACCGCCAGTTGAACCAGCACCATTTGTTGAAGATGCTGTCTTTTTTCCACTGTATGGTTTTAGCTCCTTTGTCAAAGATCAAGTGACCATAAGTGTGTGGGTTCAATTCTGGGTCTTCAATTCTATTGCATTGCTCTAACTGCCTGTCACTGTGCCAATACCATGCACTTTTTATCACTACTGCTCTGTAGAACAGTTTGAAGTCAGGGAGGGTGATTCCCCCAGAAGTCCTTTTATTGTTGAGAATACTTTTTGCTATCCTGAGTTTCTGGTTATTCCATATGAATTTGAGAATTGCTCTCTCTAAGTCTATGAAGAACTGAGCTGGGAATTTGACCGGGATTGCATTGAATCTGTAGATTGCTTTCGGCAGGAGCACATTTTAACTATATCAATCCTGCAGATCCATGAGCATGGGAGATCTTTCCATCTTCTGAGGTCTTCTTCAATTTCTTTCTTCAGAGATTTGAAGTTCTTGTCTTACAGATCTTTCACTTGTTTGGTTAGAGTCACACCAAGTTATTTTATATTGTTTGTGACAATTGTGAAGGGTGTTATTTCCCTAATATCTTTCTCAGCCTGTTTATCCTATGTGTATAGGAAGGGTACTGATTTGCTTAAGTTAATTTTGTATCCAGCCACTTTGCTGAAGTTGTTTAACAGCTGTAGAAGATCTCTGGTGGAGTTTTTCGGGTCATTTAAGTATATCATCATATCATCTGCAAATAGTGATATTTTGATTTCTTCCTTTCCAATTTGTATCCTTTTGACCTCCTTTTGTTGTCTGACTGCTTTAGCTAGAACTTCAAATACTATATTGAATAGGTAGGGAGAGAGAGGGAAGTCTTGTCTAGTCCCTGATTTTAGTGGGATTGCTTCCAGTTTCTCTCCATTTAGTTTGATGTTGGCTACTGGTTTGTTGAATATTGCTTTTACTATGTTTAGGTATGCTCCTTGAATTCCTGATCTTTCCAAGGTTTTTATCATGAAGGGATGTTGAACTTTGTCAAATGCTTTCTTGGCATCTAACGAAATGACCATGTGGTTTTTTTCTTTGAGTTTGTTTATGTAGTAGATTACATTGATGGATTTCTGGATATTGAACCATCCCTGCATCCCTGGAATGAAGCCTACTTGATCATGGTGAATGATCGTTGTGATGTGTTCTTGGATTTGGTTTGCAAGAATTTTATTGAGTATTTTTGCATCGATATTCGTAAGGGAAATTGGTCTGAAGTTTTCTTTTATTGTTGGGGCTTTGTGGGGTTTTGGTTTCAGTGTAACAGTGGCCTCATAGAATGAATTGGGTAGTGTTCCGTCAGTTTCTATTTTATGGAACAGCTTGAAGAGTATTGGTATTAGATCTTCTTTGACTGTCTGATAGAATTCTGCACTGAACCCAACTGGTCCTGGGCTTTATTTGGTTGGGAGACTTTTAATGACTGCTTCTATTTCTTTGGGGGTTATGGGACTGTTTAGATGGTTTATCTGACCCTGATTTAACTTTGGTAATTGGTATCTGTCTATAAACTTGTCCATTTCCTCCAGATTTTCCAATTTTGTTACCTATAGGCTTTTGTAGTAGGATCTGATGATTTTTTTAATTTCATCAGAGTCTGTTGTTATATCTCTATTTTCATCTTTAATTTTATTAATTTGCACACTGTCTCTGTGCCCTCTGGTTAGTCTGGCTAAGGGTTTATCTATCTTGTTGATTTTCTCAAAGAACCAGCTCCTGGTTTTGTTGATTCTTTGTATAGTTCTTTTAGTTTCCACTTGGTTGATTTCAGCCTTTAATTTGATTATTTCCTGCCTTCTACTCCTCTTGGGTGTATTAGCTTCTTCTTATTTTAGAACTTTCAGGTGTGCTGTTAGGCTGTTAGTATATGCACTTTCCAGTTTCTTTTTGGAGGCATTCAGAGCTATGAGTTTTCCTCTTAATACTGTTTTCGTTGTGTCCCATAGGACTGGGTAAGTTGTATTTTCATTTTCATTCAATTCTAGGAAGTCTTTAATTTCCTTCTTTATTTCTTCCTTGACCATGTTATCATTGAGCAGAACACTGTTCAGCTTCCATGTGTATGTGGGCTTTGTGTTGTTGTTGTTGCCATTGAAGACCAACCTTAATCCATAGTGATCTGATAGGAGGCATGGGATTATTTCAATCTTGCATTCAGGGCATAGATGTTCAGAATTGGGAGTTCTTCCAGCCCTTTACTCTGAGGTAGTGTTTGTCTTTAACAGGGAGGTGTGTTTCCTGGATGCAGCAAAATGCTGGGTCCTGTTTATGTATCCAGTCTGTCAGTCTATGTCTTTTTATTGGGGAGGTGAGACCATTGATGTTAAGAGATATTAAAGAATAGTGATTGTTGCTTCCTGTTATTTCGTTGTTGTTGTTCATATGGCTATCTTCTTTTGGGTTTGTTGAAAGATTTCTTTCTTGCTTTTTCTTGATTGTAGTCCCTCCTTGAGTTGGCATTTTCCATGTATTATTCTTTGTAGGGCTGGGTTTGTGGAAACATACTGTCCAAATTTGGATTTGTCATAGAATATTTTGGTTTCAATAATCTATGATTATTGAGAATTTTGCTGGGTATAGCAGCCTGGGCTGGCATTTGTGTTCTCTTAGAGTCTCTATGAGATCTTCCCAGGATCTTCTAGCTTTCATAGTCTCTGGTGAGAAGTCTGGTGTAATTCTGATAGGTCTGCCTTCATATGTTACTTGCCCTTTTTCCCTTCCTGCTTTTAATATTCTTTCCTTGTTTTGTGTATTTGGTGTTTTGACTATAATGTGATGGGAGAAATTTATTTTCTGGTCCAGTCTATTTGGCGTTCTGTAGGCTTCTTGTATATTTATGTTCATCTCTTTCTTCAGGTTAGGGAAATTTTCTTCTATTATTTTGTTGAAGATATTTACTGGTCCTTTAAGTTGGGAATCTTCACTCTCTTCTATACCTATTATCCTCAGATTCTGTCTTCTCATTGCATCCTGGATATCTTGGATGTTTTTGGTTAGGAGTTGTTTGCATTTTGTGTTTCCTTTGACTGTTGTGTCCATGTTTTCTATGGTATCTTCCACACCTGAGATTCTCTCTTCCATCTCTTGTATTCTGTTGGTGATGCTTGCATCTATGACTCCTGATTTCTTTCCTATGTCCTCTAACTCCAGGGTTGTCTTCCTTTTTGATTTCTTTATTGTTTCTATTTCTGTTTTTAATTCCTGAATGGTTTTGTTCATTTTTTTGATTGTGTTTTCCTGCAATTCTGCCCATTTGATTGTGTTTTCCTGTAATTCTTTAAGAGATTTCTGTGGGTCCTCTTTAAGGGTTTCCAGTTGTTTACCTGTGTTCTCTTGTATTTGTTTGAGGGAGTTATATATTTCCTTCTTAAAGTCTTCTATCATCCTCTTGATAAGTGATTTTAAGTCTGAGTCTTCCTTTTCTGGTGTGTTGGAGTATCCAGGGCTGGCTGTGGTGGGAGAGCTGGGTTCTGATGAAGCCAAGTAGTCTTGGTTTCTGTTCCTTGTGTTCTTGCCTTTGCCTTTCACCATCTGGTTTTCTCCGGTTTTAGCCGGTCTTTCTCTCTCTGACTGTGGCTTGTCTTTCCTACAGGCCCAGGTGTCAGTGTTCCTTGGAGACCAGTTCTCTTTCCTGGCTGTTCCTCAGTCCCTGTGTCTTGAGTCCTCCTGTTGCAGGCTTTTCCACACAAGTGGGAGGGTTGCTTTCTCCCTGTGCTGGTTGGCAATGGAGGCCTGGTGGCCCAGGCAGAGGTCTCCTGCCACAGGTGGAAGCAGACAGCCTCTTACCTTCTGGCTGTTCCTCAGTCCCTGTGTTGATCTCTGAGTTTTTGAAGACTATTTGTCTATCTATTGTATATCTGAATTTGCAAACATTGCTTATTTTTAGCTATTTACTATATGTTCAACTTTGAAAACATCTTATGTTATTTAACTAGAGTAGTATCAAGCATGACCTTGAGTTTGATTAATAATTGACTTTCATTTTTTAATTATCCTAAATACAATAGCAGCTTTCAGAAAACTACAAATTAACATTGTTTTGTTAATAATTACATAGGTACAATATACCTTAAAAAGAATGTATATTATAAGTTGTAACCAACTATAACCTTAATTTAATATCCGTATACAAAAACCCACCCCAATGTAAGATATTTGGTTTGTAGTCGCTCTATATTTTAAAAGAATATTCGGTAATGTGCTCTTTAATCCTATTACTCTTACATCCCTCTTTTTATCAAAAACTTCTCCACACAATTTCCCTTAACACTAGATAGGAAAGAAAAAGTGATAGAGGAAAGAAAAAGAAATCCCCGAATCCAAACTCTGTTATTTTCTATCTTGCCTGCCCAAGACCATAACATCCTGGAATTACACTCCTTGAGTGATGACAAATAAGTATCATTCATTGAGTGACCAAAACCCATCCATCCTACAATTTGGGCATGGCCATCTTAAAATTGCTTCCTGCTAATTTGAGGTTTCATTTTTTGTTTGGGAGGACACCTAAAAATTGAAATATTGGTCAGTCTTAAGGAAGCTAGTTGTAGCATTTGCTGTCTGATCTCTGCATGCTGTGAAAGTTCAGGCTTAAATGAAGTCCCAATTGGAACAGTCTGAAAGGCTGGACAAATTGGATTGGCAGCTTTCATTGAAACTATCCTGGAAGCAGGTTTTCATGAAAAAGATATTAAGACAATCTGAAGTTGGATTGCCTGGGCTACTTTTTGTGGCCTCTTTGGATTCTGATCCTTTTTTTCTGCAAACATACAAAAGTATTATACATTTTTTCATTAATATATGTATGGAATGTGGAGAAATCATAGTCACACAAGGATGATTCTGTGAATTCTTTTTGAGCAGGTAAGGCATCTGCCTGTCTTTATAAGTTACTTTAGATTATATAAGCAAACTATAACATAAGTTTCTATCTATACAATTTGACAGGATATTATATATCTTGGGGATTCTGTAGCCAACAATATCTATTGACTATGCAAGGCTGTAGTTTGGGCTGGAGACATTTTCATGTCTCCACCAGTCTGAGCTCTACCCATGCAGGGGAATGTGCAATATATGTTACCTGTTTTGTTGTTCTTCAAGATTTTTTGTTTCTGTTTGCAGCCAAGATTGTGAGGGAGCTTGCCCTATCACATCTGAATTTCATCAGTTTGGAAGGAATCCACCACTTTTATTTTCCCATGGAAAATAATACAAAATCTCTCCTTCAAATTACACGTCTTCCTTGCATTCTGAGATTAGGAAATTGTACTGGCTGGTTTTGGGTCAACTTGACACAAGCTGGAGTTATCACAGAGAAAGGAGTTTTGGTTGAGAAAATGTCTCCATGAGATCCAGCTGTAAGGGATTTTTCTCTATTAGTGATCAGGGGGAGGGGCCCCTTGTGGGTTGTACCATCTGTGGGCTGGTAGTCTTGGGCTCTATGAGAAAGCCAGTTGAGCAAGCCAGTAAGAAACATACCTCCATGGCCTCTGCATCAGCTCCTGCTTCCTAACCTGCCTGAGTTCCAGTCCTGACTTCCTTAGTATTGAACAGCAACATTGAAGTGTAAGATGAATAAACCCTTTCTTCCCCAACTTGCTCCTTGGTCATGATGTTTGTTCAGGAATAGAAACCTTGACTAAGACAGATACACTTAATATAAAAAGACTGATTTAGTTCAGCAAGTATTTTCTCCATAATCCAATGTATTTTAGCACTCAAGTTATCTGTCTCATTGATATTTATAAAACTTGAAGTCAATAAAGCATTATTTAATATAACGTTGGGAGATTCCATATCCCCCAACTTTGGTTTGCCTTATCTCTCTAGGTTCTTGCTCAGTTTCTCTGGAGTGCTTGTTAGTGCCTTTCACGAAGAACTTGTCAGGCTCTCCACCTAGTTCTTTCTAAGTTTGGGGTCTTTGTACTATGAAGAATGCCAATTATAACCATGGGCTTTTCACCTGGACTCTTTGGTCCCCAAAAGAACAACTGTGAGATTTAATTATATTTATGAATAAATACTTAGGCCATAAGCTGGGCCTCCTTCCTGACTACCTCATAATTTAATTATCATATTTGCTTTATTCTAAGTCTCACCAATGTTGCTACTTACCAGGTTCTCAGATTCATGTAACCACCTTTCTCTATGTCTGGATTAATGTACCCACCTGATTTAATCCCAGAATCCTCACTTTCTCTGCCAATTTTCACATGCTAATCCTGCTCAGCTCATGGTTGAAGCAGCTTTTTATTGATAGGTGAATGCTTTTCCACAGTGCACAAGAGATCACTTTTACACCTGGATCAAAAATTATTAAAATTCCAGAGCAATCATAATAGGAAATTGGATAACAAGTTAGAACTTATTTGAGAAAGTTCACTTGCAAATGGCATTGACTCTTTTTGCTTTCATGCACACTGAGCAGGTTGGCATGGCATAATTAGCAACTGAAAGCAACACAGTAGGGTTCTGCATTGAGTAGTTTGATAAGTTTTATAAGAAAACATGGAAAATTTCCTACCAACCTCCACTACTACATTAATGAAAAATGTTACATTCAAGGTGACAGAAAATCTCCTACAAGTATGGCCATTACAATTCACCTATGTAAGTTTACCAAAGTCTTTAAGATTCTATTATTTCTTTAATTTGCCCAGAGCATGCTTCCTTTCTTCTGTGAGTTAAGTCATTGATACAAATTTATTTTCTTGATTTGATGTGTAAAATTAGAACTTGAAAACACAGTTCTTGCTTCCCACCTTACAGTTTTTACAATGATTATACAGTTTCATAAATGTATATATTATAATTTATTCATACATACCCCTGCCATCAAACTTCTCCTGGATCCTCCAGCACACATTGGAGCAAAATCATGATATTTTAAAAAATAAGTTTTATTTTAGTATCTTGTGCTTAGGTTGACCAAGAGAAAGAAAGCCCAGAAAAATGAGACAACTTTTTCTCCGAAAACTATTTCAAAAGTACTGTTAACGAGGATAGTTGCTCAGATGATGACATACTGTGTCCTTGACAGAGATCTTCTCTCAGGTTTTATTTTCTCCTTTTGTATGTTATTACTTATTTGCTTATTTCTTGAAAGAAGCATTGTTACATATGAATTTTTAATAAAATTAAGTACTACTAAAGGTCATTTGAATTGATTGAGCCAAGTTATTTCTTCCTGCACCATTCAACTCTTCTGACTGATGGGAGTAATTGATGAGGAAAATTCATATACCAGAACTCCAACGGCAGATTTTTATTTAATCTGGCAAGCACTCATTTTAATTGTTGGATTCTAAAGATACGATCTCAGAACCTGGCTAAAAGATCTGGAAGGATAACCAGAGTAAAGATTATTCCTGTTCTCTTGTCTCTGCATGTGCTTTTTCTCCACCTTATTTTTTATTGACTGGAAATACTGGTGTGTCTTCCTTGAAGTCTCTCTATTATTCCCATTGGATCTGCATTTTTCCATGGGAACTTGATTGCACATGAAAAATCCATTGCTCAATCCCCATTTATCATGTGTATCACCAATTCTCTGTTCCTTGTTAGAAGATTCTGCCAGAAACTTTGAAGACTATGAGAAACTTAAAATCTCACTCATCATTTTCTTCTATTTCTGCCTCGAATTTCTGGTGAAGTCCTAACCTCCTTATGCTCCTTTCCTATACCTTTCTTTCTTTCTTTTATTCTTTTTTCCCCTGTCTGTCCATATATCTGCTTTGTTTTTTGTTTTGTTTTGTTTGTTTTACTGAGTCAAACAATGGTGCTACCACCTAGTCTTTAATACCTACATTGGTCCTTTCAAACCTCTATGATACTCATCTATCTTTCTGCTCCTTGGCTCTCATGAAACTACCTCTGTAGAGCATGCTGAGGTTAAACTCATGGATATCCACCTGCCTATGCTTCCCCATTACTGGCCTCTAATGCATGCATGACCACTGCCTGGCTAAGACTGTAAAATTTAAAGAAGTACAGGTTTTCCTCTTAAAGTATATCAAAGCACAGAAAAAAACTCCATGTGGTGCTCTTGGTAAATCAGAAGTCAGCATCAAAATAGGATTTTCCTGTCCCTTGAAGGACACCACTGTTCTACCACTCCAATGTAAAGATGGACTTCCCATCTCAATAAAATTCATGTTGGGTGTGTGTGTGTGTGTGTGCATATGTGCATGCTTTTTAAAAATCATATATACAGTATGGATGCAACAAGTGTCAATTAATGGTGATTGGCCTATATGCTTAGTGAAAAAAAAATTGAAAGTGGGACATCTGATAGAGATATTGAGTTCTTGGGGAGAACAAGGTACACAGTTGGGGAGGTATGAAAACTAGAACATATAGGAGGACAGAAGCATGAGAACTGAGCAGAGCTAACCAGATATGTCAAATAATAAATATGATATAATTAGAGAATCATCCAAAGTTAATGGCCAAGGTGTTTGTACATATGTTTAGATTCTCAGTCATTATTCCAATGAGAGGCCAAATCTTTTACGTTCAGATTCCATTTTAGAGAAGCTGACCTAAGTTTGAACTCAGGTAAACTAACAGTCTTGTACCTAGTATGAGTTTCCAAGTTGCTCCCCAACAAAACCCGAGCCTAGCACCAGTCTCTAGGTTAATCCCCAACAAGACCAGCATCTCCAAGTTACACCCTCAACAAGACCAACATCTCCAGCTTATTCCCCCAACAAAACTGCACCCCCAGGTTACAAGCCTACCCCCTGCCTAACGACCACCAATAGAGGGGGAGCAGAAATTAAGTTTATGATATGATTCTCAACACCAACCAAGTATGTTAAAGGCCACAATATCTTTCCAATTAGATGCCTGCACACTTACCCTCACTTACTGCTTACTATAAAGCCTTGCTCCCATTGACATTCAGGGCTTCCTCACCAACAAAACCATCCTTCATGACAGTGGTATGTTGGAGAACCCTGAGGTAGCTCAAATAGAGTAAAAACTCTGCCATGAGTTGCTTCAGATCATCTCCTGTCTATTTTGGGGGAGATCACTAGCATTTCCCTGGCACTACACTAGGAGCCTGTGACCAGGAGGAAAAACTCGATTTTACATATTCTTAAGTGGTGATATGTGGTAGAAAATTCATTGTAAATGATGAAGCATTTGCATTCATAAGAGACGAATCATTCCTATGCACCAGACCCAAAAGGTCAATGCTGACCAAATGCTTATTCCTGGCTCTATGTTGTATATCTCATTCCCATAACATTCCTATATGTCTTCAGAGTTCAGTGTATGTATTGATGGTGGGCTATTCTACAGAATGGGGTTTCATTTAGATTTTACCTGATCATAAAATGTTTTAAAGAATGTGGGTTTGCTGCACTTGGTGAATTAACAGGATCTATGTTTGCTCACATAATACTAAACCAAAGGAGACACTGGTGGCACATGGACAATCCAGCCACATACCAGATTTTAGATATGTGATGATGAAGACATTATTATCTTTAGTCTCAAAATCTTCCATTTTTTCTAAAAGCTCATTTCTCAATGGTCATAGTCATTTTCACAAAATTATAGCCTTTCGAGATAATCAAATAATCATTTGTGTTGTCCATAATTATTCACCTAGAAGTCAAAACACAGGATTCATTTTATCTGTTAAGTATAATACAATACTGAATAATAATTAGTAAAAGGTCAATATGTGCCAAGTACTACTTAAATATCTTATATGGATAAATATTTACTCATAAAAACATACAGCATAAATTATGTAATCTAAATTTATAATGTGTTCTGTTGCTATATTTTTCAAATCATCTTATTATATATGAGAAAAAGACTAGTAAAAAGTTAAACCTCTTCTCTACCTCCATCAGACTCCTGAACCATACAGGTAAGCATTGCTTCCCCCACTCATCTTCCCTGCTCTCTGAGCTCATTGGGCTAAGCCAAGCGGCCTGAGCAGCCTGCTAGCCCAGGGAGATCTCCATTCTCCTGCCACCTCTCCACTCACCTCCATGGGGCCTGAATCTCCAGAAACATACAGACCTGAAAGCCTGGAACCATATAGCCCAAGAATACTCATCAGAGGCCTGCTGCACCAGAACATCGAGGTTCACTCCCTGCCCAATGCCTACTAAAACAAGAACATCCAGGTACCAAGCCCATCCAGATGGCTAAAGGCCCTCAAAAAAAACCACATTCGACAAAAGCCAGGTCAAAATGACACCTGCAAATCTCAGCTGCCCCACTACAGCAAGCCTGGTCATCCTATTATGACCAAAGCACATGCATCTGTGGTCATGCGAGCGTGCGTGCACACACACACACACACACACACACACACACACACACACACTGACCTTATACCTAATATTTTAGAGAATACAGAGACCCAATCCCTTCCGGTTTTTCACCTTCTCCAGAATACATGGCAGATTAGCGTGCCTGGTCATCAGGACCCCAGAGCCTACTTATCTCACAGGAGATCTGTCCTAACCAGGAACCACAGGCTATACCTCCACCTGCGCCCAGGCATAGGAGCCCACCTGCCCCCAAATCCCACAAACTGCCAGGAGTTCTCTCCTAACTGGAAATATGGGAGGACTGCTCTAACCAGAGACATAGAGGCCTGCACTAACCAGAGATAGCACTGCCCGACTGTCAAGAGGCCTGCTCTAACCCAACTCTACCTGCCTCCAAGGAGGACTGCTCCAGTCCAAGACACCCAGGCCAGTCAACACTACAGATAACCAGATGATGGAAGTCAAATGCAAGAACATAAGCAACAGAAGCCAATACAATTTGGCACTACCAGAACTCAATTCTCCTACCACAACAAGCCCTTGATACCCTAACACACATAAAGAGCAAAATTCAACATAAAATTACATCTCAGGAAGATAATAGAGACCTTTAAGGAGGTTATAAATAACTGCTATAAAGAAATATAGAAAAACACAGGCAGACAAGTAGAAGTCCTTAAAAGGAAACAAATAAATCCCTTAAAGAAGTATATGAAAATACAATCAAACAGGTGAAGGGATTGAAGAAACATTTTTTCGAAAGCTCAAAACATACAATAAGTCTCACACAGTACCAAAGTTAAATCAAGATCAGATGAACTATCTAAACAGTCCCATAATACCTAAGGAGATAGAAGCAGCCATTAAAAATCTCCCAACCTATAAAAATAAATAAATAAATAAATAAATAAATAAATAAATAAATAAATAAATGCACAGGGCCACATGGTTTTACTATAGAATTCTACCAGATCTTCAAGGAAGAGGTAATACCAATACTCCTCAAAATGTTTCAAAATAATAAAAACAGAAGGAAAACTTCCTAATTCATTGTATGAAGCCTCAGTTACTCTGATATATAAAACATACAAAGACCCAACAATGAAAGAGAATTTCAGATCAATATTGCTTATGAATATCTAAGAAAAAATTCTCAATAAAATTTTTGCAAACCAAATCAAAAAAACACATCAAAACCATCCATTCACCATAATCAGGTAGGCATCATGCCAGGGAAAGAGGGATGCTTCAATATATGAAAAGCCATAGATGTAAGGCACTATATACACAAACTCAAAGTAAAAAAAAATGACGTGATCATCTCATTAGATGCTACAAAAAGCCTTTGATAGAATCCAACACCCCTTCATGTTAAAAGGCTTGGAGAGATCAGTAATTCATTTCACATACCTAAATATAGTAGAATAAATACACAGCAAACAAATAACCAACATCAAATTAAAGAGAAAGAAACTTCAAGCAATAACACCAAAATCAGGGACATGAAAATGCTACCCATAATCTTCATATCTGTTCAGTATACTATTTGAAGTTCTAGCCATAGTAATTGTTCAATAAAAGGCAATCAAGGGGATACAAAGATGAAAGGAATAACTGAAAATATTACTATTTAAAAATGATACACTAGGATATATAAGCAACCCCCAAAATTCTACTTGAGAACTCCCACAGTTGACAACTTCAACAAAGTTGCTGGATACAAAATTAACTCAGATAAATCACTAGCCCTATTTTATGCCAATAATAAATAGGCCGAGAAAAATTAGGAAAACAACACCCTTTACAATCTACACAAGTAATATAAAATATTATGGTGTAACTGTAACCAGGCAACTGAAAGATCTGTATGACAAGAACTTCAAGTCTTTGAAGAAAGAAATCAAAGAACTCAGAAGACGAAAAGAACTCTAATGCTATTGGAATGTTAGGTTTAACATAGTAAAAATGGCCATCATACCAAAAGCAATCCACAGGTTCAATGCAATCCCCATCAAGTTTCCTGCACACGTTTTCATAAAAAAAAAATTCAACTTGAAAAATTGGAAAATGTATAGTTGACCTAATTGCATGTTAGTAAACAATATTTATTTTGGTGTGTGGATAATTTGAGTGAGAGAAGGCCTCTCTATGCAGTCTAGGTTGGCCCAGAACTTAATATGTTGACCAGACAAGCCTCAATGTACATGGAAGCTATTGTCTGTGTTGGGATTACTATCATGTGCAAAATACCTAACTAATATCTTTACAAATATCTTTCAGGTAGACAATCACTTACATTAAATTAATCTGGGTGAACCTCTGTGGGTTTGTACCATAACTACAGATGTTTAATTGGGGCTTTCCTGCCTTTAAGCTTGCATCCTTGATATAGAAAGGCTGAAGAAAATCACCACACACACACACACACACACACACACATACACACACACACACACATACACACACACACACACACCATTATTTCTATGGAGGTATATGATATTGGAATTGAAAAAATGTTAATCCTTTAACAGAGCACTGATCAATGGAGAGTCCATTCATAGAGAAAATTGCCTAAGTGAAGAGGAAGTAGAAGTGAGTCATTGTCACATCTCCCCTGACACCTACAATACCTTCTCCATGCACTCTACAAAATCTTTGTGTGTTCTCTCCTGACCTTCCTCGCTAGGAGTGTCACAATGACTCTGTAAGCACACTGAATGAAATAGTCACCTGTAATTTATTGTGTTCAGTCATCCAGCTATGTGTGATATTTTTTTAAAAAAGAGAGAAGTGAAGAGATAGAATTGAGAAAGATAGTAAGAGAGAGGCAGAAAGGTAGACAAAGACAGAGAGAGGTAGAGAAAAATAATTTCTCTAAAACAAGAAAAAGGGAATTAAAGTTCTCATTGCTAATGGACCTCAGAGGATTTTAGTGAAAGAAGAAAAATAATTACATAAAGTAAAAGCAAATCTATGTCTTCTTGTTATTTTTTCATTAAAGTTTTAGAAAAGGAAGAAAACAAAATTTGTGAGTACACGTTTTCTGAGAAAAGATCTCCTCATGTATCTATCACTCAATGGCCTGGAACTCACTATATAGACCAGGCTCATTTTGATCTCACACAATTCTACCTTCTTCTGACCCCCAGTGTGCTGGGATTAGAGTCATGCACCACCATGCACACACTGTACATATATTATGCAGAACAGAGGGAGAGTCTTGGTAGTGTCTGCCTATATTCTTTTCTACTCATGGTTGAAGATCAACAGATGAAGCAAAATATATCTGGTGAAATGTTTTAAAAAAAAAGCATATATTGATGGGTTGCCACATTTTTTTTTAGCGAATGTCAGGAATTCTAGAAAAAGTTAAATTCACTCAGCTGGGATACACTGGGTAAGATCTGTTGGTACTGTAACAACCTTACTTTGTTTTTTGTTTTGTTTGGTTTGGTTTTGGTTTTTTGTTTGTTTGTTTTTGAACATGAAGTTAGACATTAGGAAATTACTGGTAAACATTACAGAGAGCTAGAGAACAAATTTCACATTTACTTAACTGTGAGAATTATCAAGCAATTAGCAATTTATATGTGACACCTTGAACTTCAACTTGCTTTGATAACTTTTAGGACATGAAGGTCCCCAAATACTTTTAATTCTAAGAGGATAGTTTCAATTTTTAAGAACTTTATTACTCATTTCTTCATCCCAGTATTGCTGGCTAGACACTTTTGGGGGTTGTTAGTTTTTTGGGAGGGGAAGGGGTTGTTTGTTTGGAAGATTGGTTGCTTAATTGATTGGTCAGTTAGAGGTTTTTTTGGCCATTTCACAAGCTAGGCCATCTAGGAAGAAGAAATTTCAATTGAATCATTGTCAAATTGACCTTTATGAGAGTCTCTGTGAGGTATTTCTTAATTAATGACAGATGTAAGGACATGAGCCCACTATGGCCAGTGCCCCCTAGAGTGAATAGTCTAGGAATGGAAAAGAAAAGCATAATAAGTAAGACATGTGAACCAAGCTAATAAGCAGCATTCTTCCATAATGTGTGCTTCAGGTCCAGACTCAAGGCTCCTTCCTTGAATTCTTGCTGTGAGTTCCCTTCATGATGGACTCTAAGCTCGAAGATAAACACTATTCTGCCCAAGTTGTTTTTGTTCATGATTTTATTACAGCAACACAGAGAAAAATAAGTCACTCTCTGTCTGGGCTAGTTTTATGTGAAATTCACACACACTAGAATTATCAAGAATGAGGAAACCTCAATTGAGAGAATGCATCCAAATTGTTCAGCAATAAAGCATATTCTTAATTAGTGGTTGGTTGGAAAGGTGCCAGCCACTGTGGGTAGTGCCACTACTGGCCTATTAGTCTCAATTTTCATAAAAATGCTGGCTTAGCAAGCCATGGGTAGCATGCCAGAAATGATCCTCTGCCTCCATGAGGTCTGCCTCTATCTTTCTGCCCCAGTTGGGTTTCTGTGGAGAAGCTCTGAGCATATACTTGCACTAGAAAAGTGGTAAGCTATTCCCCTGTCCTACATGGGAAGTAGAGTTGCAGAAGTTCAACACTATCACCAGTCATGATTTTGTTCCCTTCCCCTTTAACAGTGACTTGTAATACTGGAAAACCTAAACACCTCCAATGTTGGAGAAACCACATGTTCTTATTAACCTGTTGGAAACTGTTTTAAGGTAAAAGGACATTGGAAAACTTTTTGCCAAAAATTATTGAGAGGGTTAAAAAGCAGCAGCCAGGAAAACTACCAGCTAACTTAATGTAGGTCAGGTTATTATGGACCTACTGAATCACCTGTGAGGGTTCTGGAAAGGCTCTGTGAAACATATTGCCTATTTACCCACAAAGTCCTAGATGTCTCAAAAAATCAACAAGCCAGTTTCATTTCTCATGTTGTTTGATGCTGGCATAAGGAGAAGGATCCAGATATTAGAGGAATTGAAGAGGTGAACAGGGCTTAACCTTAGAACAATGGTCTGCAAGTTTACAATGGCCACGATCCAGATTAAGAGGAAGAAAAGGAACTCTCATATGCAATGATGACTAACCTGGAAGAAACAGACAAAAGAGTATATGAGGGGTATATAAACCAGGAGAATATGTTCAGAGATTTGTTAGCTTCCTTCGAAGGAGTACTGAGTTCAATTCTGTTATTGTTTAAAGGAAAATATTGACAAAGTACTCTGTTCCAGTGTGCAGATAACTTCCTCATGGCAGCAATCACTGAGGAGAATGCGGACAGGTTACAAAAGGCCTTTGAAGAGGCCCTCAAAGCACTGGGATACAGAGTCTCAGACAAGAAGGCTCAGCTCAGGCCACACACCTAAGCTATAAGCTAGAAAAAGAAAACACTTTCCATTAACTGTATTTCTTTCAGCCATCTTGTAAACCCCCACTCCCACACTGAACTTGTGGCAGTTGAATACTTATGCCTGTGAATAATGAGATTTACTATTATGTCTAATCCCCTCCATGCCAGCACCCTGAGTACATAAAATTAGGGTGGACTAAGACTGAGAAGATAAACTTCAAAGCCTTCGAAAATTCCCAAGTGTCTACCCTGGCCCTGGCTCTCCCAGATATTACTAAGCCATTCCACTTGTTTCTAGATGAAGTCAGAAACATTGTCCTGGGAGCCTTAAGAAAACTCTGGGACACTGGAGAAGACCCATGTTCCATCTTTCCAGTAGACTTGACCTGAACATAGCCATATGGTCAGCATGAATATGGGTCATATCTGCCACTGCTCTGCTGGCAAAAGATGACACATTTAGCTTTAGGGCACAAACCGTTCATGACACCTCCAAACTCTCTACAGGTGACCCTACAGAGGAACTTAACTGCAGATGGATCTCCTAGGTCCAATGTTTTCTCTTTTCTATTATACAAAACCCCAAGGCATCTACCACACTCTAGTACAAAGTATGAATTCAGTTGAGACACTGCAAGCCCTTACTTCATTTTGGTTAAGGAACAATTCTCTTCTGAAGATGTCTGTCTTCTTTATTTCCACTTATCCTCCACCAATAGATAAGTTGTCCAAAATTTATTTTCAAAATGCTCTTGAATGATTCATATGAAGCACTCAACTAGTTTTCAAAAGCATGCCAATTATGATCATTAGCAAAGAATTAGTTCAAAATGAAACACAAAATTGTAGTGGACAGTTTTCTCTTCAGTAGCTCCAGAGAAAAAGAATCTTTTTGTTTTGTTTTGTTTTTGTTTTCACCCTATTACTGTTTAGAAAGCATTCTAAATATTCAGAGATAATCAGCTACAACTCTCCATAGTGAAAAATAAACTTGAAAAGATTTAAAATTTTCATTTTTACATAAATCATAACAGATCTCCACATTGTTGTCACTATACCATGTTGCTCTGCAGATCCACAGGTGTTCAAAGCTGCAAATCCTTCCAAATAGAAGGCTAATGACCCAGTAGAGAAGATAACTTTGCATCTGCTCATAAGAGCATCAAAATTGACAAGGATTGTCCTCCAAAAGTGTTATTGTTGCCTTATGGGCTTATCACTTTAAAATCCCCATCACTCTTGACAGTCAGGACATGTTACTTCCCACTAGCAGGCTCCTTCTACACTTGTCTTAGTCAGGGTTTCTATTTCTGCACAAACATCATGACCAAGAGGCAAGTTGGGGAGGAAAGGGTTTATTCAGCTTATACTTCCATGTTCCTGTTCATCACCAGAGGAAGTCAGGACTGGAACTCAAGCAGGTCAGAAAGCAGGAGTTGATGCAGAGGCCATGGAGGGATGTTCCGGTAAGGCTTGCTTGCTCTGGCTTGCTCAGCTGGCTTTCTTATAGAGCCCAAGACTACCAGCCCACAAATGGTACTGCCCTCCAGGGCCCTCCCCACTTGATCACTAACTGAGAAAATGCCTTACAGCTGGATCTCATGGAGATATTTTCTCAACTGAAACTCCTTTCTCTGTGACAACTCCAGCTTCTGTCAAGTTGACATAAAACGAGCCAGTACAACACTGGTCACAGAAGATATTAATATACCTTCTGATGAAGGAAATCTGTCCATCTCTCCTTTGAATCCTCTAAATGTGGGGATGATAGAGCAGTGTCTTCTTGTTCCTCAAGCCCCTGATTTGAGTTAAGGTCAGGAGCAGTGCCAATGCCTTAAGAGCTCTCTAATCCACCTCCAGATTCTCTGTGTTTCTCTACTCTTCAACATAGGATCCCTGAAAGACTAAGTCATTCATTGAATCGCAATCACCTCATATATGTCAAATAATTTCATTCTTCAAAAGAGATCCAAGGCAAAAAAGATGGCAACACCTGGTATCATCAGATCCAAAACAAATTTCAAATTGTTTTTTCTGCTTTGCCAAAATAGAGGCAAAAAATATCTGCTGATGGTGAAGTGCAAAGAACATGTCCCTGTAATAAATAACTCCACTATTTATTGTCTTGGTTTTTGTACCTTGTGTAACCTCATTGTGAAGGCCAGACACACCCAAAATGTTTCATTATCCCTTCAGTGTCATCATTTTACTATGTTTAATGTAATTTAATGTGTTTATCCCTGTCCCTGTGTTTTCCCTCAGACAGGAAGAGACAGTCCTACCCTCCAACTGACTCTGGCTTTAGGCTGGCATTCATTCCTGTGGAAGTTTGCACAGGCCTGTGTACCAAGGTGGCCTGGGCTGAGCTTGCCAGTTTATGCTAAGCCTCTGATTTTGTGCTCACAGAGGGCAAAAGCTTCTGCTATCCCACCCAGTTTTTGTTCTGCCTGGCCATGGGGCACTGCTCCCTGGATGCCTGACCAGTCTGCCATGGCAGGTGACTGATATTACCCTGAGTGCAATGAGAAACTTACGTTGTTAAGAAACTACCATTTTCCAACAGCTCTACTCATTCTGTGGCTGGTTGTTTTTCCTCCATTTCATTTGCTATGTGAGCACTAGTTAGTTCCTTCCTTGAGCTATGGTGTGGTAAATATAAGTATTCAATAGAAATAAATGTTTTGCAGAAGCATCTGAAATGACTGATCCCTGTCCTGCCCAATTCAACCCTTCTGACTGGAGGGTGTAACTGGTTAGAACAAGTCCTTGAAGCAGCATCCCAGCAACTGTTCATTGAAGTGGCTAAGTACACATTTGGATTGTTGGAGTCTAAGGGTATACTCCCTGAAGCTGGCTAAAAGTTCTACATCCATATGAAGGGTACCACCTGGCATAGCAATTATTATATATGTAAGTGCATCTTCTTTACTCTCTTCTAGTATTTAAATATCAATCTAGTTCCTTTGAATGTTTGCCTACAGTTTTCCAAATTAAGAATTCTAACATTCCTTACATACTCTCAACTTAGCAAAAGTTTAAGTTTTATTGTATTAATGAGAAGATGTTTATTGATTTTGTTGTTGTTATTTTGATTTAGCTTTTTGGGCTTTGTAGTGAGAATTTTGGAGTTTTGGTTTATTTCAAAAAAAAAACCACAGAAATATTGTAAGAACATGTTTTCATTTTAATTCCAGGTCTGGGCATATATGACTGGTTTTCAGCAGCTGACTATGATTGGCCTCCAGCTCTAGCAGAGCCATGGTTTTGCAAGCTACAGATAGTTTCTGCAATTGTGTGACATGTGGAATTATGGGAATATTTCACTAGATATATAAAAGCTAAAACACTGATAGAAGGGCTTGTGGTTTATTAGTACTTATGATTAAAGAAGAACAAGAAGAAAGAAATTAGATTCAAGGATCTCTATCCCTGCCTCTCTTTTTTTCTTTTTTCTCTCACATCTACTGATTGTATTGAAATGAGGGGCAAAAGGGTTGAAAAAAGAAGATCACACAAAGTAGTCTAAGTCCAGTTATACTGACTGATCCAAAATTAATTGTAGATGATGAAGGAAATTGTGCATTGGAGACTACAGTTTGCAGATTTTTTTATACCACAAAGCCCCATGGTGTATGCTGTTAGTGCAGAGTAACAAGCTAACTAGGACAGAAACTAATTTAATTTGGAAATTTGAGATTATTATTCAGTCTCATTGCAATTAATCAAAGCATGGTTCACTCATGTTGTTCCTTAATAAAGCTTAGTATTTAATGATTGAAATACAGAAACAAATCAATATTGATATTAAACCTTCCTAATGGATTTTTATGTTTATACTAACATTAGAGTTTTATTCTTCATTTATATCCCAGATAAACTTCAAGGGAATTTTTTTATGTTCCTCTTGAATATCACATCAAATCTTTCATTTTGCTCCACAGTCAAATGGTGTTTCCAGTCACCAACTGTACCTAGTTGGATAAGCGCATAGATAGCACAGGTAAGTAAATGGATCTATGAAAGCATAATTCACTCTAGTCAACGTCAGTAACTTCTCCAACCCATGGAAAGTAACTGTGTATTCTCTGCAAAGTTTCTTATCTTACATTTCATTGTAAAATTAGGAGCATTGAAACAAGTATATGGAACAATACAATAAGTGCACTAACTCTTTACTGTCCCATGTATCAGACAACCAAGCGTAACTAATATTTATGAAGAAACAAAAACATTAACAAATATTAATACATCAGAACTTTTAAACTCTATTTCACTATGTCAAGCATCATAATAACCAGTTATATTAATCAATACAAGGTATCATATGTCAGGCAGTATAGTTTTATATGCTTTTTTGTCTCACTAGTTTATATGTCTATTTTGTGCCAGTACCGTAAAGTTTTTATTATAGCTCTACAAAGTATTTTCCAATCTCAAATGGAAATCATCCAGTATTAGTCTTTGGATATCCAGGGTATTTTCAGGTTACATATAAATTTGAGGATGTCCTCTTTATATAGCTGGGAAGACTGTTGCAGGTGTTTGATTGAGGTTAGATTGCTTTTTGTATGATCATTATCTCTATATTAAATTTACCAATAAATCAATACAGGAAGTTTTTCCATTTTCTACTATCTTCCTCAAAATCTTTACAAATTTAGACTTCATTGCAGAGGTCTTCCACCTTCTTCATTAGGTTGATTCATAGCTAGATACTTTATTCCTAACAAGATATTTTATTGCCTGTGAAGCTACTACAATCGAATTATGTCTATAATTTCTCAGCATGTGTTTTTATTGTATAGAAAGACTACTACTATTTGTAAGTTAGTTTTGAATCCTGGAGCACTGCTCAAATTATTGTTTCTACAGGTTTTCTTATGGGGTTTGGTGGGACCTTTTATGTATAATATTATATCATATCATATCAAATCTGGATCATATGCCTTCTTTTCCTGTCTGTATCTCTTTCATTTCCTCCTCTTGCCTTACTGCTTTAGATAGTGCACTAGACAGACACTCTGTTTTAAATACAAACAAAAACAAAACAATACAAAAATGCTGGATACACTAGACCATTTCTGGCTCTAAATAGGATATCTTTAAGGTTTTCTCAATTTAGGATAATGATGGCAGTAGGTTTGTCATACATAGCTTTAATCATATTGAGACATGTTTCCCCCATTTCAGTGTTCTCCATGACTTTTATTATGAAAATATGTTAGATTTCCCTGAAAGGCTTTTTCTGCATCTATTGAAATAAAATTTTGTCTCTAAGTCAATATCAATGATTATTTTAAATTTAAGTACTAGCATATATTGAATCAGCCCTGCTTGAAACAAGTAAAGTAATGAATTTTATTTATTGTATTTTAACATTTTTTTTTAAAGGCACAGTTTTGCTATGAAGGTTTAACTGTCCTGAAACTTGTTTTGTAGATCAGGGATGGCTTGATCTCAAAGATCCACCTCCCTCTGAGCTGAACTGCTGAGATAAAAGGTGTGCACTACCTTGCCTAGCAAATCATAGGTTTCAGAAAAGAACCCACTACCATTATTTAATCTTTGAGAACAATTCCAAACTGCATTCTAAAACATATCTTTACACTATATATAAGTGTGCCTCTCACCTTTCACATAACAAGTAATATTTCTAATAGAGATTATTGCAGAAAACCATAAGAGGCCATAATTCAAGGATTAATAGATTCTGTGGAGCTCTGCTCTAAAGAACACACCTATAACACAGCTCCTATTCCTAAGATTCAATGGACAATGAGAAAGAGGGGACAGAAAGATTTAAAGAAAAGGCATTTTTACTATAATAATCCTACTGATCGATGAGCATAGGAGTTCTTTCCATCTTCTGACATCTCCAGAATTCTCATTGCTTATTGCATGCAATCCTTTCATATGGCATGAATAGAGATTTATAGTTTGATTATGTGATCAAAGTCAATATAAAAGAAAGAAAGACAAATGCCTTTCTCTGCTCAAAGAACCAAAAAAAAAAATAGCATTTACCAGTGAACCCTTCAAATTCCACACAAATGTCATTATAAAACCAAATATTGATTCTAAGATTTATATTACAAACTAAAACACCAAAAGGGCAGTCATCACAGGAATCATCCTCTAGTATGCTTATATACACAGACGTGTTGTTCCAACTCCTTGATTGAGCCTTACTCAAACTGGTGCTGTTTCCAGAGACATCTTCTGGAACAATTTCAAAAAGGACTGCTGATTCCACATGATTTTGGTTAATCCAGCCTTGCAAAATGTTACAACCAGGACTTCAATTAAGCTCTGAAATTTCTCAGCATATAGAAACTGGATAACAAATAATGCCAGCTAAATTTCTTTTGATTTAAACATTTTTTCTAATTTCCTTTTGTGCCCACAAACAGGAATTCTTTGCTCCAATTCAGCAGGAAGCAAATCACAAGGAAACCATCATCTCAGTTCCTTATGTTGAGTGGATTTTACAAACTATAGACATGTTGTCATTTTAAGGGATGATTTAGAAATAATTATAGTTATAGACAGGGAGGAAGCTAATTAGAAAGTGTAGATTCAGGGAACTATATTTTCCTCTTCTCTATTCTTCTTTCTTTTTTGGGTAAAGAAAGGGAGGATGAAAAGAAAAGGCGTGATACAGTAATGTTATAAAAATTAGACAAATAGGGATAGATTATTGAAACCAGTTTTAAACAAAAGCATTTATATCCATAATCTTACATTGGTAAAGTTCTTTATATTTTGAAGCAGAATTGAGGTTATATTTTGTTACATTGATAAAGAATTTTCTATATTGATACAGTCTTATGATTTTCAAAATATATTGATTCAAAATTTAAGATTAATTTTATTACTTCATAAGATAGGTATGTTTCAACTCTTAGATAGTCATTATGCCCATGTAATTCATTTTAAAATGTAAGGTTTAATCCCAGCTCTTTTAATAGCTTCTATTACAAACCACTTACAATAATTAAGTAATAAAAGCTAAAAGTCACTCATTCTCATGGTCTTGACAGATACTAATTTGGATTATCACAGAAATATACATCCTGTTTCATACAGATAATAAGTACCTGGAGACAGGCAATGTTTGCTTGTTCAGATATGCTATGAATAAATAGATGGTCTTCAAAAGTCAGAGACCCACAGAATATGGCATTTAAAGTTATTTCATTATTAAAAGATCTTTTGACTATGAGACAGTTCTTCTATTGACAGTACCCCCATTCCATTTCAGAGAAGATGATGAGCTTCAATAATGTCCATATGAAATTACATCAATTATTGGAAGCTGGCCACTGTGCAAGAAATGCCCTAGTTTCATCCACAGACAAAATGCTGTCCAAAAAGGACAAATGGACACAGGATAGTTGATTGCTAAGCTCTGCCAATACAGTGTAAGCTACTCCTTTGTAGTATCTGCTTCACCTAAGGTCTGTCAGAAGTTTGGGGCCAGAAGGGTAAAGATAAATGCCCCAGCATTATAAAGAATATTGGGGACTGTCCAGTAAGTCAGCTGTTTCTGCCATTTCTTTAATTTTTGGAAGCTGATTTCCTGCACTATCTGGACACTCACATAATATTTATTACTTCTCAGGAGTCTAATGTTGTTGAAGAATAGATAGTTATATTCTTACAATTAAACTTAAGTGGTTTAGCATTTAAGAAAATGTTCTAGTTTTGAAAAGATTTTTTATGATGATAAGTTAGGAGAGAAAATGTTTTGGATACAAAACTCTAAATTCATCTAGATATGATAGATGAAAAAATACTTTAACTTGCCAAGCATATACAAACTGGACATTATAAAAGTATATCATATGTTATGGTTTTCATAATTGCTTCATAATTATTATAATTGTATTCAATTTACATTTGAAAGAAAAGATTATTTTATCAAGTTAAAAAAAAGCAATTGTAGACAGAACATCTTGCATATTGTATAGATGCATCACCTGTCAATAAAAAAGCCTATGGCCTATTGCTTAGGCAGAAAATAGAAGGTGGGACATTGGAAAAAGAAAGAATTCCAGTATAGAAGGAGGTAGGGAGATTTTCCAGGAAGATGTGGCAAGTCAAATGCTTGGTACCTGAACAAAAGTAACTGGTCACATGGCAGAATGGCAAAATGTAAGCTTTAAAAAGGTATGTTTTAAGATACATCTTGTCAGAGAAGAGCTTATCCATATGGCTAAGGTATCTGTAAATATATTTTGAATCTGAGTATTTCTGGGATCATGGGGTTGGGAGGAAGAACCAGAGCCTAACTTCCACATAAACTAAATCTAATAGTACAGAAATTAGGGAATAGCTTTGAATTCATTCATACAGAAGACAACTTCCTGAATAGAGCACCAATGACTAAGTCTCTAAGCTAAATAATTGATAATTGGAATGTCATGAAACTAAAGTGGAAATTTCTGCTTTATTTGGAGACTCAGTTATGTCATGTGATGTTTTTCTGGAAACTGTCGCATGAGAGAATGTTTTGCTGAAGGAGACGTATTAGAGGGTGTTTAGCTGAAACACACATGTGTTGTTTTTCTGGAAGTTGTCCTCCATTGCTGATGAGTGTGCAAAGTTGTACAACCATTTTGGAAATCAATTTGGCAGTTTCTCAGAACTTGGATTAGTTCAACCTGAAGACTCAGCTATGTCACCTCTAGACATAAACCTAAAAGATGTCCCACTATACCACAGAGACACTTGCTTAACTATATTCATCACAGTTTTATTCATAATAGCCAGAGACTAGAAACAACCTAAATTTCCCTCAACTGAAGAATGGATAAAGAAAATGTGTTACAGCTATACAATGGAATTGTGTACTCAGCTATTACAAAAAGACATCAATTTTGCTGACAAATTGATAGAATTTGAATATCATCCTGAGTGAGGTAACTCATATGCAAAAGTACTTTCATGTTATATACTCAGTTATAAGTGGCTATTAGCCATAAAATACAGGATACCCACGCTACACTACACAGACCCAAAGAAGCTAAACAAGAAGAAGGCCTGAGCATGGATGCCTGAATATCATTTAGAAAGGGGAATAAAATAATTGTAGGAGTCGGGTGGAGGGAGAGAATTGGGTGGGAGAGGAGATGGGGAGGTGAATGGGGAGTATTTCAGGATCAGGTGTGAGGAGACACAGGAAAGATGGCCAGATGGCAATGAGAATGAAAGGAAATCTGCAGCTGGCAGGACTTTGGGGAATAGAAAGAATTTCAAGTATAGGCCAGAGACCTGGGATAGAAGAAGCTCCCAGTTATCAATTGGAATGGCTTTAGCTGAGACTCACAACATTGGAGACAAGAAACTTGAAGATGTTACCTCCTATATCCAGGCAGGAAGCGCATTGGTGAAAAACGGTACACCAACCCACCAACAAAACTTTTGACCCAAACTGTATCCTTTCTACAAGAAATGTACGGACAGGGGATTGAACAGAGACTGAGGGAATGGTCAACCAGTAATCAGCCCAACTATAGACACATCCCATGGGCAAGCAACAATCCTTGACACAACTAATGATACTCCATTATGCTTGAAAACAGGAGTTTATTATTGTCCACTTGGAGACTTCACCCAGCAGCTGACTCAGACTGATGCAGTGACCCACTACTAAATTTTGGAGGGAGCTTTGAGACTCTTATGGAAGAGCTGTGGGAAGGGTTGAGGGCCCCAAAAAAGACAGAAACTGCACAGGAAGACCAACAGAGACATAACCAGGACTCTTAGAGTCTGAACCGCCAACCAAAGAGCACACACAGAATGGACCTAGGCCTTCCCACAGATGTGAAGCTGAGTCTTCATATGAGTCCTGAACAACTCGAGTCAGGGCTATCCCTAAAACTGTTGCTTGCCTGTGGGATACATTTTTCTGATTGCACTGCCTTGTCTGGTCTCAGTGCGAGAGTGTTGGGTTAAATTGTGCGGAGTGGGGAGTTTCCTGAGTCTGCCCCAGGCTTGGGCCCCTCCTAGAAGCAGAACTGGTAAGCTCACCCCAAGGCACTGCTGGGCAGGTGTCTGTCTGTGAAAATCTGCCACAGAGACACTGCCCAGGGGTGGCAGAGTGCTGGGTGGGGAGGGGGGGTGTCCTGGGGAGCGCAGGGAACCGACTCTTGTCTGGATCGCACGCTCTTGGACATCCCAGGTGCTGCTGAATGCCCTAGAAGAGCTGAGAGCAGAGTGAGGGTTCATGGCTTGGATCTAGCCTAGGCCAAAAGGGAAAAGCTGGGAGGAGATCTGCTGGGTCCTGTAGGGACCTTGGTTTGCAGTTTGGTTCCTGCTAGCTGAGTAGCTTGGTTTGGTTTGTTGGCGGCTGTGGCTGGGAGCCCTAGGAGGCCTTCTGCAGGAAACTAGATGTGGCTCATTAGATGAAGGCCTGTTCCATTGTTTCCCATAGTAGATCCTGATGAAGAGAGACAGTCCAGGGTTTCAGGGTGTTTATTGTCATGGCAGAGTGGCATGAGTGAATCTGTACCCTTGCAACCTCAGGGAGGAGCAGAGTTGAAATACCTTTGCAGGGAGGGGTAGTGGCTAAGCCTCTAGGTGCCTCATTAGAATGGTGATGTCTTGAGGCTACCTGACCACACCTCTAGCTGTGGAGGAGCTTGGGGCTATGTGACCTATAGTCAAAGATCTAGGGAGAGCTGTGGCCTCCTGTCAAGAACCTGTACCTAGGAGCATGGCAAAATGCCTACAGTCCCTTGTAGGCTTATCTCCTGCTGGGGACACTCTACTGGGTTCACCTTAGCTCAACCAGAAACCAGGCTGCCTTCCACAGTTCCACAGGAAAGGATGTGCCTAGCCCCACAGAGACTTGATATGCCAGGGTGGGGGACAGGGGGATGCCCAAGTGAGGCATCTGCCCCTTCAGAGGAAAAGGGGGGGGGG
>JADRCH010000367.1:2802333-2839515 GCA_019843965.1 Rhynchomys soricoides | reverse complement strand
TGGACACCCATGGTGCACCTTGGTTGGCAAGCACTGCATGCCAACAAGCACCTACCCCCACATTTATCAAGTGTGATACATTGCAAGTCTCTATCTTTGCTCAAGTTCCAGTCTTTTCTGGTGTCTTGCAGTCATCTGAGCAGTCCTTTGGAGCCCAGAACATGACAGATATCAGGTAAATGGAACAAACGTAGATCATGGTTTCCTTTTGGATTGAGTTTTGCCCTCCAGAATAGGTATCAGACTCACAGAAATGCTCACCTTATTTACTTTTGACCAAAAAGAGAGAAAAGGCAAAAACTGGGGTTTGATTCTGAGTCTGTTCTTCCATGTAGACCTACTGAATTGCAGATGGTGGTGAAAGTTTCATACCATCCAGGCATACATTACCACATCACATTGATGTCCATTTCAAGGATATTACCAAAGAATATTTTCACTTTCTCGGGGTCTCTGTCTCCTTGCTGAAAAGGCATCGAGAATGAAAAAAAAAGCTACTAAGACTGTAATTAGTTCTTCTACACTATTGTTATTTGAGACACAAGGGTCATTATATTTGTATTCAGGGAGAGCATTGCTATTTATTTAATTCCACCTTGCACAGCTAGCCAAGGATATGTTCCCAAATGTCAAACTCTTGTGCAAGTATTCCAAATTTTTCAATCCAGAGGGAAGTGCCTGTGTGGATACGTTGAAATTTGATAACTTGTCTAGGTCACACTTATTTCACAATATGCTTCACAAAGTTTATTTATGCTCCAACTAATTTTTTGCCAAAATCAAAGAGGACACCGCTGCCTACCTCAAGATTGATTTGAGGTAGGACTGTTCTTAAGGAAGCGACTGCAAAGGGGATTCCTTAAAATGCTGCCCAAACTGTCCTCAGGAAGATTTTTTTCCTTCTCAGATCCTAGACATGACACGATCCACTATGCTTTAGAACAAGCCATCCATGGAGGAACATTGTTAACTCTCTTCTCTGACCCTTTTCCAAATAGAAGTAAAGCATCCTTCACTGTGTTCAAACAACCAAATTTGTCCATTAAGAGGAATATTCTTTTCATTGGAGTTGGAGTAAGAAACACTGTGGTCGCTGACATCAGAAGCTCAGATTAAGATTCAGTTAACTGATTTTTCTCCTGTCCATACATAGCCCATGGGGTTCTCACTGAGACTAATCCATTTCGAAATGTTCATGCAAATATCCTATGTGTTGTGGTTATTGTTTCGCGGACTAACCACAAGTGTGCCTTTGGAGAGTTTTGGTTTTTTGAGGATTCCTTGCATTTACTAACAAGGTAACCATGAAAATGTTTAGGTATGGCACTCCTGTGGATTGAAGAGGCACTTTGAACAGGTGTTCTATCCACAGCATATCATGTTTTGATATTTTTACAATTTCACAAAGCTAAATTGTTTGTTTGTATGGTAAAACTAGTTCCTTTAGAGCTTGCTGTTTTACTTGTCGGGAAGATGACCTTCAAGTTTCCATTCCATGGAACCTATGCTTCCTCTGAAGAGCTTCCTAAACTCCAGCACTCTCCTCTAAAATTCTTCCATTTGTACTGCTGAGGCAGTTTTGCAGGCCAGGTAAGCAGCACAGTTAGGTGATCTAAAGGCATAGGTAGCTGATTCAAGTCCAGGCCTAGGTCAATGATGACAACCCTATGTCAAAAAGAGATATGATGACATAAAAATCATGCTCAATAGGATTACGCTGAGGCCCACCCAGTGTAACAGGGTTACAAGAGGTCCTTTGAACCTCTGTGGACATCTTCGAGCATGTTCCCTAGGTCCTCATTTGACTTTGCCTGTCCTCAGGAAGATTCTTTTCCATCTCAGATTCTAGACATGACACGATCCACTATGCTTTTGAACAAGCCATCCATGGAGGAACATTGTTAACTGTCTTCTCTCACCCTTTTCCAAATCGAAGTAACAGCATCCTTCACTGTGTTCAAACAACCAAATTTGTCCATTAAGAGAAATATTCTTTTCATTGGAGTTGGAGTAAGAAACACTGGGGTCGCTTACATAAGAGGCTCAGATTAAGATTCAGTTACCTGATTTTTCTCTATCCATATAGAGCCCATGGGGTTCTCACTGAGACTTATCCATTTTGGATGTTCCATGAGAGGAACACTGGACACACATGGGCACCTTGGTTGGAAAGCACTACATGCCCACAAGCACCTACCCCCACATTTACCAAGTGTGATACATTGCAAGTCTCTATCTTTGCTCATGATCCTGTCTTTTCTGGTGTTTTGCAGTCATCTGAGCAGTCCTTTGGAGCCCAGAACATGACAGATCTCAGGTAAGTGGAACAAACTTAGATCATGGTTTCCTTTTGGATGCAGTTTTGCCATCCAGAATGCGTATGAGACTCGCAGAAATGCTCACCTTATTTACCTTTGACCAAAAACAAAGAAAAGGCAAAAACTGGGGTTTGATTCTGAGTTTATGTTTCCATGTAGACCTACTGAATTGCAGATGGTGGTGAAAGTTTCATACCATCCAGGCATACGTTACCACATGACATTGATGTCCATTTCAAGGTTATTACCAATGAATATTTACACTTTCTCGGGGTCTCTGTCTCCTTGCTGAAAAGGCATCGATAATGAAAAAAAAGCTAGTAAGACTGTAATTAGTTCTTCTATACTATAGTTATTTGAGACACAAGGGTCATTATATTTGTATTCAGGGAGAGGATTTCTATTTATTTAATTCCACCTTGCACAGCTAGCCAAGGATGTCTTCCCAAATGTCAAATTCTTGTGCAACTATTCCAAAATTTTCAATCCAAAGGGAAGGGCTTGTGTTGATAATTTGAAATTTTATAGCTTGCCTAGGTCTCACTTATTTCACAATGTGCTTCACAAAGTTTATTTATTCTCCAACTAATGTCTCGCCAAAATCTATGAGGAAACCAATGCCTACCTCAAGATTGATTTGAGGCAGGACTATTCTTAAGGAAGCGACTGCAAATGAGATTCATTAAAATACTGCCCAAACTGTCCTCAGGAAGATTCTTTTCCATCTATCCACTATGCTTTAGAACAAGCCATCCATTGAGGAACATTGTTAACTGTCTTCTCTGACCCTTTTCCAAATGGAAGTAACAGCATCCTTCAATGTGTTCAAACAACCAAATTTGTCCATTAAGAGAAACATTCTTTTCATTGGAGATGGAGTAAGAAATACTGTGGTCGCTGCCAACATAGGCTCAGATTAAGATTCAAATATCTATCCCTACATAAAACATGGGGTTCTCACTGAGACTTATGCATTTCGGAATGTTCAGGCAAATATCCTATGTGATGTGGCTATTGTTTCGTGGACTAACCACATGTGTGTCTTTGGAGAGTTTTGGTTTTTTGAGGATTGGTTGCATTTACTAACAAGGTAGCCAAGAAACTCTTTGGATATGGCACTCCTGTGGATAGAAGAGGCACTTTCCACAGGTGTTCTACCCACAGCATGTCATGTTTTGAACTCTTTTACAATTTCACACTGCTAAATTGTTTGTATGTATGGTAGAACTAGTTCCTTTAGAGCTTGCTGTTTTACTTGTAGGGAAGATGACCTTCAAGTTTCCATTCAATGGAACCTATGATTCCTCTGAAGACCTTCCTATACTCCAGCACTCTCCTGTAACATTCGACCATTTGGACAGCCGAAGCAGTTTTGCAGGCCAGGTAAGCAGCAGAGTTCGGGGTTCTAAAGGCATAGGTAGCTGGGTTTACAAGAGGTCCTTTGACCCTCTGTGGACATCTTCGGGCATGTTCCCTAGCTCCTCATTAGACCTTGCCCTGATACATTGCAAGTCTCTATCTTTGCTCATGATGCCCTGAGGCAGGACTGTTCTTAAGGAAGTGACTGCAAAGGAGATTCCTCAAAATGCTGCCCAAACTGTCCTCAGGAAGATTCTTTCCATCTCAGATTCCAGACATGAGACGATCCACTATGCTTTTGAACAAGCCATCCATGGAGGAACATTGTTAACTGTCTTCTCTGACCCTTTTCCAAATGGAAGTAACAGCATCCATCACTGTGTTCAAACAACCAAATTTGTCCATTAAGAGAAATATTCTTTTCATTGGAGATAGGGTAAGAAATATTGTGGTCGCTGCCTACAGAGGCTCAGATTAAGATTAAGGTACCTGATTTTTCTCCTGTCCCTACATAACACATGGGGCTCTCACTGAGACTTATGGATTTCGGAATGTTCAGACAAATATCCTATGTGATGTGGTTATTGTTTCGCGGACTAACCACATGTGTGCTTTTGGAGAGTTTTGGTTATTGAGACTCGTTGCATTTACTAACAAGGTAGCCAAGAAAATGTTTGGATGTGGCACTCTTGTGGCTCGAAGAGGCACTTTCAAAAGGTGTTCTGCGCACAGCATGTCAAGTTTTGAACTCTTTTAGAATTTCACACAGCTAAATTGTTTGTATGTATGGTAAAACTAGTTCCTTTAGAGCTTGCAGTTTGACTTGTAGGGAAGATGACCTTCAAGTTTCCATTCAATGGAACCTATGATTCCTCTGAAGACCTTCCTATACTCCAGCACTCTCCTCTAACATTCGACCATTTGTACAGCCGAAGCAGTTTTACAGGCCAAGTAAGCAGCAGAGTTGGTGATCTAAAGGCTTAGGTAGCTGTTTTCGGTCCTGGCCTGGGTCAATGGTGACAACCCTATGTCAAGAAGAGATATGATGACATAAAAATCATGCTCAATATAAGTAGGCTGAGTCACACCCAGTGGAACAGGGTTACAAGAGGTCCTTTGACGTTCTGTGGACATCTTCGGGCATGTTCCCTAGGTCCTCAATAGACCTTGCCCTGTTTTCCATGAGAGGAAGCCTGGACACACATGTTGTACCTTGGTTGAAAAGCACTGCATGCCAACAATCTCCTACCCCCACATTTCCCAAGTGTGATACATTGCAAGTCTCTTTCTTTGCTCATCAACCTGTCTTTTCTGGTGTTTTGCAGTTATCTGAGCAGTCCTTTGGAGCACAGAACATGACAGACCTCAGGTAAGTGGAACAAACGTAGATCATGGTTTCCTTTTGGATTCAGTTTTGCAATCCAGAATGTGTATCAGATTCGCAGAAATGCTCACCTTATTTACTTTTGACCAAAAAGAAAGAAAAGGCAAAAACTGGAGTTTATTCTGAGTCTGTTCTTCCATGTAGACATACTGAATTGCAAATGGTGGAGAAAGTTTCATACCATCCAGGAATACATTACCACATCACATTGAGGTCCATTTCAAGCATATAAACAATGAATATTTTTACTTTCTCGGGGTCTCTGTCTCCTTGCTGAAAAGGCATCGAGAATCAAAAAAAAAGCTTGTAAGTCTGTAATTAGTTCTTCTATACTATTGTTATTTGAGACACAAGGGTCATTATATTTATTTTCAGGGAGAGCATTGCTATTTATAGAATTCCACCTTGCACAGCTAGCCAAGGATGTCTTCCCGAATGTCAACCTCTTGTGAAACTATTCCAAAATTTTCAATCCAAAGGGAAGTGCCTGTGTGGATAAGTTGAAATTTTATAGCTTGCCTAGGTCTCACTTATTTCCCAATATGCTTCACAAAGTTTATTTATTCTCCAACTAATGTCTCGCCAAAATCAATGAGGAAACCAATGCTTACCTCAAGATTGATTTGAGGGAGGACTGTTCTTAAGGAAGCGACTGCAAATGGGATTCATTAAAATACTGCCTAAACTGTCCTCAGGAAGATTCTTTTCCATCTCAGATTCTAGACATGACACGATCCACTATGCTTTAGAACAAGCCATCCATGGAGGAACATTGTTAACTGTCTTCTCTGACCCTTTTCCAAATGGAAGTAACAGCATCCATCACTGTGTTCAAACAACAAAATTTGTCCATTAAGAGAAATATTCTTTTCATCGGAGATGGAGTAAGAAATACTGTGGTCGCTGCCAACAGAGGCTCAGATTAAGATTCAGATACCTGATTTTTCTCCTGTCCCTACATAGCACATGAGGCTCTCACTGAGGCTTATGAATTTCGGAATGTTCAGGCAAATATTCTATGTGATGTGGCTATTGTTTCGCGGACTAACCACATGTGTGCTTTTGAAGATTTTTGGTTTTTTGGACTCGTTGCATTTACTAACAAGGTAGCCAAGAAAATGTTTGGATATGGCACTCTTGTGGCTAGAAGAGGCACTTTCAACAGGTGTTCTCGCACAGCATGTCATGTTTTGAACTCTTTTACAATTTCACACAGCTAAATTGTTCGTATGTATGGTAAAACTAGTTCCTTTAGAGCTTGCTGTTTACTTGTAGGGAAGATGACTTTCAAGTTTCCATTCTATGGAACCTATGATTCCTCTGAAGAGCTTCCTATACTCCAGCACTCTCCTGTAACATTTGACCATTTGTACAGCCGAAGCAGTTTTTCAGGTCAGGTAAGTTCTGTGTTCTAAAGGCATAGGTAGCTGTTTTCGGTCTTGGCCTGGGTCAATGATGACAACCCTATGTCAAGAAGAGATATGATGACATAAAAATCATGCTCAATTGGATTACGCTGAGGCCCACCCAGTGGAACAGGGTTACAAGAGGTCCTTTGACCCTCTGTGGACATCTTCGGGCATGTTCCCTAGCTCCTCATTAGACCTTGCCTGGTTTTCCATGAGAGGAAGCCTGGACACACATGGTGCACCTTGGTCGGAAAGCACTGCATGCCAACAAGCACCTACCCCCACACTTACCAAGTGTGATACATTGCAAGTCTCTATCTTTGCTCATGATCCTGTCTTTTCTGGTGTTTTGCAGTCATCTGAGCAGTCCTTTGGAGCCCAGAACATGACAGATCTCAGGTAAGTGGAACAAACGTAGATCATGGTTTCCTTTTGGATGCAGTTTTGCCATCCAGAATGCGTATCAGACTCACAGATATGCTCACCTTATTTACTTTTCACCAAAAAGAAAGAAAAGGCAAAAACTGGGGTTTGATTCTGAGTCTGTTCTTCCATGTAGACCTACTGAATTGCAGATGGTGGTGAAAGTTTCATACCATCCAGGCATACATTACCACATCACATTGATGTCCATTTCACGGATATTACCAATGAATATTTTCACTTTCTCGGGGTCTCTGTCTCCTTGCTGAGAAGGCATCGAGAATGAAAAAAAAAAAAAGCTAGTAAGACTGTAATTAGTTCTTCTATACTATTGTTATTTGAGACACAAGGGTCATTATATTTGTATTCAGGGAGACCATTGCTATTTATTTAATTCCACCTTGCACAGCTAGCCAAGGATGTGTTCCCAAATGTCAAACTCTTGTGCAAGTATTCCAAATTTTTCAATCCAGAGGGAAGTGCCTGTGTGGATACGTTGAAATTTGATAACTTGCCTAGGTCTCACTTATTTCCCAATATGCTTCACAAAGTTTATTTATGCTCCAACTAATTTCTCGCCAAAATCAATGAGGAAACCGCTGCCTACTTCACAATTGATTTGAGGCAGGATTGTTCTTAAGGAAGTGAATGCTAATGGGATTCATGTAAATACTGCCCAAACAGTTCTGAGGAAGTTACTTTTCCTTCTCAGATTCTATACATGACAAGATACATTACGCTTTAGAACAATGTCATCCGTGGAGGAACATTTTTAACTGTCTTCTCTGACCCTCTTCCAAATGGAAGTAAGAGCATCAGTCACTATGTTTAAACAACACAGCCCTTGAGAGAAATATTCCCTTCATTGTTGATTGAATGAGAAGCACTGTGCTCCCTGCCAACTGAGACTGAGTTCTAGATTGAGTTGTGTGTTTTTTCTCCTGTCCATACCACTTGGGGATCTCTCACTGATTCTTATGCATTACGGGATGTTCAGGCAAACGTCCTCTGGGATGTGGCTATTGTTTCGTGGAGAAACAGCAAGTGTGCTTTTGGAATGTTATGGTTATTTGTGGATTCCTTGCATATACTAACAAGGTAGCCAAGAAAATGGTTGTGTGTTGTACTCCTGTGGATAGAAGAGGCACTTTCAACAGGTGTTCTATCAACAGCATTATATGTTTAGATTTCTTTTACAATTTCACTCAGCTAAATTTTTTGTATGTAAGGGAAAGCAAGTGCCTTTAGAGCTTGCTCTTTTAGTTTTAGGGAAGATGAGCTTCATGTTTCCAGCAATGGATCCCATGCTTCCTCTGAAGAGCTTCCTACACTCCAGCACTCTCCTCTAGCATTTGACCATTTGTACCACCTAGGCAGTTTGACAGACCAGGTAAGTCACAGAGTTATGAGATCTAAAGGCATAGGTAGCTGTTTTCTGTCTAGGCCTGTCTCAATGATGACAACCCAATGTCAAGAAGAGATATGATGACACAAAAATCATGCTCAATAGGATTACGCTGATGCCCACCCAGTGGAACAGGGTTACAAGAGTTTCTTTGACCCTCTATGGACATCTTGGGGCATATTCCCTAGGTCCTCATTAGCCCTTGTCCTGTTTTCCATGAAAGGAAACCTGGACACTCATGGTGCACCTGGGTTGGAAAGCACTGCATGCCAAAGTGAACAAACCCCTACATTTATCAAGTGTGATACATTGCAAGTCTCTATCATTGCTCATGATCCTGTCTTTTCTGGTGTTTTGCAGTCATCTGAGCAGTCCTTTGGAGCCCACAACATCAAAGTTCTCAGGTAAGTGGAATGATTGTAGCTCATGGTTTCCTTTCGGATTTAGTTTTGCCTTCCAGAATAGGACTCAGACTCTCAGAAATTCTCACCTTATTTACTTTTGACCAAAAAGCAAGAAAAGGCACAAACTGAGGGTTGCCTATGAGTCTCTTGTTCCATGTAGACCTACTGAAATGCAGATGGTGGAGAAAGTTTCTTACCATCCAGGCATACTTTCGCACATCACTTTGATGTCCTTTTCAAGGATATAAGAGATAAATACACTCACTTTCTTAGGATCTCAGTCTCCTTGCTGAAAAGTCATCGAAAAACAGACAAAAGCTTGTAAGACTGTTCTTACTCCTTGTTTAATATTGTTATTTGACACACAAGGGTCATTATATTTGTTTTCAGAGAGAGCATTGGTGTATATATAGCAACCTTGGACACTAGCACAGGATGTGTTCCCAGAAGTCAAACTCTTGAGAAAGTATTCCCAAATTTTCAATCCAGAGGGAAGTTGCCTATGTGGATAAGTTGAAATTTGATAACTTTCCTCGGTCTCACTTATTTCCCAATATCCTTCACAATGTTTATTTATGCTCTAACTAATTTCACAGCAAAATATTTGAGGAATCTGGTGCCTAACTCTAGATTGATTTGAGGCTGGTTTGTTTTTAAGCAAGCGAATGCCAATGGAATTCATGAAAATTCTGCCCAAACTGTCCTCAGGTAGATTGCTTTCCTTCTAAGATTCTATACATGAAATGATCCGTTATGCTTTAGAACAAAGAGATCCATGGAGGGACCTTGGTACCTGTCCTCTCTGACCATCTTCCAAATGGAAGAAACAGCATTAGTCACTGTGTTTAAACAAGCACATTAGTCCTGGTAAAGAAATGTTCCCTTCCTTTGCATTTAAATGAGAAACACTGTGGACCCTACCAACAGAGGCTAAGTTCTATATTGAGTTGTCTGTTTTTTCTCCTGTCCACACCACTTGGGGATCTCAAACTGTGTCTTATGTATTACGAGATGTTCAGGCAAATGTCCTATATGATGGGGTTATTGTTTCTTTGAGAAACAACAAGTATGCTTTTGGAATGCTATGATTATTTCTCGATTCCTGGAATTTACTAACAAGGTAACCAAGAAAATGTTTGGTACTGCACTCCTGTGGATAGAAGAGGCCCTTTCAAGAGGTGTTCTATCAACAGCATTACATGTTTTGATTTCCTTTACAATTTCACTCAGCTTAATTTTTTTTTGTATGTAAGGGAAAACAAGTGCCTTTAGAGCTTGCTCTTTTACTTTTAGGGAAGATGAACTTCAAGTTTTCAGGCAATGGATCCGATGCTTCCTCTGAAGAGCTTCGTACACTCCAGCACTCTCCTCTAACATTTGACCATTTGTACCACCTTGGCCATCTTGGCAGGCAAGGTAAGCAATGTAGTTAGGTGATTTTAATGCATAGGTAGCTGTTTTCTGTCCATGCCTGGGTCAATGATGACAACCCATTGTCAAGAAGAGATATGATGACATAAAAATCATGCTCAATAGGATTACGCTGAGGCCCATCCAGTGGAACAGGGTTACAAGAAGTCCTTTGACCCTTTCTGGTCTTCTTGGGGCATATTCCCTTGGTCCTCAATAGCCCTTGCCCTGTTTTTCGTGAGAGGAAACCTGGACACACATGGTGCACCTGTGTTGGCAAGCACTGCATGCCCACAAGCACCTAGTCCCACATTTTACCAGTGTGATAGCTTGCAAGTCCCAATCATTGCTCATTATCCTCTCTTTTCTGGTGTCTTCAGCCATTTGAACAGTGCTTTTGGAGAACAGAAAAGCAAGTACCTCAGTTAAGTAGAAAGTTTGTGTCTCATGTCTTCCTTTAGAGTTGACCTGTGCCTTTCTGTTTAGGCCTCAGTGTATCAGAAATTCTCAAGGTATTGATTTTTGTACAAAAAGTAATCATAGGCACCTACTCAGGTTTGAGTCCATGTCTCTTCTGCCAGGTAGACCTTCGGAATTACAGATGGTGAAGAAATTTTCTAATTATCCAAGAATTATTTCCCATTTCATTTTGATGTACTTCTCATGGATAATACATTTCCTTTCTTGGTGTCTTTGTCTCTTTGCTGACAACATCTCTAGAAACAGACACTGCATAGAAGCTTGTAAGAATATTCTTAGTTCTGGATTTTTTAAGCTATTTGAGACCCAAGGGATAGAGCTATGTTTTGAAAGAGAGAAGTGCTGTATTAATTTCCAACTTGACCAGCCTGAATATGCTATGTTCCCAAAAGGCAAATGCTTGAGCAAATATTCCACAAATTTTTACTCCAAAGAGATGTTGCTCATGTGGATAAGTGAAATATTTTGTGTTGCCTTGGGTCTCATTTATTTTCTAATGTCCTTCACAATGTTTATTTGTGCTCCACCCAATTTCTCTTCAGAATCATTGAAAAAAAAATATGGCCTAACTCATGATTGATTTCAGTCAGGCTAGTTCTTAAGGTATCTAATGTCATTGTGGTTCATATCAATACTGCCCAAACTCAACTCAGGAACATGATTCCTCTTCTACGATTCTTTATATGGCACCATCCATTAAACCTTATTTTTTAGTTTTTTGTTTTTCTTGATACTTAATTTACATTTTGAATGACTCCCCGTTTCCAAATCTCCCATTTGGAACCTTCTTATTCCCTCCCCCCTCCCCCTGCCTCTATGGGGATATTCCCCCACCCATCCACTTTCGGCATCCCTCCTTGGGATTCTCTTATATTGGGCCATCTAACATCCTCCAAGCAAGGGTCTCTCCTCCCCCTGATGGCTAACAAGACCCTCCTCTTCCACATATGTGGCCATCACCATCGGTCCCTCCACATGTTTTCTTCGGTTGGTAATCCATTCTTCGGGAGCATCAAGGAGTCAGGCCAGTTGCCACTGTTGCTCCCTGCATAGGGCAGAAAAATCCCTCAGCTCCTTCAGTACCTTCTCCAACTCCTCCATCTGGTACCTCACACTCAGCCCTATAGTTGCTGTGAAGAGACTCTTGGTTATTCCAATCTTTTGGGCTAATAACCACTTGCGTTCATTCTTTTGTGACTGGGTTACCTTGCTCACGATTATATTTTCAAGTTCCATCAATTTGCCTAAGAATTTCATGAAGTCATTGTTTTTAATAACTGAGTAGTATTCCATTGTGTAAATGTACTACATTTTCTCTATCCATTCCTCTGTTGAGGGACATCTGGGAAGTTTCCAGTTTCTTGCTATTAAAAATATGGCTGCTATGAACAGAGTGGAACATGTGTCTTTATTACATGTTGGAGCATCTTGTGGGTACATACCCAGGAGTGGAATAGCTGGGTCCTCAGTTAGTATAGTGTTCATTTTTCTGAGGGTCCCCCAAACTGATTTCCAGAGAGATTGTATCACATTGCATTCCCTCAGAATGAAAGAGTGTTCCTCTTTCTTCACATCCTTGCCAACATCTGCTGTCACCTGAGTTTTTGATTTTAGCCATTCTGACTGGTGTGAGGTGAAATCTCAGAGTTGTTTTGATTTGCATTTCCCTGACGACTAAGGATGTTGAACATTTCTTTAGGTGCTTCTCAGCCATTCAAGTTTCCACAGTTGAGAATTCTCTGTTTAGCTCTGTTCCCCATTTTTTCATAGGGTTATTTGGATCTCTGGAGTCTAGCTTCTTGAGTTATTTGTTTTCATTGGATATTAGCCCTCTATCAGACTTAGGATTGGTAAAGAGTTTTTCCCAATGTGTTGTTTGCCTTCCAGAAGCTTTGTAATTTCATGAGGTCCTATTTGTCGATTCTTGATCTTAGAGGACAAGTCATTGGTGTTCTGTTCAGGAACTTTTCCCCTGTGCCCATATGTTCGAGATTTTCCCCACTTTCTCTTTTATTAGATTGTGTTTGTCTGGTTTTATGTGGAGGTCCTTGATCTACTTGGACTTGAGTTTTGTAGAGGTAAATAGGAATGGATCAATTTGCATTCTTCTACATGTAGACCACCAGTTGAACCAGCACCATTTGTTGAAGATGCTGTCTTTTATCCACTAGATAGTTTTAGCTACTTTGTCAAAGATCAAGTGACCATACGTGTGTGGGTTCATTTCTGGGTCTTTAATTCTATTACATTCATCTTCCTGCCTGTCACAGTACCAATGCCATGCAGTTTTTATCACTACTGCTCTGTAGTACAGCTTGAGGTCAGGGAGGCTGATTCCCCCAGAAGTCCTTTTATTGTTGAGAATAGTTTTTGCTATCCTGGGACTTTTGCTATTCCATATGAATTTGAGAATTGCTCTAACTCTATGAAGAATTGAGTTGGAATTTTGATGGGGATTGCAATGAATCTGTAGATTGCTTTTGGCAGGATAGCCATTTTAACTATATTAATCCTGCCAATCCATGAGTGTGGAAGATCTTTCCATCTTCTGAGGTCTTCTTCAATTTCTTTATTTAGAGATTTGAAGTTCTTGTCATACAAATCTTTCACTTGTTGGGCTAGAGTCACACCAAGATACTTTTTATTGTTTTTGACAATTGGGAAGGGTGTCATTTCCCTAATTTCTTTCTCAGACTGTTGATCCTTCAAGTATAGGAAGTCTACTGATTTGCTTGAGTTAATTTTGTATTCTGCCACTTTGTTGAAGTTTTTTATCAGCTGTAGCAGATCTCTGGTGGAGTTTTTTGGGTCACTTAAGTATACCATCATATCATCTGCAAATAGTGATATTTTGATTTCTTTCTTTCCAATTTGTATCCCCTTGACCTCCTTTTGTTGTCTAATTTCTCTAGCTAGAACTTCAAGTACTATATTGAATAGACAGGAAAAGAGAGAGCAGCCTTGCCTAGTCCCGCACTGGTCAATTCTAAAGGAAGCCACTTACTGACGTACATTTACTGTCTTGTCCATACCTTTCTGGGAACTCAACCTGAGTTTTGAGCCCTACACAATGGTTATGCAAATTTTAATATGATGTGTCTATTACTTTTAGTGGAATATGGGCATTTGTTTTTGGAATACTATGGGCCTTTTTGCATTCATTGACTTTACTAACAAGGTAGCCTAGAAACCTTTAGGGTATTGCACCCAAATGGATGGACAAGGCAGTTACAAGATGTATTCTATCAATGGTATTATTCCTGCGGAGATCTTACACAATTCCACTCATCTTAGTTTTCTCTTATAAAGAAAGTAAAACAAGTGCCTTGATAGCTTGCTCTTTTTTTCCTTTAGAGTAGTCAAACTTCAAGGTTCTAAGTAAGTAATCCCTTGCTTCCCCGGAAAAGCTTTCTACACTGCAGCCTTCTCCTCTTACATGTGACCATTCTTAACAACAAGGCAGTGTTGGCAGGCAGGGTAAGTGATTGGTTTAGGCAGTATAAAAGCATTGGTAGCTGTTTACTGTCTTTGCCTGGGTAAATGATGACAGCCCAATATCATGAAGAGAGGTAATGACATAAATAATCTTTCTCAATAGTATTATGCTGAGGCCTACCCAGAAGAACAGGGTTACAAGTGGTCCATTGACCCTTTGGGGAAGTCTTCACAGACTTTCCTGAGGTCCACAGATGCTCTTTTCCTGTTTCCCATGAGAGGAAGCCTGGGCCATCCTGGTGCACCTTGGTTGGCAATAACTAAGTGCCAACTAGCACCTAGTCTCACATTCTACTTATATTCTAGCCTGCCAATGCTACCCATTGCTCATGACCCTACCTTTTCTGTTTTTTTGTTTTGTTTTGTTTTGTTTTGTTTTTTGCATTTATCTGAGTAACATTTTGGAGCCCAAAGAATCACATAGCATAGGTAAGTGGAAAGATTTTGGCTAATGGCTTCCTTTAGAACTAACCTGTGCATTCATGTTTTGGTCTCCAAGTCTCAGCCAGTCTCAAGTTATGGACTATATTTAAAAAACTTTTTAAAAAGTATCCAAAAACACTATCAGAGGGTCAATCATGAGAATTCTCTGCTATGTAGACATACAGAGTTACTGAGGGCAAAGGAATTTTCTTAACTCCCAATAATTCTTTCCCACATAATTATGAGCTACTTGTCATGAATAGAAGAGCTTAACACATTACATAAGTTCGGGTCTTTGGATATCATGTGTCACCCTGGTTCAAAGTTTTGGGGTGCTCCATGTCCTGTCTTAGGTTGTCTCACCACACCTGATATCTTACCTGTTATTGGCCAGGTGTAGGGCTAAGGAGGAGAGCTCATAGGCAGAGGCATATATCTCTTTTTGGCTCAGAAGAGACAAGTTTAAGACCTCAATTTGGTGAAGCTGGACTGCCTCTAGCCTCTGATGGATAAACTGAGTGAGCTTGTTGAGTTCACATGGCCCAACAATCAAGAAAAGGAGGAAAAGAAAGGGGCCAAGAAGGGGTAGGAAATAGTGTAATAGACCATGAATTCCAGTTCACAAAGGTCTGTTCAAGAACTCTCTTCACCTCCTTTACCCCACTGCTTTTTGAAGATCTCTTGTACTCCCTGGGGGTCCCCAAATCCTCTCTCAGTCAAAATGAGGAGTAGCATTCATGTCAGCAGCAGAGTTGCTTTCTTGATCTTCTTTGTCTCCTGAGGGAGAAGCCTAGAGGTATTCTCAGGGCAGGTAGACACTCTAAAAAGGTTATTGTCAGCCTCCCATTGTTGTTGCAGATAATTTATGCCTCTAGCCAATATCCAGATTGGTCTTTTTTCTTTTTGTGGAAATATGCAGCCGAATCCCATGCCAGCTGTCTGGAGCAGGTCTGTTCCACTCCAAGCTCCCGTCACTGTGTCCTTCCATCTAACTCACATAGAGCTATAGGAGATGGGGGATGTTCAATGTCTTTGAAATGGGAACAACTGAGGAATTTATTTTGAAAATTTTAAAATAATTAAAATGAATAATGCCATTTTCAGCTGATCATGTGGGGGTAAAGACTCCCCCATTTGTTTTTGTAACTGAGATTTTAAAGCTTGAATTTGTCTTTTGACAACTGCTTGTCTTCTCCACATATGGAGAAACTCTGAAAGAGGTTTTCTGGTAAAACATGGGCCATTATCTGTTTTAATCTGATTTGTAAGTTTGAGAATGTTGAAACATTGAAGTTTATACCTAGCAGCATGTTCAGATTTTTCTCTGGCATTGGGTGACACTCAGATCGCATGGGAGAGGGTTATCAACAGTCAAAAATATATATTTTAGCTTCCCAAATGAGGAATAGTGAGTAACATAGAGCTGCCAAAGATTATTATGGCAGAGCCCCTGGAGGTTACTTCTCGTTGTTGGAGGGGAGGAACCTGTAGAAATGGATATCAAGATTTACACATCTTTTTTAAGGTCTTCAATTGGAACATGTGTGAATTTATGTCTAAAGCCCCTCCAGTTGAGGTTGGTCAATGAGTGGAACTGTGTGGCCTCAGAGATAATAAGACATTGTAATGTAGATGCTAGTTGGCCATCCAAGCTATTCCCCTGGGATAAAATTCTGGGGATATTTTAGTCACCTCAGAGTTGTTGGATATAGATAGGGCTTTGTCTCTGTCTAAGTAAAGTGCAGGCCCATATCATCAAGGGGGTAATAGGATTAGAGTCTAGCTTAATATGAACCTCAATCAAGATGGGCAGCAATTTTACCACAAAGAGGCTATCAGAAAAGAGATTAAAAGCACTAAGCACAAAATCCAGTCCCATCATTACTGCAAAAAGTTCTTTAAACTGTGGAGATCCCTCAACAACATGAACATCTGATTTTATGGGGGTAGGGAGGTCACCTTGTCTAAAGGGGGTATACAAAAAATGGAGAATCCCAGGTGCCCACCATTGGTAAAGATTGTCAGATAATTTAGATTGGGTCTGGAAAGAAAAAAGTCTAGGGGATCTCCTCTCAAGCCTGGAGAAGGATCTCATCCACTTATGTGGTTCAAAGTGGCAATTTCACCAGGAAAGCCCTCTAAGGCCAGAGCCACCCAGCTATTATTTCTCTGTAACCAAAGGAAATCTGTATTTTTAAATGGGTAGTAAGGGCAGAAGGCTCTGCCCCAAAGAGCCTAATGGAAAGATCGCTCTCCTTAACAATGCCATCGGTCAGTTGATCACCATAGAACAAACCTGAGGGGTCTGTCCCACCAAAAGATGGGTTCAATGGACAGGTTCACCTTTTTGACCAAGTAATGCAGTACACAGCATTTCTCTGGGGAAAAGATATCACATAAGGGTTAGGTTGGGATCATATCATTTAAGAGTTGCCGAATCAATGGCTTCTTGAATCTTGTTCAACAGCTGGATATGATCAGATGTCAGCACTATAGGAGTGGAGAGGTCACTCCCTTTAAGGAGATTAAACAACGATTTTAGACCTTCTGTGGCAATGATGATCCAAGACCTCAATTACTGATTTCTTTTAAAAGCTTATGTAACTGTGGGAGGGTATAAGAATCTTGAATTTGAGTTGAGGCTTAACAGGAGATACAACATCTAAGGACAACATGAAGCCCAGGATCTTAAATGGTGGCACCCTCTGAAACTTTTCAGGAGCCACCCAAAAATTATTATATTTAAGTATGGAAAGACAATTATTGGTATGCCCCTGAAGGTCTGAAAAGCTAGGAGCACCCAAAATATTATCATTCATATAAATGTTAAATAAACTATTGGATTCATATATAAAGGATGAAAAGATATTAAGCAAATAATATTGACACATGGGGAGGGGGGCCTTGGCCATGCCTTGAGGTAGGACCGTCTACTCAAATCTAAAATCAGGCCCACCAAAATTAATAGAAGGAATAGAAAAGGCAAACTTCTTAGAAACTTCAGGCTGTAGGGGAATAGAGAAGGGTTGTTTGAGGTGTCCAAAGAGGGATAAAGATGTTCAAAGGTAGGATCAGACTTGGAGTAAGACTACCCCAAAATTTATGGTGGTACACTCACCCACAGACCAATTAGCCCATCAGTGTTCTTCCATCAGAATAAGGGGGAAGTTCCTCATCCTGGCTTCAGTCTGTCAACTCATTGCCTGCAGGTCCAGGTGAGAACATAGAACCTGGTCTAGCCAAATCTGTCCAGGGCTGAATGGGATGCTGAGTGTCAATGGCCCAAAAGAAACATAGCAGACCTAGAGTCTTGTTGAAGAAGGAACTCAACTTTATTATATCAACCCCTCTCTTATATAGAGAAGGCAAAGGGTATGGGAATTTAGGTATGGGAAGAGATGATGTAGGAGGCAGGCAAGGGTAAGAGGTAACTTACAAGGCCAATAGCAAAGCTCCACATCAGCAACAGCAGGGCAGAGTGAGGGCCAAACAGGTGTTACTGAGTCACCCCTATAGGGGAGTGACTGAGACAGGTCTCAGAACTTGAGCCAGGCTAGGGTTTGTCCTCAAGGCCCAAACAATAGTCCAAATGCGTTCCATAATTGCCACTGCCTAAGACCCCACCTTCCCACCCTCAGGAAAGCAGGAGGAGGACAATACCCTCAGTGCAGTGCCTTTGTGGTCTGGTTCTGAGTCCCAACCCAGAACTGCTACTGAGCCAGCTTGGCAACATGGTGGCCAGTGGAAAAGGACAGACAGGCAAGTCAGAGAAAAATTGGGGTCATTGTTCCAAAGCTGCTCTTGCTGCTGTGGTGGCCACTGCGAACTGGGGCACCAGCACCCCACCCCTATGGCCAAGGATGTCCCAGGCTATGTGCAGCACTCCCTGTCCAGGTGATGGGAAGGTGAGCCCCATGACTGTCAGTGTTCCTCACGGAACAGGGGCTGTTCTAAAGAGGAAGCTGGAGCTCTCTCCTCCCTGTGCCAGTGTCAGCACAGCACTCGAAATCTGGGACATGTTGACAGGCTGCTTTGGGCCCCACCTCCACGAACTCAGTGCCAATGCTATCACCATGGAGTCAGCCATGGTCACAGGCCAAAGCTGGGCAGCCGAAGGGGAGGGGGCAATGAAAAAGCAGCTTTGGAGAGACTGCAATTGAGTGTAGCTTCACTGCTGAGGTCCAACATCTCCCTTTTTATTTTTGTAATGAGCAAGTTCTCCACCTTTTGTTTTTGTAATGAGCAGGTTACATTGCTCCTGCCTTAGGTTGTCCCCCACAAGGGGATCTTACCCATCTCTGGATACCATGTGTCACTCTGGGTCAAGGGTGGGTGCTCCATGACCTGTCTTAGGTTGTCTCAGCACACCTGAGATCTTACCTGTCATTGGCCTGGTACAGAGCTGAGGAGAGGTGCTCATAGGCAGAGAGATTTATAAAGCTTTGTTCAGAAGAGACAAGGTTTTGGTAATAGACCTCAACCTGGTGAAGCTGGACTGCCTCCAGACTCTGATGGATAAACTGAGTGAGCTTATTGAGCATACATGGCCCAACAGTCAAGATAAGGAGGAAAAGAAAGAAGCCAAGGAGGGGGAGGAAATAGGGTAATAGGCCAAGAAATCAAGTCCACAATGGGTTGTCCTGGAACTCTCTTTGCCTCCTTTACCCCAGTTTTTTGAGGATCTCTTGTACTCCATGGGGGTCACTGAATCGTCCCTCTGTCAAGATGGGCAGCAGCATCAATGTCAGCAACAGGGTCGTTTTCTTGAACATCTTGGTCTCCAGAGGGAGAAGCATAGGGGGGATCCTCAGGTCAGGTGGACTACCTGGAAAGGCTATTTTCAGTCTCACCTTGTTAGTGCCTATATTTTTTATGTCTCTGACCCATATACAGATTTGTCTTTTTTTACTTTGTGGAAACAAGTAGTCGATTCCTCTCCCAGCTGTCTGTTCCTCTCCAAGCTCCCATCAGTGGGCCCCTCCATCTAACTTGAATAGAGTTATAGGAGATGAAGGAGGAACAATGTCTTTGATATGGGGACAACTGAGGAATTTCTTTTGAAAAATTTAAAATATTTAAAGTGAATAATGCATATTTTAGCTGATCATGTGGAAGTAAAGACTTTCCCTTTTGTTTTTGTAACTGATACTTTAAAGCTTGTTTTTGTGTTTTGAAAATTGTTTGTCCTTTCAGGTTATAAAAGATACTCGTAGGGTGGGAGATCTTTCACATACGGAAAAACTCTGAAAAAGGTTTGCTTGCAAAACACTTGCCATTATCTGTTTTAATCTGATCTGGAAGTTCGAGAATGGTGAAATATTGATGCATACAGCTAGCAGCATGTTTAGATTTTTTTTCCAGCATGGTCTGAATCCCAGCACACATGGAAGATGGTATCAACAGTCAGAAATATATATTTTAGCTTCCCAAATGGGGAATAGTGAGTAACATGGAGCTGCAAAAGATTATTGCTGCAGAGCCCCCAGGGATTACTTCCCATTGTTTGGAAGGGAGGTACCTGTGGAAATGGCTGGCAAGATTTACAGTTACACACTATCATTTTAATGTCTTCAATGGGAACATGTGGGAATATATGTCGAAGGCCCCTCCATTTGTCAATGAGTGGAACTGTGTGGCCTAAGAAGTAGGGCACAGTAATGTAGAGGCTAGTTGGTCAGCCAGGCTATTCCCCTGGATAAAATTCTGGGGATATTTTAGTGGCCTCAAAGATGTTGGATATAGATAGGGTTTTGTCTTTGTGTAAGTAAGGTTCAGGCCTGTATCATCAAGGGGGTGATAGGATTAGAATCTAGCTTAGTATGAACCTCAATCAAGTTGGGCAGCAATTTTACCACAAAAAGGCTATCAGAAAAGATATTAAAAGCACAAAGCACAAAATCCAGTCCCATCACTACTGCAAAAAGTTCTTTAAACTGTGGAGATCCCTCAACAACATGAACATCTGATTTTATGGGGGTAGGGAGGTCACCCTGTCTAAAGGGGGAATACAAAAAATGGAGACTCCCAGGTGTCCACCATTGGTAAAGACTGTCAGATAATTTGGATTGGGGTTAGAAAGAAAAAGTCTAGGGGGCCTCCACTCAAGTCTGGAGAAGGAACTCATACTCTTATGTGGTCCAACCTAGCAATCAATTTCACCAGGAAAGCACTCTAAGTCAAGAGAAACCTGGCTATTGTTTCTCTGTAACCAAAGGAAATCTGTATTTTTAAATAGGGAAATAAAGGCAGAAGGCTCTGTCCCAAAGAGACTAATGGAAAGATCTCTCCCCTTAACAATGATATCGGCCAATTGATTAGCCATAGAATAAACTTGAGGGGCTCCTCCCACCAAAAGATGGATCCAATGGACCGGTCCACCTTCCTGGCCAAGTAGCACAGTATACAATGTTTCTCCAAGGAAAATATATAAAATAAGGGGTAGGTTGGGATCATATGATTTAAGGGTTTCTGAATCAATGGCTTGTTGTTTCTTGTTCAACAGCTGGACATGATCAAATGTCAGCACTGTAGGGGTGCAGAAGTCATGCCCTTTAAGGAAGTCAAACAATGGTATTAGATCTTCTGTGGCAATGAAGATTCAAGACCTCATCCAGTTGATTTCTCTTAAAAACTTTTGTAACTTTGGAGGGTATAAGAATCTTGAATTTGAAGTTGAAGTTTAGCAGGGGACACAACATCTACAGACAGCATGGAGCCCAGGATCTTAAAAAGTGGCACTCTCTGAAACTTTTCAGGAGCCACCCAAAAATTATTATATTTAAGTATAGAAAGACACTTATGGGTAAGCCCCTGAAGGTCTGAAAAGCTTAGGGCATTCAAAATAATATCATCTATATAAATTTAAAATAAATAAAATAAATTTACATAAAAAGAATGAAAATATATTAAGCATATAATATTGACATAGGAGAGTGCAGGGGCTATTGGCCATGCCTTGGGCTGTAGGGGAATAGAGAAGGGTTGTTTGAGGGGTCTGAAAAGGGATAAGAGGTTCAAAGGTAGGTTCAGAGTTGGAGAAAGACTGCCCCATAATTTTGGGGGGTACACTCACCTGAAGACCAATTAGTCCATCAGGGTTCTTCCGTCAGGAGGAGGGGGAAGTTTCTCACATGGGGCATCAATCTGTCAGCTTGTTGCTGGCATGTCCAGGCTAGAGGAGAAAACCTAGTCCACCCAGTGTGTCTGGGGCTGAGTGAGATCCAAATTTGATGGCCAATAGAACCACACCAGGCTGCTAGTCTTGTTGAAGCAGGACATTAACTTTATTGTATCAACCCCTGACTTATACAAAGAAGGCAAAAGGGGGGGTGTATGGGGAGAGATGATATAGGAGTCAGGCAAGGGTAAGAGGAAACTTACAGGGCCAATAGCAAAGCTCCAAATCATCAACAGCAGGGCAGAGGGAGGGCCAAACTGAGTCACCCCTATAGGAAAGTGACTGAGACACATCTCAGAACTTGAGCCAGGCTCAGGTTTGTCCTCAAGGCCCAAACAAGAGTCAAAATGAGGCCCAACACTACTGCTGCATGGGACTTCACCCTCTTGCCCTCGAGACAATGGGAAGGGAAAAAAACAACCCCTTAGCTACATTGTTGGCATCCAGTTCTGTGCCCCAGCCCAGACCTGCCACAGTCCCAGCTTGGATCAGCAACATAGCACTCAGTGGAAGAGAATGGATGGGCAAGTCAGTGAGGAATTGGGGCCACTACTACCAAAGCTGCTGTTGCTGCCATGGTCACCTCTACAAACTGGGGCTCCTTCACCCCGCCCAATACAGCCAGGGCTGTATCAGATTGCATTCAGCGATCCCCTTTCATGTGCCAAGGAGGCATGCCCTGCCACTGTCAGCATCCCCTGAATAGCAGGGGCTGTTCTAAAGAGGAAGCTGGAGCTCTCTCCTCCCTATGTCAGAGCCTGTGCCTCGCTTGAACCTGGGGACCTCGGACAGGCTGCTTTTGGCCCAGACGCCCCATATGCTGCAAAAAGGGCCATCACCATGAAAATGCCCTCAGTTCCAGGACATGGCTGGGCAGCCAAATGGGAGCTGCACTGAACACACCACTTACAGGGAGACTGCAATCTGGAGTTTCAGCACTGCTGAGATCCAACATCTCCACCTTTTGTTTTTGCAATGAGCAGATTACATTGCTCCTGTCTTAGGTTGTCCCTCACAAGAGGATCTTACCCATTTCTGGATACAATGTGTCACTCCGGCTGAAGAGTGGGGTGCTGCACGACATGTATTAGGTTGTCTCATACATCTGAGTTCTTACTCATCATTGGCCAGGTGGAGAGGTGAAGAGTGTTGCTTTTAGGCAGAGGGATATGTAGAGCTTGGCTCAGAAGAGACAAGTTTTTGGTAATGGACCTCAACTTGGTGAAGCTGGACTGCCTCCAGCTTCTAATGGATAAACTGAGTGAGCTTATTGAGCACACATGGCCCAACAGTCAAGACAAGGAGAAGGAGAAGAAAGGGGCCAAGGAGGTGGAGGAAATAGGGTAATAGGCCATAAAATCAAGTCCACAATGGGTTGTCCTGGAACTCACTTTGCCTCTAAACCACTGTTTTTTGAGGATGGCATGTACTGCTTGAGGGGTCACTGAATCCTCCCTCAGTCAAGGTGGGCTGCAGCATCCATGTCAGCAGCAGGGTTGTTTTCTTGATCATCTTGGTCTCCTAAGGGAGAAACATAGGGTGTTTTCTCAGGACAGGTAGACTCCCTGGAAAGGTTATTGTCAGCCTCCCCTTGTTGGTGCATATACTTCATGTCTCTTGCCTGGACCAAGAATGGTCTTATTTCAATTTGTGGAAATATGCAGCCAAATCCACCCCCAGCTGTCAAGAGTGGGTCTGGTCCTCTCTAAGCTCCCCTGAGTGGGTCCTTCCATCTAACTCATATCGAGGTATAGGAGATGGAAGAGGGCCAATGTCTTTGATATCGGGACAACTGAGGAATTTCTATTGAAATGTTTAAGATATTTAAAGTGAATAATGTTTATTTTAGCTGATCATGTAGGGGTAAAGACTCACCCTTTTGTTTTTGTAATTGAGACTTTTAAGCTTGATATTGTCTTTCGACAATTGCTTGTCCTCTCTGGTTGTAAGGGATACCTATAGTGTGGGAGATCTTCCATGTCTGGAGAAACTTTGAAAAACTTTTGTTTGTTAAACTCTGGCCATTATCTGCTTTAATCTGATCTGGAAGTCAGAGAATGATGAAACATTGAAGCATATGACTAACAGCATGTTTAAAATTTTCTCTGGCATAGGCTGATGCCAAGCATACATGGCAGAAGGTATCAAAAGTCACAATTATATATTTTAGCTTCCCAAATGGGGAATAGTGAGTAACATCTAGATGCCAAAGATTATGAGGTTGGGCCCCTGGGGATTAAATGCCATTGTTTGGAAAGGAGGCACCTGAAGAAATGGCTGGCAAGTTTTAGAGGTATGCACTATCTTTTTAAGTTCTTCAATTAGAACATGTAGGAATTTATGCCTAAGAACACTCCAGTTGAGGTGGGTCAATGAGTGGAACTGTGTGGCCTCAGAGACAGTAGAGCACTGTAATATATAGGGTAGTTGGTCAGCCAGGCAAGTCCTGTGGGATAAAAATCCAGGGAGATTTTGGTGGCCTCGAAGATGTTGAATATAGATAGAGCTTTGTCTCTGTGTAAGTAAGGTGTGGGTCTGTGTCATCAAGGGGGTGATAGGATTAGAATCTAGCTTAGTATGAGTCTCAATCAAGTTGGGCAGCAAATTTACCACATAAAGGCTATCAGAAAAGAGACTGAAAGGCTCAAGCACAGAATCCAGTGCTATCACTACTGCAAACAGTTCTTTAAACTGTGCAGAACCCTCAAGAGCATGAACACCTGATTTTATGGGGGTAGGCAAGTTACCAGTCTAAATGGGTGATAGACAACAATGGAGGACCCCAGGCTCCCACCATTGGCAAAGATGGTGGGATAATTTGGATTGAGGCCCGGGGTACCACCCTCTTGCCCTCAGGAGAGTAGGAGGGTGAGAACACCTCCAGTGATGTTGGTGTCAAGTTCTGATCCCTTGCCCAGAGCTGCCACAGCCCCAGTGACAGCACACTGGCACAGCAACATTGCACCCAGTGAATGAAGGTGGAAAGGATAGACATTGAGAAATAGGGACTGCTGCCACAAAAGCCACTCTTGCTGCCATTGTCACCGTGGTGAACTGGGGTCCCCTGCACCCTGCTTCTATGGCTAATGCTGCCCCAGGTTGCAGCCAGTGCTCCCTGTTTGTGTGCCTGGGAGGTGTGCCCCATGACTGTTGGCCTCCCATATGCAGCAGGGGCTGTTCTAAAGAGGAAGTGGGAGCCTACATATAGGCCACTTCAGGCCTCATGGTCCCCAGACACAGCACTGAGGGCCTTCACCATGGAGACAGCTACAGCTCCAGGCCTGTGCTGGGCATTTGAAGGGGAGCTCCAATGAAGATGCCGCTCATGATGAGACTGTAATCAGGAGCAGTGGCACTGCTGATGTCCAACAGTTTTGAGTTCAGGATTTCTTATGACACTTGAGACCAAGGGACAGAACCTCAATTAAAGAAAGAGAAGTAGTTTATAAATCTCCAACTTGGCCATCCTCCTCATCATGTGTTCCCAAAAGGCAAACTTTTAAGCAAATATTCCACAAACTCTCACTGTGCAGCTAAGTTGTCCATGTGGATAAGTTGAAAATTTATGCATTACTTTGGGTCCACTTTTTTCCAAATTTCCTTCCCAAAGATTCTTTGTGCTCTTACTAAATATCACTGCAGAATCTTTCAAGAAACAAATAACTAACTCAAAAGTTTATATCACTCAGGCCTGGTCTTAAGGAATCTAGTGCTATTGTGATTCATGATAAAACCTCCCAATCTGTACTCAGGAACATTGGTCCCCTTCTATGTTTCAACACACTGTGGGATCCATTATACCTTAAAACAAATGGATTCACATATGAATATTGGTCACTGTCATCTCTGGAGCTAACCCTGTTCAGAACTGAAGTAATTCAATGAGTTCAATAGTGAAGGTTAGACTTTGAAGATAAATGATCCCATGCTTGCTGATTGAATGAGGAACACACTGTAAATTGACTATATTATCTATATGTAGTTGCCCATTTATTGTCCTGACCTCACCACTTGGGGAACTCAACATGAGTGTTTGACCCTACACAATTTTTATGCAAAGGTTATATATGATGTGGCTATTGCTTCCAGGGGAAACAGGAACTCTGTTTATGGAATGCTAACAAGGTAGCCAAGAAATCTTCTGGGTACTGTGCCCCAATGGATAGAAGAGGCAGTTGCAAGAGGGATTCTGTCAATGACATTATTCCTGTAGAACTCTTATACAATTTCTCTAACCTTAATTTTTTTGTGAAAAATAAGAAAAAACAAGTGCCTTGACAACCTCTACTTTCCTCCTTTAAAGAAGACTTACTTCAAGTTTCCCTGAAGAGCTTTCTGCACTCCAGCTTTCTACTATTACATGTGAGCATTTGTAATACCAAGGCAGTGTTGGAAGGCAAGGAAAGTGATGGGGTTCGGTGGTATAAAAGCATAGGTAGCTGTTTTCCATCTTGGCCTGGATCAATGATGAGAACAAAATATGAAGAGAGGTGATGACTTAAAAATCATTTTCAATAGGATTTTGCTGAGCCCCCTGAAGAGGAATAGGGTTACAAGTGGTTCTATGATTCTTTGTGGAATTCTTGGGGGACTTTCCTGAGGTTCTCAGATGCCCTTGCCCTGTATCCCACAAGAGGAGCCTGGACACTCCTGTTGCACCTTGGTTGGCAATCCCTGAGTGCCAACAAGCACCTAGTCTCACATTCAACTTGTGTGCAAGCCTGCAAGTCCAGTGCATTGCTCATAATCCTGTCTTTTCTGGTGTTTTACAGTCATCTGAGCATCTCTTTGGAGCCTAGAGAATCACAACCCTCAGGTAAGTGGAAAGGCTGTGACTAATGTCTTCCTTTAGAATTGACCTGTGCCTTTATGTTTTGGCTTCTGCATCTCAGCCAGACTCAAGTTATTGATATTTTTTTAAAAAAAGAAACCAAATGCACCAAATGAGAGTTGGACCTGAGTATGCTCTGCCATTTAGAACTACAGAATTGCAGAGGATAAAGGAATTTTTTTAACTCCCAATAATTCTTTGCCACATAATTGTGAGCTAATTGTCATGGATAGAAGAAGAGCTTAACACATTCCCTATGTTGGGGTCTCCACCTTGTTGCATACATGAGAAGGAGTTACAGAAACTCCACACTGGCTTTCAAGAGTGTTATGAGTTCTGGATTTCTTATGACACTTGAGACCCAAGGGACAGATCTTTGATTCGAGAGAGAAAAGTAATGTTGTCTTGGTCAGGGTTTCTATTTCTGCACAAACATCATGACCAAGAAGCAAGTCAGAGAGGAAAGGGTATATTCAGCTTATACTTCCACATTGCTGTTCCTCACCAAAGGAAGTCAGGACTGGAACTCAGGCAAGTCAGGAAGCAGGAGCTGAGGCCATGGGGGATATTATCTTACTGGTTTGCTTTTCCTGGCTTGTTCAGCTGGCTTTTTTATAGAGCTCAAGACTTTCAGCCCACAGATATTACCACCCACAAGAGGCCCTCCTCCCTCAATCACCAATTGAGAAAATACCTTACAGCTGGATCTCATGGAGGCATTTTCTCAACTGAATCTCCTTTCTCTGTGATAACTCCATCTTGTGTCAAGTTGACACAAAACCAGCCAGTACAAGTGTATAAATTTCCAGCTTGGCCAGCCTCCTCATGAGGTGTTCCCCCCAAAAAACCAAAATTTTGAGAACATATTCCAAAAAGTCATTAAATAGAGAAGTGGTCCATATAGATAAATTGAAATTTTATGGGTTGCCTTGGGTTCCACTAATTTACAAATTTCTTTCCCAAAGATTCTTTGTGCTCTTACAAAAGTTTGCTGCAGAATCTTTCATGAAAAAAAAAATACTTAACTCGTAGATTGATTTCAGGAAGACCTTGTCTTAAGGAAAATTGTGCCACTGTGACTTATGACAAAACTGCCCAAACTGAACTAAGGAACATTGGTCCCCTTCTAACTTTAGACACATGGCAATCTGTTATACCTTAAAGCAAATGGATCCATGCACAAACATTGTTCACTGTCCTCTCTGGTCCTGACCCTCTGAAGAATTGAAGTAACAGCATCATTTACACATGTTAACATGCATGTTAGACCTTGAAGAGAAATGATACCCTGCTTGCTGATTGAATGACGAATACAGGAGTCCCTGTGAACAGAATTTAATATCTATATTTAGTTGCCCATTTATTATCCTATCCGTACCACTTAGGAAACTCAACCTGAGTGTTTAGCACTACACAATGGTTAGGCAAAGGTTATATGTGATGTAACTATTGCTTCCAGGGGAAGCAGAAAGTCTGTTTGTGCAATGGTATGGTCCTTTGTGTATTCATTGACTTTACTAACAAAGTAGCCCAGAAACTTTCTGGATACTGCGCCCCAATGGATAGAAGAGGGATTTTGTCAATGGCATTATTCTTGTAGAAGTCTTATACAATTTCTCTCACTTTAAATTTTTCTGATAAAGAGTGGAAAACTAGTGTGTTGAAAGCTTGGTCTTTCCTTTTTAAGAGAGAACATACTTTCAGGTTCCAAGCAAGGGATCACTTGCTTCCCTAGAAGAGCTTTCTACACTCCAGCTCGCTCCTCTTACAAGTGACCATTCTTAACACCAAGGCAGTGTTGGCAGGCCAGGTAAATAATGGGGTTAGGTGATACAAACGCATAGGTAGCTATTTTCCATCTAGGCCTGAATCAATTATGACAGCCCAATGTCATGAAGAGAGGTGATGACATAAAAATCCTCTTCAACAGGATTAAGCCTAGGCCCACCCAGGGGAAGAGGGTTACAAGTGGTTCTTCGACTCTTTGGGGACTTCTTGGGTGACATTTTTGAGGTCCTCAGATGTCTTTGCTTTGTCTCCCATAAGAGGAAATCTGGACACTCCTGGTGCACCTTGGTTGGCAATTACTGTTTTTCAACAAGCAACTAGTCTCACATTCTACTTGTATGCAAGCCTGCAATTCCCACCCCTTGCTGATGACCCTGTCTCTTCTGGTGTTTTGCAGTCATCTGAGCAACTCCTTGGAGCACAGAGATTTACAAACTCAGGTATGTGAAAGGATTATGGATAATGGCTTCATTTAGAATTGACCTGTGCCTTTATGTTTTGGGCTCTGAGTCCCATCCAGTCTTAAGTTATTGAGTTTTGAAAAAAAAAATTCTCCAACTGAGTGTCCATTCTTAGTATGTTCTGCCATGTAGACCTACAGAATTACAGAGGGTAAAGGAATTTTCTTTACTCTCAATAATTATTTCCCACATAATTGTGAGCTAATTGTCATAGATAGAAGAGCTTAGCACATTCCCTATCTTAGGGTGTCCATGTTGTTGCTTACATGGTGAAGAGTTACAGAACTCTACTCAGGCTACCAAGAGTGTTCTTAGATTTGGCTTCTTATGACACTTGAGACAAAGGGGACAAAGCCGTGATTCAAGAGAGAGAGAAGTAGTCTATAAATTTCCAACTTCAGACTCCTCATGATGTATTCCGAAAAGGAAAACTTTTGAGCAAATATTCCACTAACTCTCACTATGCAAGGAAGTTCCTCATGTGCATAAGTTGAAATTTTACAGGTTGCCTTGGGTCCCACTTTTTTCCAAATTTACTTCTGAGTGTTTCTTTGTGCTGTTATTCAAGTTCCCTAAACAATATTTCAGGAAACAGATGCCTAACTCACAGGATGATTTCAGTCATTCTGGGTCTTCAGGAACCTAGTGCCTCTGTGAGTCATGACAAACTGCCCAACCTGAACTAAGGAACATTGGTACCCTTTTAAGATCAGACAAATGGCAATCCATTACATTTACATCTTAAAACAAATGGATCCATGTAGGAACTTTGGTCACTGTCCTCTCTGGCCATGACCCTCTGCAGAACTGAAGTAACAGCATCACTCACTGTGTTCAGACATGCAGGTTAGACCTTGAAGAGACATAATCCCTTGCTTTTCGATTGAATAAGGAACACATGGTTCCCTATAAACAGATTCTAATATCTATACTTAGCTGTCCATTTGTTGTCCTGTCCATGCCACTTAGGGAACTCAACATGAGTGTTGGGCCCTACATGATGGTCAGGCAAAGGTCACATGTGATGTGGTTATTGCTTCTAGGGGAAGCAGTAAGTCTGTTTTTGTTATGCTATTGTCCTTTGTACATTCATTGACTTAACTTACAAGGTAGTCATGAAACCTTCTGAATACTGTGCCCCAATGTATAGAGGAAGCAGTTGCAAGAGAGATTCTGTAAATGGCATTATTTGTGGAGAACTCTTAAAATTTCTCTCACATAAAGTTTTTTTTGTAAAGAAGGAAAAACAAGTGCCTTGACAGCTTGCTTTTTCCTCCCTTAGAGAACACATTCTTCAAAGTTCCAAGCAAGGGATCCCTTGCTTCCCTAGAAGAGCTCCTGCACTCCAGGCCTCTCATCTTACATGTGACCATTCTTAACACCAAGGCAGTGTTGGCATGTCAGGTAAGTAATGGGGTTAGGTGATATAAAAGCATAGGTAGCTGTTTTCTGTCTAGGCCTGGGTCAATTATAACAACCCAATGTCATGAAGAGATGTTGTACTAGTCAGGGTTCTCTAGAATCACAAAACTTATGGTTAATCTGTATATAGTAAGGGAATATATTGATGACTTACAGTCTGTAGTCCAACTCCACAACAATTGTGAGCAGCAGCTGTGCATGAAAGTCCGAGGATCTAGCAGTTGCCTTGTCCCACGAGGCAGGCAGAGCAAATCTTCCTTCTTTCAATATCCTTATGTAGGTCCCCAAGAGAAGGCGTGGCCCAGATTAAACTTTTGTCTTCCAGACTCATGTTCTGGATCACAGGTGGGCCTTCTAATTCTGGATTGTAGTTCACTCCAGTTGACAATCAGGAATAGCCACTACAACTTGACAAAAATAATATCTCAGGTTCACATGAAACAATAATATCATGAATATGCCTAACATGACATAACTATTCCTTGTACAATCAGAAATCATTTGTTAATTTACAATGTGACAATGTCTCTTGAGAACATTCTTTTAGTATCTCAACTTCAATACCAATTGATGTTAAAGAAATTGGAAAACAACTATGTTCTTAACAAAATACAACAGTAGCATTCATATTACTTTATAATTCTAATTTCTGCACCTGGCTATGTGGTCTTAGCTGGCATTATAACTATCTTCCTTTACTACCCATTCTGTATTTCCTCCACCTTCTGCAAGCATCTCAGCAGGTCTTGGATCTTTTCTTGGAAGAGTGACCCATACCTTCATTCCTGATGGGTCTTCATCCTTTGGCATCCTGTTTCAATTGTGCTGTTGTAGTTTTCCATTGACTTTAATCACAGGACATGGTAGTACTAAGAGACGCCTTAAGGGATCTCCGGCACTCCAGACATAATCTTTCTTACCTACATTTTGGAGAGGCAATCCAATTTCCCCATGGTAATCTGGAACTATCACCCCTCCTAACACTGTTATTCCTTTCTTAGCCTGTTGTTTAAGGGCATTAGAATCCCAAAATGACCAGGGTGAAGTCTGAGCTTCCAGTTCATTGGAATGTTTGTTGTGGCTCCTGGTATGAGCATTCCCCACTCTAGAAAAAATTTCTAGGCCAGCAGAACCTAGAGTTGTGGGGACAGGAAGCAGAAATTTTTCTAGAGGGTCACTAGGAGGGATAGTGAGTGGAGCTATTCTCTCTTCCACCCCTTTATTCCTGGACCCATGGATCCTGGTATGGGAGAAACTGTATCATATATTGGATGCTGATTCAAAGCATATACTGCCTCCTGAAGAATTCTGCCCCAGCCCTCCATGCTGTTGCCTCCTAATTGGTACTGTAGCTGTGTCTTCAAAAGGCCATTCCATTTTTCTATCAGACCAGCTGCTTCATGATGGGCAACAAGGTAAGACCAGTGAATTCCATGATCATGGGCCCACTGTCGCACTTCCCTGGCTGTGAAATGAGTTCCTTGGTCAGAAGCAATAATGTATGGAATACCATGATGATGAATAAGGCATTCTGTAGGTCCATGGATGGTGGTTTTGGCAGAAGCATTATGTGCAGGAAACACAAATTCATAACCATAATAAGTATCTACTCCAGTAAGAACAGAAAATTGCCCTTTCCATGGAGGAAGTGGTCCAATGTAGTCAACCTGCCACCAGGTTGCGGGCTAGTCACCTAGAGGAAGAGTGCCATATCTAGGACTCAGTGTTGGTCTCTGCTGTTGGCAGATCTGGCATTCAGCAGCAGCTGTAGCTAGGTCAGCCTTGGTGAGTGGAAGTCTATGTTGTTGAGCCCAAGCATAACCTCCATGTCAGCCACCATGGCCACTGTGTTCATGTGCCTACTGAACAATGTCAGGGATGGCTGAGGAAGGATGCTGACTATCCACTTGATTATTGAACCCCAGCTGAAGTTACCTTTTTGTAAGCATTTACATGGGACACAAATATCTTCACATCCTTTGCCCATTTGGAGAGCTATTCACACTCTTCTTCCCCAGATGTCTTTCTCACCAATTTTCCAATCATGATCTTTCCAAGTCCCTGACCATCCAGCCAATCCATTGGCTATAGCCCATGAGTCACTGAAAAATCGTACATCTGGTCATTTCTTCTTCCAAACAAACTGTAATGCCCGAATGTGTACTTCCCAAAGTTCTGGACACTGTGAAGACTTTTCTTCACCTGTATCTTTCAGGGTTGTCCCTCCCAGAAAGGGGTTGTAATGCTGCAGCTGTCCACTTCTGGGTGGTGCCTGAATAACGTGCAGAGCCATCAGTAAACCAGGTCCTAGTGTTAGCTTCTTCAGTCAGCTGATCAGAGGGAACACCCCATGAGGCTATAGGCACATGCTTGTCAGCAGATGGCATTGTTACAGGAGTAGAAACCAGAGGCATTTGAGCAAATTCTTCATGTAACTTAATTGTACCTTCAGGACCTGCTCATGCTCGTTCATGTATGTACCACTTCCATTTGATAATAGACTGCTCTTGTGCATGTCTTACTTTATGACTTGGAGAGTCTCATAACACCCAGCTCATGATGGGCAATTCAGATCGCATTTGGTGCCCTACTGTCAAACGTTCAATTTCCACTAAGGCCCAATAGCAGGCCAAGAGCTGTTTTTCAAAGGGAGAATAGTTGTCTGCAGATGATGGTAGAGATTTGCTCCAAAATTCCAAACGTCTCTTCTGTGAGAGGAGCCTTCCAGAGGCTCCAAACAGCATCTCTATCTGCCACTGACACCTCAAGTACCATCAGTTCTGCTGGATCATATCGTACAAGTGATAGAGCAGCCTGCACAGCCCCCTAGACCTGTTGAAGAGCATTCTCCTGTTCTAGGCTCCACACAAAACTAGCAACTTGTCAAGTCACTAGGTAAATGGGCCTGAGTAACACACCTTAGTGAGGAATTTGCTCACTAAGATGTGAATCTAAATAGACCCACTAAATGCTGTGCTTCTTTCTTGGTGGTGGCAGGAGCCAGGTACAATAATTTATCTTTCATATAGAAGGAATATCTCTGCATGCGCCATACCACTGGGTTCCTAAGAATCTCACTGAGGTAGAAGGTCCTTGAATTTTGGTTGGATATATTTCCCATCCTATGATATGCATAGGCTTTACCAATGAGTCCAAAGTGGTTACTACTTCCCGCTCACTTGACCCAATCAGCATAATGTCATCAATATAGTGCACCAGTGTGATATTTTGTGGAAGAGACAAATGATCAAGATCCCTTCTAACTAAGTTATGACACAAGACAAGACAATTAATATATCCTTGAGGCAAAACTAAAGGTGTACTACTGGCCTTGCCAACTAAAAACAAATTTCTTCTTGTAGTCCTTTTGGACAGGTACTGAGAAGGCATTTGCTAGATCAGTAGCTGCAAACCAGGTGCCAGGAGTTGTGTTAATTTGCTCAAATAACAAAACTACATCTGGTGCAGCAGCTGCAAATCAGAGTTACTATTTAGTTTTCTATAGTCAACTGTCATTCCCCATGATCCATCTGTCTTCTGCACTGGCCAGACAGGAGAGTTAAAGTGAGATGTGTTGGGAACCACCACCCCTGCATCTCTCAAGTCCTTGATAGTAGCAGTAATTTCTGCAATTCCTCCAGGAATACGGTTCTGTTTTTGATTCACTATTTTCTTTGGCAGAGGCAACTCTAACAGCTTCCATTTAGCCTTTCCAACCATAGTAGTCCTCACTCCACATGTCAGGGAACCAATGTGAGATTTCTGCCAATTTCTAAGTATATCTATCCCAATTATACATTCTGGAACTGGGGAAATGACCATAGTGCTTCGAGAACCTACTGGACCTACTGTCAGTCAGATATCATCTCCATTAATCACATGTCCTCCATAAACCCCCTACTGGAGAGCCACAATGTTTCTTGGGATCTCCTGGAATCAGCATCAATTCAGAACCATTATTCAATAGACTCCAGAAAGTCTGATTATTTCCTTTCTCCCTTGTAAAAGGCCATAGGTCCTTCTGGAGGAATGGACAAGGGCTAACAGAAAAACTTTTAGGTGTCTGATCAAGATCCTTCCTCAGGGGAAACTGGCCACCCCTTCATTCAAGGGGTTCTTGGTCTGCAAACTGGCTCAAGTCTGGAAATTGATTCACTGGCCAAGATTGCTATCTGACACAATCCAGTGTAGCCTTTCTTTCATTTGTTTGAGAATTTTTCTGCTTATACAGATCAAACAGCTATGCATTAGGCTTCCTATGTAGTTCATGCTTGGAAACACCATAACTGATTAGCCAGAACCAAAGGTCCCAATGAGTCATGCCATTATAAATTTCACTTCTCCTGTGCTATCACTTTATACATCATTATAAATATTGTTTTATCTATGCTGTCCATTATAATAACTAGGATCACCTTGTCTCTGGTGATTCAATGCTGCCACCTGGCCCTTGTTACCTTGGGGCCCAATTAAACCCATTGCATTTAATTCATCTAATTGAGCAGCAGCATATCAAATCCTAAGGTCTGGTACAATGAAAAAGGGGCAAGAACAAAACTTCTCAAATGTGCTGGTGCCCCCCTCACCAGCTTGCATCTTATAGGATTACTGAAGGGCATATCATCTGGGCCTTCCCATTGTGGAAGACTTGGTTTTACACAACATATCCATTCTAGCATTGCAATTTCCCTGAGCCTTAAAATTCCATCATCAACACCAGGCCAAGGGATATCAGGAATCTCAAATTCCTTTTCAGTAGGCCATCTTTTGATAAACATTTCAGCCAACCATTCAAACAAACTTCTGACACCTTTTTTAAACTGTGCAGGCTTCCATATTAAACTTAGAATCTCCCCTCAGAGGACCCATGTCCATAAACTCAGCCTGATCTAGTTTTGTGTTCCTTCCACCATTATCCTACACCCTTAAAATTCATTCCCACACATATGCCCCAGACTTCTGTTTGAATGAATTAGCAAACTCATTAAGCTCTTAGTAATGTAGAGCACTTCCTCATGGACTACACTTTCTACCTCCCTTCTAGGGGCCTGTTTTGCCTTGAGTCTGGTTATAGGTTTAGAAGAAACTACTGGTGGGCCTTGACAAATATCAATATTGTCTTGTCTGGCATTTTCGTCATTGAAAGTCACTGCTGGCTTATCAGACTCTGAGGGATCAATTTCATCATGTGGAAAAGGCATTATTTCAAAGGGTGGAGCTGAGGATACTACTTTGTCAGGTGGGGTAAACCGTTGAGAATCTAAAGATTCAGAATTCTCAGCTTCAATGGTACCCTCCCACACATCCCCATACCAAGTTACAGGATCCCATTCTTTGCTAATATAATGCCCTTACTTTAATTGCCAACACCCTCTGAGTCTGAGACTTGAATTTTTACTGTAATTCAGCCAACCTTATAATGTGGACTTCAGTTTGATTTTCTGAAACTTGAGCTCTATGGCTACTGCAAAGGTGATTCTCTTCAACTTTTAGATTGGTTATTTGCATCTGGATCCTTTCAATTTTATCTTACAACTCCTTCGTTTCCTTAATCATCTTTCTCAGTGATGCTAACAGCAATCAGCCACCAAAGTTATTTTCAAATTTTTTCCCCATCTTGTAGAAAGTTTTGTACTTGCAGTCACCTAATTCATCAAGATGCTTGATGGCATTAGCTTCTTTAAGTTTGAAATATATTTTCAACCATTTCAATATTCTTCAAGTTCACAGGAGAGAGCGTATCTAGAGATGTTTCAGCAGTTGAAGGTGCTGGTGAATTACTAAACCAAATCCAGATTCTTGAAAAATTAATTCTTATACTGCTTTCTGCTCCTCTAGAGTGACTCCCAATACCAACTTATGTATTAGTCAGGGTTTTCTAGAGTCACAAAACTTATGGGTAGTCTCTATATAGTAAAGGAATTTGTTGATGACTTACAGTCTGTAGTCAAACTCCCCAACAATGGTGAGCAGCAGCTGTGAATGAAAGTCCAAGGATCTAACATTAGCTTAGTCCCACAAGGCATGCAGGAAAAGAAGACCAAATCTTACTTCTTCCAATGTCCTTTTGTAGGTCTCCAGCAGAAGATATGGCCCAGATTAAAGGTGTGTACCACCACACATGAAACTTGTGTTTTCCAGACTAAAGATCTGGATAACAGATGAGCCTTCTAATTGTGGATTGTAGCTCACTACAGATATAGTCAAGTTGACAATCAGGAATAGCCACTCCAGAGGTGATGACATAAAAATCATGATCAATAGGAAAATGTTGAGGCAAACCGAGGAGAACAGGTTTAGAAATGGTCCTTTGACCCTTTGGGAACATCTTGGAGGACATTTTGAGGTCCTCAGATGCCCTTGTCCTGTTTCCTACAAGAGGAAACCAGAACACACCAGGTGCACCTTAGTTAGCAATCACTGGGCACCCACAAGAATCCAGTCTCATATTCTACTTGTGTGAAAGCCTGCAAATAACACCCATTGCTCAGGATACTATCTTTACTGGTGTTTTGCAGTCATCTGAACATCCCTTTGGAGCCCAGAGAATCACAGACCACAGGTAAGTGGAAAGATTGTAACTAATGGCTTCCTTTAGAATTGACCTGTGTCTTCATGTTTTGGCCTCAGCCAGTAATAAGATATTGAATTTTGAAAACAAAAGTAACCAAATGCACCAACTGAAGGTCGATTTTGAGTATGCTCTACCATATAGACCTACAGAATTACAGAGGGAAAAGGAATTTTCTTAACTCCCAATAATTCTTTGCCACATAATTGTGAGCTAATTGTCATGGATAGAAGAAGAGCTTAACACATTCCTTATGTTGGGGTCTCCATCTTGTTGCCATGGAGAGGAATTACAGAAACTCCACACAGGCTTCCAAGAGTGTTCTGAGTTCTGGATTTCTTATGACACTTGAGACCCAAGAGACAGAGCCTTAATGAGAGAGAGAGAGAGAGAGAGAGAGAGAGAGAGAGAGAGAGAGAGAG
>JADRCH010000367.1:2786849-2802323 GCA_019843965.1 Rhynchomys soricoides | reverse complement strand
GAGAGAGAGAGAGAGAGAGAGAGAGAGAGAGAGAGAGAGAGAGAGAGAGACTTGGCCAGCATCCACATGATGTGTTCTCAAAAGGCAAACTTTTGAGCAAATATTCCACAAACTCTCACTCCACAGGGGAGTTGCCCATTTGGATATGTTGAAATTTTGTGGGTTGCCTTGGGTCCCACTTTTCTCCAAATTTCCTATCCAATGTTTCTTTGTGTTCTTATAAAAAGTTCACTGCAGAATCTTTCAAGAAACAAATGCCTAACTCGAAGGTTGCTATCAGGTAGGCCTGGTCTTAAGGAACCTAGTGCCACTGTGATTCATGACAAAACTGCCCAAACTGAACTCAGGAACATTGAACTCCTTCTAAGTTTAGACACATGGCAATCCATTACACCTTAAAGTAAATGGATCCGTGTAGGAACATTGATCACTGCCCTTGCTGGCCCTGACCCTCAAGAGAATTGAAGTAACCACATCATTCACTGTGTTCAAACAGGAGGGTTAGACCTTGAAGATAAATGATCCTATTTTTGCCAATTGAATGAGGAACACCCTGGGAAGAGACGCTAATATCTATATGTAGTTACCCATTTATTGTCCTGACCTTAGTAATTGGGGAATTCAACCTGAGTGTTTGGCGTTACACAATAGGTAGGAAAAGGTTATATATGTGATGTGGCTATTATTTCCAGGGAAAGCAGAAAGATTGTTTGTGGAATGCTATGGTCCTTTCTGAATTTATTGACATTACTAACAAGGTAGCCCAGAAACCTTCTGGATGTTCTGCCCCAATGTATAGAATAGGTAGTTCCAAGAGGGATTCTGTTAATGGCATTATTCCTGTAGAGCTCTTATACAATTTCTCTCACCTTAAATTTTTCTGATAAAGAAGGGAAAACAAATGCCTTGACAGCTTCCTCTTTCTTCATTTAGAGATTTTCTTCAAGTTTCCCTAAAAGCACTTTTTATACTACAGCTCTCCCTTCTTACATATGACTGTTCTTAACACCAAGGCAGTGTTGGCAGGAGATGGGGTTAGGTAATATAAAAGTATAGATAGCTGTTTTCTGTCTAGGCCTGGGTTAATGATGACAACCCAATGTCATGAAGAGAGGTGACAACATTAAAATTATGCTCAATAAGATTACACTGAGGCCCACCCAGGGGAACAGGGTTAAAAGTGGTTCTTTGACTCTTTGGGAACCTCCTGTGGGACTTTTCTGAAATCCTTATATGCCCTTGCCCTTTTTCCCATGAAAGGAAACCAGGACAGTCCTGGTGCACCTTGGTTGGCAATCACTGAGTGTCAACAACCACCTAGTCTCACATTCTCCTTGTATGCAAGCCTGCAAATCATACCCATTGCTCATGACCCTGTCATTTCTGGTGTTTTGCTGTCATCTGAGCATCCCTTTAGAGCCCAGAGAATCACAGACCTCAGGTAAGTGGAAAGATTGTGGCTAATGACTTTCTTTAGAATTGACCTGTCCCTTCATGTTTTGACTTCTGAGTCTAAGCCCATCTCAAGGTATTGACTTTTGAAAAAAAAAAAAAAAGTAACCAAACACAACAACTGTAGGTTGATTTTGAGTATGCTCTGCCATGTAGACTGTCATAGTCAGGGTTTCTATTCATGCACAAAAATCATGATGAAAAAGCATGTTGGGGAGGAAAGGGTTTATTCAGCTTATATTTCCCTAAAAGAGTTTTTCAGTTTACATTTCTCTAAAAGAAGTCAGGACTGGAACTCATGCAGGTCAGGAAGCAGGAGATGATGCAGTGTTCATGGAGGGATGTTTCTTACTGGCTTGATTCCCCTGGCTCATTCAGCTTGCTTTCTTATAGAACCCAAGATTACTAGCCCAGAAATGGCACCACCTACTTTGGACCTTCTCCCCTTGATCATTAATTGAGAAAATGCCTTACAGTTGGATCTCATAGAGGCAGTTCTTCATCAGAAGCTCCTCTCACAGTGATAACTCCAGTCTATGTCAAGTTGACACACAAAACCAGCCAGGACATTGACCTACAGAATTTCAGAGGGTGAAAGAATTTTCTTAACTCCCAGTAATTCTTTGCAACATAATTGTGACCTAAATGTCATGGATAGAAGAGTTTAACAAATTGCCTATCTTGGCATCTCCATCTTGTTGCAAACATGGAGAGTAATTGCAGAAACTCCACACAGGTTTCAAGAGTGTTCTGACTTCTGGATTTCTTATGACACTTGAGACTCAAGGGAAAGAGCCTTGATTTGAGAGTAAGGAGTAGTGTATAAATCTCCAAATTGGACAACCTCCACATGATGTCTTTCCAAAATGCAAACTTTTGAGCAAATATTCCACAAATTCTCATTCCACACAGAAGTTGCCCATGTGGATAAGTTGAAATTTTATGGTTTGCCTTGGGTCCCACATATTTTGAAATTTCCTTTCCAATGTTTCTTTGTGCTCTTACTAAAGTTTGCTACAGAATCTTTCAGGAAACAAATGCATAACTCGCAGGTTGATTTTCTGCAGGCCTGGTCTTAAGGAACCTAGTGCCACTGTGATTCATGACAAAACTGCCCAAACTGAAAGCAGGAACTTTGATCCCCTTATAACGTAGACACATGGCAATCCATTACACCTTAAAATGAATGGATCCATGTGGGAACATTGGTCACTGTCCTCTCTTGCCCTGACCCTCTGCAGAATTGAAGTAACAGTATCACTTACTGTGTTCAAACATGCAGGTTAAGCCTGGAAGAGAAATAATCCCTTGCTTGCCCATTAAATGAGGAGCACAGGGGTTGCTGAAACAGACTCTAATATCTGTATGTAACTGGCCATTTATTGTCCTGTCCATACCACTTAGGGAACTTAACCTGAGTGTCGGGCCCTACACAATGGTCAGTCAAATGTCATATGTGATGTGGCTATTGCTTCTAGAGGAAGCAGGAAGTTTGTTTTTGTTATGTTTTTGCTATGGTCTTTTTTTATTTCATTGACTTTACTAACATGGTAGTTCAGAATCCTTCAGGGTACTGTGCACCAGTGGACAGAGAGGCAGTTGCAAGTTTTAGAGCTCATATACAATTTCTCTGACCTTAATTTTTTTGTAAAGAAGGGAAAACAAGTGCCTTGACAGCTTGCTCTTTCCTCCTTTAGAGAAGACATCCTTTAAAGTTCTAAGATATGGATCCCTTGCTTCTCTAAAAGAGCTTTCTACACTTCAGCCCTCTCCTCTTACATGTGACCATTCTTAACTCTAAGGCAGTGTTGGCACACCAGGTAAGCACTGTGGTCAGGTGATATAAAAGCATAGGTAGTTGTTTTCCATCTAGGCCTGGGTCAATGATGACAACCCAATATCATGAAGAGAGGTGATGACAAAAATCATGCTCAACAGGAATACTCTGAGGCCCACCCAGGGGATCAGGGTTGCAAGTGATTCTTTGAATCTTTGGGGATCTCTTTGAGGAGTTTCCTTAGGTCTACAGATGCCCTTGCTGTGTTTCCCATGAGACAACACTTGGACACTCCTGGTACACCTTGGCTGGGAATCATTGCGTGCTACTTGTGTGTAAGTCTGTAAGTCTCACCTATTGCTCATGACCCTGTCTTTTCTGATGTTTGTCAGTCATCTGAGCAGCCGTCTTGAAGCCCAGAGGATCACAGACCTCAGGTAAGTGGAAAGATTGTGGTTGATGGCCTCTTTTAGACTTGATCTGTAGTGTCATATTTTGGCCTCTGAGTCTCAGCCAGTCTCAAGTTATTGACTTTTGAAAAAATAAGTAATCAAATGCATTAACTGAGGGACAACTCTGAGTATTTTCTGCCATGTACACATATAGAATTACAGAGCATAAATGAATTTTGTCAACTCCCACTAATTCTTACTCCCATAATTGTGAGCTACTTGTCATGGATAGAAGAGCTTAACACATTCCCTATCTTGGAGTCTCTTTCTTTTTGCTTACATGGCAAGATGTTACAAAACCTTGACACTGGTTTCCAATTGTATTCTGGATTTCCCATAACTCTGGAAATCCAAGTGATACAGCTTTGATTCATGAGTATTCTAAAAATCTCCAACTTGGCCAGCCTCCACATGTTGTGTTCCCAAATGTCAAACCTTTGAGCAAATATTACAAAAACTCTCACTCGTCAGGGATGTTGCCTATGTGGGTAAGTTAAAGTTTTATAGGTTGCTTTGGATTCTGCTTCCTTCCAAATTTCTTTCTCAATAATTTTTTTGTGCTCTTTCTAAAGTTTCCTGCAGAATCTTTCAAGAAACAAATGTCTAACTCGCAGGTTGATTTCAGGCATTCCTGGTCTTAAGGAACCTAATGTAACTGTGATTCATGACTGAATGGCCTAATCTGGACTCAGTAACATTTTTCACCTTCTCAGTTTAGTGACCTGGCATTCCATTAAACCTTAAACAAATGGATACATATCAGAACATTGGTCACTGTTCAATGTGCCCCTGACCCTCTGCAGAAGTGAAGTAAAATCATTGCTCACTAAGTTCAGACATCCAGGTTAGACCTTGAGGAGGAATGATCTCTTGTTTGCTGATTAAATGATGAACACAGGGGTCCCTGCAACCAGACTCTAAAATCTATATGTAGTTGCCTTTTATTATCCTGTTCACACCACTTGGGGAGCTCAACCTGATCGCTAGGCAAATGTGGTGTGGCTATTGCTTCTTAAGAAAGCAAGAAGTCTGTGTTGGAGTGTATTGGTTCTTTTTCTTCTTGAGAACCTCTTTGGGGACTTTCTTTTATTCCTCAGACACCCTTGCCCTTTTTCTCACAAGCATAAACCAAGACACAAATAGCAGTTTCTGCAAAAATTTCATTCCAAAAAAGCATCTAGTCTCTCATTCTACTTTTTTTGCAAGTCTGTAAGGCCAAACCATTGCTCACAATTCTGTCTTTCCTAGTTTTATTTGCAGTCATCTAGCATGCCCTCTTAAAGCCCAGTAAATGACATATCTCAGGTAAATGGAAAGACCACTTTTAATGACTTCCCTTAGAAATCACTGTGCCTTCAATTTTTGGCCTCTGAATCTCATCATGTTAAAGTTTTTGATTTTAGAAATAAAAAAAAAAAATACTGAAGCACTGTAACTAATGTTCAATTCTGAGTATGTTCCCTGACGACTATAGATTTCCAAAGGGTAAATACATTTTCCTAACTCTCTCAAATTGTTACCCACAAAACTATGAGCTACTTGTCATGGATTGAAGATGTTTCTATATTCATGTAATTGGGTCTCTTTCCTTGTTGCTTACATGGTGAGGAGTTATAGAACCCCAACACAAGCTTCCAAGCTTGTTTGGAGTTCACAATTTCCCATAACACTAGAGATCCATTGGACAGAGCCTTGATTAATGAGGGCAAAGTAATCTATAAATCTCCAACATGGCCAATCTCTACATGATATGATCCCAAAAGGCAAACCTTCCAGTAAATTTCCAAAAAAATTCTCACTCCAAATGGAAGTTGTCCATTTGGATAAGTTGAATTTTCATGTGATGCCTTGGGTCTCTCATTCTGCCCAATTTCCTTCAGAATGTTTCTTTCTGCTCTTATTAAATTTCACTGCATAATCATTCAGGAAACAAATGCCTACCACAGAGATTGTTTCTGGGCTGGCCTGGTCTTAGGGAACCCAATGCTACTGTGATTCATGACAATATGGCCTGAACTAGACTCATGAACTTTTGTCACCTTTTCAGTTTAGTGACTTGACACTTGACACTTTACCCAAATGGATCCATGGCAGAATATTGGTCACTCTCCCTGCTGTCCTTGACTCTCTCCAGAATTCAAGAAACAGCATCACCCACTGAGTTAAACATGCAGGTTAGTCATTGGAGAGGAATGATCCCTCTTTTACAATTTGAATGAGAAACACACATGCCCCTTCAAAGAGACTCTAAAATCTATACATAGTTGCCAAATTATTGTCTTGTCAATACCAACTGGGGAGCTCAACCTGAGTGTTGGTGCTTAGACAATGGTTATGTAAAAGACAGATGTGATATGGCTATTGCATCAAAAGAAAGCAGTGAGGCTCTGTTGGAAGGCATTGGTCTTTTGTGTTTCACTGACATGACTAACGTGGCAGATAAGAATCCTTTTGTGTGCTGGGCACAGTAGGACAGAAGAGGCAGCTGCAAGGGGGATTCAGATCAATGGCTTTATTCCTCAGGATTTCTTATACAATTTCTCTGACCTTAAATTTTTATGAAAAGAGGGGCAAACAAGTGCTTTGACAGCTTGCTCTTTCCTCCTTTAGAGAAGACATTCTTCAAAGATTCAAGAAAGGGTTCTCTTGTGTGTCTGGAAGACCTTTCTATCCTGCAGTCCTCTCCACCTACATGTGACCATTCATAACTCTGAGGCAGTGTTAGCAAGCCAGGTACGTGATGGTTTAGGTGATATAAAAGCATGAGTAGCTGTGTTCTGTCTAGCCCTGGGTCAATGATGACAATCCAATATCATGAAGAGAGGTGTTGACACAAAAATCATATGATGCCCACCCATTGTACATAAAAATGAGCTACTTGTCATGGATAGAAGAGGATAACATATTACAGTTCTTTGGGTCTTTATCTTTGTTACTTACATGGTGACCTGTGTTTCCAACTTTTAGAATTTGAATCCCAGCCTCTTGATAAGCACTGATTTTAAAAACATTACATACACTCTCATTTCCAATTCTGGGTATATTTTGCTATATAGTCCTATATATTTTCAAAGGGAAATCTCAATTTTCTTCCTCTAAATATTTTTACTATTTAATTATTCATTGCTTTTTTAATTTTTAATTTAATTATTAATATTTGATCATTTTTTACAGTCCAGTCATTATCAGTCCCTTGGTCTACCCTCTTTCTGTTCCTTACCCCATATTTTCCCCCCTTCTCCAAGAGGATGTTCTCACTCTGTCACTCCAACCACACCAGACCTCTTCCTAGGGCCTCAAGTTTTTCAAGACTTAGGTGCATCTTCTCTCATCTAGGGCATATCAGCATCCCTCTGCTGTATGGAAGTTGGGGGCCTCATATCAGCTGATATACACTGCCTGTTTGATGTCTCATTGAGAGATCTCAGGAGTTCAAGTTAGTTGAGATTGCTGTTATTCGTATGGGGTTGCCCTCTTTCTCATCTTCTTACAGCTTTTTTCTAGTTCAACCACATGGGTTCCTGGCTTCTGTCGATTGTTTGGGTGTATATATCTGCATCTGACTCTTTCAGCTACCTGTTAGTTCTCTAGGAGGGCAGCCATACTAAGCCCCTCTCTGTAAGCACACCATAGCATCAGAAAGAGTGCCAGGCCTTGGAGCCACTCCTTGAGCTGAATCCCAATTTGGGCCTATCTCCGCACCTCCTTTCACTAAGATTCTTCTCCATTTTTGTTCCTACAGTTCTTTTAGACAGGAACAATTCTGGGTCAGAGTTTTTGACTGTAGGATGGCAATCACATCCCTCCAGTTGATGTCCTGTCTTTCTACTGGAGGTGGACTCTACAAGTTCCCTCTCCCTGCCATAGGGTATTTCATCTACGATCCCTCCACTTGAGTCCTGAGACTCTCTAACCTCCCAGGTCTCTCATACATTCTAGAATGTCCCCCTACCTCATACTCTTGAAGTTGCCTGTTTCCATTCGTTCTGGTGACCTTCTTTCTCGTGGTTTCAGTCATGGTTCCCCCCAAATACTTGATAATGTCCCCCTTTTCTACTTCCTGTCCTCTTTCCTTCCTAGATTCCCTTCCTCTCTCCCAATCCCCCCACTATGTGATTGCTTTCTTCTCCCTCTCAAGTGGAATTTAGACACTTGTGCACTTTGGTTTGATAACCTTCTTGAGTTCTGTGGACTGTATCATAGATATTCTGTAATTTTTTAGCTAATATCCATGTATTAGTGAGTACATACCATGCATATTCTTTTGGATCTGAGTTACCTCACTCAGGATAATATATTCTACTTCCATCCATTTGCCTACAAAACTCATGATGTCCTCATTTGAACCACATTTTTGTGTCCAGTCTTCCATTATGGGACATCTAGGTTGTTTCCAGCTTCTGGCTACCTCAAATAAGGTGCAATAAACATGGTGGAACATGAGCCCCTGTAGTGCATCTTTTGTGTATATGCCCAAGAATAGGATAGCTAGTTCATTAAGTAGATCTATTTCCAATTTTCTGAGGAACCTCATGATTGATGTCTGGAGTGCTGTACCAGTTTGCAATCCCACCAGCAATAGAGGAGTATTCTTTTTCTCCTCATCTTCACCAACATGGGCTGTCAACATGATCTTAGTCATTCTGATTGGTGTAAGGTGGACTCTTAGCGTTGTTTTAATTTGCATTTACTTGATCACTAAGGACTTTGAACATTTATGTAAGTGCTTTTCAGTCACTTTATATTCTTCTGTTGTGAAATCTCTGTTTAGTTTTATACCCCATTTTTAATTGGGTTGTTTGGTTTTTGGTGGTTAGCTTCTTGAGTTCTTTATGTATTTTGGATATTAATCCTCTATGGTTAGTGAAGATTTTTTTCCAATCTGTAGGTTGATGATTTGTCCAATTGAGTATGCCCTTTGTCTTGCAGATGCTTTTAAGTTTCATGAGGTCCCATTTATCAATATTTTTTATCTTAGAGCATGAGCCATTGGAGTTTTGTTTAAGAAATTTCCACCAGGTTCAAGAGTTCAAGGCTCTTTCTAACTTTCTTTTCTATTAGATTTAGTGTTTCTGGTTTTATGTTGAGATCTTTGATCCACTTGGACTTGAGCTTATTTGTAAGGTGGTGAATATACATCTATTTTTTCATTTTCCTTCCTTCACACTGCCAGTTAGACTAACACCATTTATTGAAGATGATTTCTTTTTTCCATTGTATATTTTGGCTTGTCAAAGATCAAGTGCCAGTAAGTTTGTGGTTGTATTTCTGGGTCTTCAGTACCATTCCATTGATCAATATGTCTGTCTCTGTACCAATACCATGCAGTTTTTATCACTATTGCTCTGTAGTATAGCTTGAGGTCAGAGATGGTGATTTCCCCAAGATCTTCTTTTATTGTTATGAATTGGTTTCCCTATTCTGGATTTCTCTTTTTCCAGATGAATTTGAGAATTGCTCTTTGCATGTCTTTGTAGAATGTGATGTGATTTCAATGGGGATTGTGTTGAATCTGTAAATTGCTTTTGGGTAGGATGGACATTTTAACTGTGTTAATTCTACCAATCCATGAGCATGAGAGTTCTCTCCATTTTCTGAGTCTTCTTTGATTTCTTTCTTGAGAGACTTGAAGTTATTGTAATAAAGATTTTCCCCTTGTTTGGTTAGAATTACCCTATGATATTTTATAATTTTTGTGACTATTGTGAAGGGTGTTGTTTCCCTAATTTCTTTCTCAGCCCATTTATCATTTGTACAAAGGATGGTTCCTGATTTATTTGAGTTAATTTTATTTTGAGCCACTTTGCTGAAGTTGTTTACTGGCTGTAGAAGTTCTCTGGTAGAATTTTTGGGGTTGTTTATGTAAACTATTATATCATCTGCAAATAGTGATACCTTGACTTATCCATTGCCAATTTGTATTCCCTTGATCTCCTTTAGTTGTCTTATTGATCTAGCTAAAATTTTCAGTTCTCTATTGAATAGATATTGGGAGAGTGGGCACCCTTGTCTTGTTTCTAATTTTAGTGGGATTGCTTCAAGTACGTCTCCATTTAATTTGATATTGGCTGTTGGTTTGTTGTATATTGCTTTTGTTATATTTAGTATGGGCCTTGAATTCCTGATCTCACCAATATTTTTAACATGAAGATTTGTTATATTTTATCATGTACTTTTTCAGCATCTAATGAGATGATCATGTGATTTATTTTCCTTTGAATTTGTTTATTTAGTGGATTATGTTATGGATTTTCATATATTATACTTTGCTTCCCTGGGATAAATCCTACTTCATAGTGGTGAGTGATGGTTTTGATATGTTCTTCAATTTGTTTTGCAAGAATTATATTGAGTATTTTTGCATCGATATTCATAAGTGAAATTGGTCTGAAGTTCTCTTTTTTGTTGAGTCCTTGTATAGTTTAGGTATCAGAGAAACTGGGGCTTCATAGGATGTATTGTTCCTTTTGTTTCTATTTTATGGAATAGTTTGAGGAGCGTTGGTATTAGCTCTTCTTTGATGATCTGGTAGAATTCTGCACTAAAATCTGGCCCTGGGCTTTTTTGGTTGGGAGTTTTTTAATGACTTCTATTTCTGAGGGGGATATATGTCTGTTTAGATAGTTTACTTGCTCTTGTTAACATTGGTATGTGGTATCTGACTAGAAAATCATCCATTTAGATTTTTCAGTTTTGTTGAGTATAGGCTTTTGTAGTAGGAGCTGATGATTTGAATTTCCTCTGTTTCTGTGTTATATCTCCATTTCCTTTCTGATTTTGTTAATTTGGATGTTGTCTCTGGGCCTTTTAGTTAGGAGTCTATGTACATGGTTTATCTTTCTCAAATAACCAGTTTTGGGGTTTGTTGGTTCTTTGTATTATTCTCTTTGTTTCTGTTTGGTTGATTTCAGCCCTGAGTTTGTCTCTTTCCTGCCCTCTACTCCTCATGGGTGTGTATGTTTCTTTTTGTTCTAGAGTCTCAGGTGTGCTGTTAAGTTGCTAGTGTAGGATAGCTCCATTTTTTTTTTTTTAACCAGGGAACTTTCCTCTTAACCATTGCTTTCATTGTGTCCCACAATTTTGGTTTTGCTGTGTCATCATTTTAACTGTGTTTCAGGAAGTCTCTAATTTCTTTCTTTCTTTCCTGACCAAGTTATCAGTGAGTGGAGAGTTGATTAGTTTCCATAGGTATGTCAGTTTTCTGTATTTTTTATTTTATTGAAGTCTGGTCTTAGTCCATGTTAAGAAAATCATACCACATTACAATATTAGACAGTTGGCAAGAAAGATACATTCTTTATTTCTTGTTAATACTGTTTATGAGTACATATTTACTTGGACAAAAGGTATAGCAAATGGTTTCTCTTATGAAAATTGAATTGGCAATACAATACAAATATAGAAAATTTTCCTTTTGGATCAGTTAGAGTGATTTTCACTCTACCTGTCTAACTTGAGAACATTGAATTTACTGGCAAGGAGTTCCAAATGTTAGAAAAGAACACAACTTTGTTATCTACAAAGTTCTCAGTTAAGGGGGGGAGAGAGGAGGAGAGAGGAGAGGAGGGAGGAAGGGACAAACACATCCTTAAATCTCATCATTTATTTTGTTATGTTGTATTTATAGCTTTCCTTGCTTCATGAGGTAACATTAAGGCTACAAGACATAGGTTGAAGGTACCTAGATAATTGAAGCCTAGTGTTACCTTGATGGTCTTTTGTCTTGATAATCTGTGCACTATAAAGTATTGTATAAAGATCTAAGGCTTTACTGAACCTCAGATATCTCACTTCTCATTGTTTAATAATTGCTTTCTAAATTTACACACACCAGTATTGGGTGGATATAACTGCTATAAGTTAACTTCTGTAACTCATTTTAAACTTCCACTGTCTTCATTATTGTTATATTTTCTCTCTCTCTTTCTCTCTCTCTCTCTCTCTCCCTCCCTCCCTCCCTCTGTCTCTCTCTAGCTCTTTCTCATTTCTCCTTTTCAGGTCACATTTTAAAAATTTCAAAATAGCTCTTATTTTTTAATTGTATTTATTAGGATAGCTTTGGCCAGGACTGGGGCATACATCTTTAATTCCAGCACTTGGGATTTAAAGGTTGTAATACAGATGAACCATGTCTCAAACAAAGAAAACGTTTTACTTTGATATTCATACAAAGATTATCATCAACCCTCTTACTTTCAGATTTATTATTCTTAATTTGGGGATGTTGAGAATCAAATACAAAGCCTTACATACTCTACACCAGCAGTCTACTTCTGAACTTTGCATCTGGTTCTGGTTCCACTTTTGGTTCTGGTTAACACTTTTTGTAGGGCTGAAGATCAAACCTAGGATTTAATGCATCCAAGGTAAGCACTCTACTGCTGTGCCAAAGACACTGCTAATTTAACATTTTACATAAGGCAGGCCACTTTTATCACATTAACTTTTAAAGGGAGAGGGAGTGGTCTGTACGTCTCATGTTTCTGAAGGATAACTCTGTTAAGCATACTAATTCTTGGTTGGCAGCATTACTCTCCATGTAATAACATAAATATGAATTCATTTGGGGGTGACTGGAACATAGAAACTCTGATGTAATTAGCCGATTAAGCCTAATTATTGGATTAATCTGAAGGCATTATTGGAAAGTGATAGGTAGAAAATGTAGGTCACCCAGGTTGTTTTCTGTAGGACTCAGCCATGTCTCTTTTCATGTCTCTTCCTGGTTCTTGGCCACTGTGAGATGAATGGTCTTGCTTCATTTGTCATGTCTTCTGCCATGATGTTCTGCACTTGTAATCAACAAAAGCAATGGAAGCAGTAAGTCATGGACTAAAACCACCAATACCATGAGTCAAAACAACTGTTTCCTCTTTTCAAATTGTTTAAGTATCAACATAGCAGATAGCCAGATGCTATTCATTAGCACTTAAAACTGTCTTACTTCAAAGCATAATGTTTCTAGTGAGATGCATGCTACATATATGAAAGGGATCTTATACAGTTTCCTTTGTTTTCAACATTATTCTGGTTGTGTGTGGAAATCTTTTGTTTGAATACTTCAGTTCACACACACTGCCACCCATGTGGCACAAAGTGATAATTATGTCCTAGGGCATAATATATAGACCAAACATGGAATTCTGTGAACTTTCTCCTAAGATAGGATGTTTAATGCCATTAATACTTGAGTCTCTTAAACTTTTCTCTTTATTTCATCTTTAACACAAATCATTCAAATCTTTATTGTATTGTAACACTTTGTGCTGTTGATCCAAGCCAGGGAATTGGGCAAGCAAAGCAAATGAGCAAGTTTCAAGTTAAAAAAAAAAAAAAAAAAAAAAAAGTTTCCTTTTCAATAGTGCCCCACCAATGCCACAAGCTTTCTTCATTCCTTGTTCATTTTTTTCTCTTCTTTCTATATATTTTCATATAACTAATCATCTAGGTAAGATTTTTATTTTTGTCCAATTTGTTATATCATTGATGTTTTCAAGTCTAATATTCGTTTGTTATTATTCCAATCTTTTAACCTTCTAGTTGTGTGTTATTTGTTTTGACTCCTCAATCAGGCTCAAATATCAGTTAAATTTGAAGTTTGGTAATCTGATATTTTTATTACATTCACATAATTGCTCTTATAATTCAGACATTTCCAGCTCTTTCTGATTAAGCATTTATTGATTGTTTTCTCCCATCTTAAAATGATTTTGAGCACACCTTTGACCCTTGTAATAATGGCTTGGCATCTGTGTACTAAAGTAGATACTCATTCCAGGTTTTTCAGTCTTCCTTTGGAAAATTCCTGTTCAAAGATCCTGGACAGTGAGCCACAACCATGACCATGGCAATGATCAATACAGCCTTTGAAACACTAGGGCATTCATTCTCTCATTCAAACCCTACACTGGCTGACACAATGCTGGACTAGAGTCCTATTGCTATTGGTGTAGGCACAGATTTGAGAAACACTCAAAACCTACAGCTACTGACGCTAAAACAGCACTAAAATATGCCTAAGTTCCATTACCACCAAGCCCCCTGTAGTCGACCAGTATTGTATAAGAGAATGCAGATCAATTCCATCTAGCAGGCACTACATGTTCCTATGTGATATGAGGAAAGTGTTGCCGCTCAAATCACAGGAGAAGTCTTGTTTCAGAGGTCATAATATTCTGCTCATAAAGAGTTTCATTGTCAGGCCTGGTTGGTACTGGGGTCCATAGTAAAAACTCCATTTCATGCAGCGTATACACTGGATATGAATATACAATTTTGCTTATAAAATTGTTGGTGGATATTTTGAATTTCTTTACATAGTGACTATTTTGAAGAGTGTGGCTTTTAAAAATTGGTGGAAAGCTTTTGTTTGAATACTTCAGTTCACTTGATGATATACTTGCTGGTCAAATAATCAAGTCAGATTAATAATTCTCTCTAGTTTACTGAGGAACCACCAACTTCTTTCTACCATATCAGCATAATTTTACACTCATATTAGTAATAAACAAACATTCTAATTTTTCCCTACTGACAAATATGTAATTCTGATCTTTGAAGAGAAAAACCATCTAGTGGGTATAATAAAACATTTGATTTTGGATGTAATTTGCACTCAACTAAGGAAAAGTAAAGTTAAGCATCTTTTCCAGTTCATGCCACTGTGTATGATTTAGAATCTAAAAGTTTATTAGTCTTTTACTTTGTTCATTACTTAACTCAATTGCTTTTGCTGCAGAATTACCAAGTCATAGAGCTATTCTATATACTAGATCCTTATCAGATGATACCATATGATTTCTAGTCTTTGTCCTATACCTGAAAGTTAATTTTAAAATTGAAGATCACAAACTTGTTTTGAAGGCTGAGGATATTTATACTACTTAAGCCTTTTATTTTTAGAAAAAACAATGATCTACAATTAATCTTTTGTAAGTGAAAATACATACAATTTTATAAAAATATTTTGTTCATGTTACTGTTGGGTATAAAATAAAATCATTAAAATCAGTAAGCCTGAATATCAGGCTTAAATTTAAATTTAATATTATACACAACTGTTCTAGCTCTGATCCCACATACCAATATAGTCAAATATTATACCCTTATATATTATGTACCTATCAACATATATATAATTGCTACAAATTTCCTTGAATCAATGAAAAATGGTGAAACCTCAAATACAGGCAGATTATTACCTAATTAATGACCTTTCCTGATATTTCTATTTATTTGAACTATTGTCTACTGATCTTTTATTTTAGCTTGACATACTCTACCAGTTTCTGTAGGCAGATCTTCTAGCAGTTGTCCATCACAGGTTTACTTATCTGGAAAAGTTTCATGTTTGTCAAATAGGCTTTGCCAGAATTGATACACGTACATTTTTAAATATATTTACTTCTTGTGTATTATTTCTGAAAAGAAATCACATGTCATACCCAGCCAGCATTGGTGCACATGTTGAATCCCAGCACTTGGGAGGCAGAGGTAGGTTGATCTTTGAGAGTTCAGTGCTAGCTGGGTCTACAGAGCTATAGTGTCAGGACAACCAAAGTCAAAAATCCTTGGGGGAGGAAGGAAACAAGAAAGGAAGGAAACTACCTGTTATAATTACAGAGAACATCTAAGTAGAACAAGTAGCTTCTCAAACTCTTATCAAAACAGTAGGCTTGGTTATCAGTAATTTGACACAGAACGAATGTTTTGTCCTTGGAGTTACTGAAGTTCTTTATTGAGGTGGGGGTCTCATGTAGCCTGGGCTGCACATAAACATATGTATTTAAAAAA
>JADRCH010000367.1:2756359-2786839 GCA_019843965.1 Rhynchomys soricoides | reverse complement strand
AAAAAAAACTGAAAAAGTATAATCTTAAAATAATGGAAGGGTTGAGAGGGCTGTAAGGGAAGGATCTGAGGAAGTGATAATATTCAATTAGAGACTGGATGGAATTCTCAAGAAATTTTAAGGAAAAAAGAATTTTGTAAACAACAAAAAAGAAAAGTTAAAACTCTTTGGATTTGTTGGCCAGTGACATCCCAGTGATCACTCTGGCTTTTTATTACCATAGATTTTGGTTACCCTCCAGAACTTGACACTACTGCTGAAGACAATATACTTTAGTAAAGAAATGGAAACATTAAGCATAAACTCACCTGAAGCTTGATCCCTACTGACTAGGATCTGTAGAACTTGACAGTCCTATGCAGATTACCAGAGGAGAAAAGCAATCAGGATATATTCAACTTATAACCAACTTCCATGTCATGGTCTTCAATGATCGACTGTGTCTTTCTCCTTTTAAGTCTCAGTCCGTCTCTGTCTCTTTCTCATCACCTAATGTCTGCATTCCACTAATACTGAATCTATGCACAGTCTAGTAGACTTGCTGGTAGTTATCTTCCTGCGAGAACACTATGGTCCTTAGTTATTCAAAAATTTCCATATCATTTCTGTGCTCCAACAGCAGTCACTGACTCCACCACTCCACATTTAACTATATGTGCCATACATACATACATACTATCATATAGTAGTGAATTCATGACCCTATAACTTATTCTTATATCTTGCAAAGTATCAAACTACAGACTCAATAATCTCTAATTTCTCTTATGTTATTGCTTACTTTTTTTTAGTTGGTATTTCTCTAGTTACTTGACTATGAAGAAAAACATATCAGATTACACAAATTTCTTCTCCATAATAGAAGACTAATCTTAGGTTAAAGAACCTTCAGAGGCTCAATCTGACCAAGCGCATGCTCAAAAAAACCTAGAAAGAAATTTTTTGAAAACAGAACTACCTATAATTAGCTTAGTTTCAAAGAGACTAAAAGTGTCTAACCCTATAACCAGATGTCACCCTGATAAAAAGGCTCAGCTCTCACCAAAAAGAAAGTAAAAAAAAACCTGAAAAAAAATTCAAAGATCATGGAGCACAGGGCAAAAGTGACTTGTCAAATGGCAAATTCTAGAGATATGACATATTATTCCTCATAATCACAGGCTGAGAATATATAACAGTTCTTTAGAAATAAAGATACCACAATATCTTTCTGAGACACTATTTTTCACACATTTAATGATTTTTCACTCACACATAGTAAGCATTTACTGACTATTCCTTATATACTTCATTAAGTATTCAAGGTAGTTTTAGTTTTGAATTTGACACAGCCTAGTGTGATCTAAGAAGGGAATCTCAATTGAGGGACTACCAAGATTAAACTGGCCCATTGGTGTGCCTGGGGGGGTGGGGGAAGGGGGAGTGTTGTCTTGATTGATATAAGAAGGCCCAGTTTACTGTGGACAATAGCATTCCTTAGGCAGGTAGTCTTGGACTGCGTAAGTCGTGTTAGCTAAGCTTAGGTCTGAAAATTGAGTCACCAACAGTATCTATCTATCTATCTATCTATCTATCCATCCATCCATCCATGTTCCTGCCCTGACTACTTTCAATGATGTCCTATAACATGTAAGCTGAAATAAACCCTTTTTAGTTAGACTGTTAAATATCAAGAGAACAAACAGAACATTAGGTTCCCATTCTACAGAGACCTTAAAACAAATGAAGTGATATTAAATCTTAGAAGAAGAAATAGCTAAGAACTGAGAAGATGGGACATGATCATCTTTTGACAAAGATATTTGGAAAAGATACCTATGACAGGCATTATCTAAGAATTCTGAAACAAGTAAAGAAGAAAAATGTAGGTTAACTCAAGAGGGAAGAGTCAGTAAATGCCAGGCTTAAAACCTCAGAAGTTGAAGGTTAAGAACACAAAACTAGTACAGGATGACACATAAATGAAAGAGCCAGTTCACATATCAATTTCTAACCATAGTTTAAGAAACAAGAAACCTTTGAAAAGCTTTGAGTATAGAAAAGATGGTTTAACTTTTTATAATCAGAAATGCCCACTGAGTTGTTGGTAGTAAATAGAGGTAGGAACAAAAGTACTGAGAAACAATTATATCCCTTATTAAAAGATGGCAATGGTACTACAAATGCTTTTTAAAGTGGCTGAAATGTATTCTGGAGATGAATCCAACAAAACTTGTAAATAGTTCCAATATGTGAAACAAAGAGAAACTAAGGATGCTTTCTAGAATTTGGTTAAGTCATGGAAAAAAACTCCTACTAAGTAAGATGCAAAGGTCTATCAGATTTCAAGGGATCAATAGCATACAAATAACAGCTCTATTTTGGATGAATCGATTTCTGGTTTCTTTTTTTGGGGGGGGGAATATATGTGCTGTGCATATAAACTGCCTATGCATGTGCATTTGGAGATCAGAAATCAATGGCAGTCATCATTTTTTTAAGGCTCTTCACCCAACTTTTTAAGATGGGGTCTCTCACTAAACCTGACACTTAATGAATTATCTAGACTGAATGAAGGCATTTCAACCATCATTCTATTTCTGCCCCTCCACCAAGGCTGGGGTGAAAAGATCATGCCACACTTTTTACATAGGTTCTGAAAATCTAGTCCATGTAGTTGAAAAGCAGGACACTAAGTCAACTCATTAGGCCCTGCTTTTAGCTGCTTTTTTATTTATTTACTTACTTACTTATTTATTTATTTATTTAAAAGCAACAGTCTTATGTAACTTAGACTGGCCTTACTGTATAGGTGAAGCTGTCCCTGAATAAGATCCCCAGTACTGGGATTATAGGAGCGGAGCAAACCAGCATGCCCAGCCAAATATCAAGATTCTTAATACCTCTATATGCACAAACTCATAATATGAAATTTTCATATAATCTACCTGAATACCTTCTGGTTTTCTTTCCTCTTCTATTAGACTCATGGGCTAAAGGACATCAACGTCAGTGTGCATGCTATATCCCAGTATAACAGTCTCCAAAATTATTTGTATTTCTTAATATAAAAGAACTTTACGGTCTCTTTATTTACAACAATTACTCCTTTATCTTAAGCATATTAAACACCATACAAAGGATTTTTAAAATGTTATTGATCTGTTAAAAAGTTTCATTCATGCAATAATAATTTTAATATATGAAGACACAGGTGTTTTTCCAAAGTTTTTATTTCCAATGACAAATAAGAACTACATATATTATCATATGCAATATGATGCATCAAATGAATTTATAAATTCTAACATACATAGCACTTTTGCATGAATCCTTAATTAATGATACTCAAGAAAAAAGTACAATAAAGTCACCATGGTATACAATAAGGTTCCTGAACTACATTCTGTTCATTTTCCATTTTTTTATTTTATGTCCATCATCTATTCTACTGAGTAACAAACACTTTTAGAAAATAAACACTTGCACAGTCTACGTACAGTAAGATCATGTACTACCTGTTTTTGTGCTGATTTATTTCATTGAATATGGAGCATCATTTCCATCCATGTTGTCACAGACGTAAGATTTCAGAAAAAATTTTAATGGCTAAATATTACATCATCATATACACTAACTTTTATTTATTTGTCCACAGCAAACACTGGTTTATTTCTGCATTTTGTTTACTATAATTAATGCTGCAATCAACATTAAACTGCGGGTATCTCTTTCAACACACTATATATTTCTGTAATATAATTGCCAGACCATGGTAATACTGTTTTTAAATTTTTAGGAACCTATTATTTTCCATAATTGATTTAATTTACATTCCAACAAAGTGTGTGCAAGATTTCTGTTTGCTTACAACCTCACCAAAATGAACATTCATATATTCTAGCAGGTACGAGGTGGTATCTCACTGTTGTTTCATTTCTTACATGATTAGAAAGGTAAAGAATTTTTTTTTCTCATAAATTTGATGCTGGTCATGGTGGTACACAGCTTTAATCCCGCACTCAGAAAGCAGAGGCAGGAGGATATCTGGGTTTGAAGCCAGCCTGATCTAAAGAGCAAGTTCCAGGAAACTCAAGGCTACACAGACAAAAACCTGTCTCAAAAAAAAAAACAAAAATAATAAATAAATAGGTATTTCCTCCATACAGAAAAAGAGCAAAGATCAATATATATGAGATTTTACAGTGAACAGAGGAAAAGAAGAACTATTATAATCTCAAAATAATTTTTGAAAACTCATTTAACCATGTTGTCATTTGTACTCCATACCCCCATGTGTGGACCACAGTACAACCTACCTTGTCATCCTCTGGACTATAGTCCAATTCGACATTCTCTCACTAGCATAGAGCTTACCAATTAGACTAGACCCATGGATTTTCCTGTATCTTCCTCCCCAGCACTGGAATTTTATGTGTACAGTACCACACACTGCATTTTTATGTTGCTACGAAAGTATTCAAATCAGGTCCTTATGCTTTTTAGGCAAGCACTACTGAGCTATCTTCCTACCAGAATTACTTCTTCAGAAGCACCTATAGGTCCCCTGTCCACTACTTCAATGAGCTGCCTGACTTATACATTTTATGTACTAACTCTTCAGCATGGGAATGCTTTCATTCATTCCATAGGGGAATATGTTAATTATATCTTTTCTTGTATAGAAAGCTATGTTTTGTATAATCCCATTAGTCTATTTTTTGTAGTCTGTTTCTAAAACAAAATTTACAGATACTACTAATAAAAAGGTTTTCCTGTATTCATATATTAGCTGACAGTTAATAAAGAATATCAACTAAGGACACAATCTTGTCCTTCTATTTAATATACTGTTTTTTTCTTCTGCAAAAGTGGTTAGTGCACTGAACAGCTGAGCCATCTTGCACCCTCAAAAATCCTTGAGACTATATAAGGCAATATAGTCCCTGTAGTTAGACAGACTTGGGTTCTGATTTTAGTTGATGCTGTTATTTCTTTTGGGATTTCAGGATAGTGTTTCTCTGTGTAGCTCTGGCTCTCCTGGAACTTCCTCCTGATTGTCTCTGACTCCCAAGTATCCAGACTAAAGACATGCAACCCCACCATACTGGGCTAAGATAAATTCCACTTAATTATAATGAATAATAATTACGTATTGATTCATGTATTGTATTACTGAAGAACTTTTGTTACTAACCTATAGTACTCGACTTTTGTTTTCATATAAGAGTAATGATTTGACTTATGAAAAGTTTGGAAAGCTTCAATTTTTTGGCTGACCTTGGAAAATACTATTCTTCAAGGTTTAAGTGATAGGAGACTTAATTGCCGACTTTCCATCTTCTGACGGCACAACATTCTCAACCATGGCCATCAATAATAAATAGCATATAAATTTAAAATGCTCTAATGCTAAAAAGAGTTCTACATAGACCACTATTAATAGTTTGTCTGGTCTATTCTGCTAATATTCAATCTAAATTATTATTTATTAGAGATTACTGGTAATCTCTAATAAGCAAGCACTATGAGGTTTCTAAATTAAGTGGGCCATTTAGTGCATGAAACGTTCAACATTTAGTCTGTTGCTTTAAAACTCCAACCCCTTCATATCTTTGCAAGTTTTCAGTATATTCAATTTCAACTCAATTATTATAAATATAGAATTCCACAAATCATTAAACCTTCTTCATTAAAAAACAAAAAACAAAAACATGGGGAGCCAGGAGGTGGTGGCACACACTTTAATCTCAACATTCGGGAGGCAGAGGCAGGCCAGTCTCTGAGTTTGAGGCCAACCTGGTTTACAAAGCCAGTTTCAGGACAGCTAGGACTAAACAGTGAACCTCTATCTCCAGAGGAAGGGAAAAAAAAAGGTACATGGAGAAAGCAGTTCTTCAGTTTCTGCTACACCTGCAGTTATCTAGGTATATAAAGTAAACTTGTTTTCTTTGTTTGGTTTCAACAAAAAAGTTACCTGGCTACTAAACTACAATATAATACCACCTTGCATCCATTAGGATGACTACTACTCCTCAAAGATATTTTAATACATTGGTCAAGTTGTAAAAAAATAAATAAATAAATAAATAAATAATAAAAGGCCTTTATTGTAAGAAATTTAAGTAAAATGGTATAGCTATTGTTTAAAACAGCATGATATATACTCAAAATTCTTAAAAAACACAATTATCATGATATGCTATAGGCCCAAAAGATTTTTGGACAAGTTCTCAAAGAACAGACCCATGCTAATCACAACGTTATTCACAATTGCTAAAGCATAGAAATAACCTATTAACGGATGAGCAGAATACAGCACATACAAGCAAGCCAGTGTTATTCAGCCTAAAAGGAGGTAGTTCTAGTATATGCTATACATGAACTTCGAGGACACTGTGTTATATAAAATAATCCAATGAAAGCAAACAAACAAAAAAAAGCTGTGTGACTACACTTACTTGAGGTAGTTAGAAGCACGAAACCCACAGACAAAAAGTAGAATTGTAACTGCCAGCCACAGTAGAAAAAACAAGTCACTATTTAATGCATACAAAGTTTCAGCAGTGCAAAATGCAAACAGTTCTGATAACAAATGCTCAAAACTATTAATATTTATAATACCACTGGTTTATATACTTTAAAAATATAGTATACTATACTTTAGTAAAGAATAAATTTTATACATTTTAAAAGTGTTTTAAATATACCAGATAAGTTACATCGTCTCATAAATTTAAAAGATGTTTTGTAGTTATTTCTTAGAATTCCTAATGCACATAAGCATTTAAAGGGATACAATCTGCTTTTAGTAAGGAAAACCTTGACTTTTTCAACCACACCTTAACCATAGCTCCACATATCTATCTTTACCTCTTGTGTGTGTGTGTGTGTGTGTGTGTGTGTGCGTGTGTGCGTGCGTGTGTGTGCGTGTGTGTATTAGCATATGTAGTGTAGGTAGATTTATAAATGTAGAGAGGTATGTTTAGAAGTCAGATGTTTGTTTTCACTGTACTCAAAGCTTGTCAATTCCACTACCTTAGCAGCTAGCTTGCCTCCTACTTCAGTCTTCTTAATACTTACATGGCAAGTGCTATATTCACCAAATCACTGCCACAGTCCCATGCTTAATTCCTTCTACTTATTTTTATTTTCATTTTTCATTCCTCATTGTCAAATTCTGAAAAGGCCTCAATTCCCTACTTCACCCTGCACTCAAATGTCCTGCTTCAGAACCTTGACAATGACTAGGCCTAGAACACTGCTCAAACATCCAACTGCTTAATAATCCCCAGTAACATTTCATTCAACCTAGTTTTTCTCAGTTATGCCAATTTTCCTACTATGCACTAGATTTCTTTTGCATAATTTGGTACTCCACTGTATTCGCACTGTATCCCAAATATAATTCTATCTCAATAGTTAAAAAATATCTGATTCTGCTCCTTCTGAAGGTAGGAACTAAGTCTCAAAGCATCTTTATACCACAAACACAGAACCTGATGATTAATATTTAGAGTAAACAGAGGTCATATTTAAACAACCTTGCTTTTAGGAGTTATAAATTAATAGCAGGCACAAACATGGTTGAATCTTCCTCTAATTTCCCTATTTATCCACAACTGCTAAGGGCACAAAAACATTAAGAATTCAAATCATGTATGTAATTATCTATTTACTAGTAGACATCTAATGGTTTGCAGAGGTTTGGAAGCATTTGGTAAGGGGACAAGTAGATATGTTCCAAACTCTAGATATAGTTGTTTCTTCTCTTTCTTTTTTTAATTCAATTTTACCTTTTTTTATTTTAAGCCTGAAAGGTATTTTCAAATAAAACCATGTAGGGCAACTTAAGACACAATAACCTAAACCAAGTTATACTTACATTCGGCTAGCTTCAATGTCCTCAGATTGGGGTTCTCCTGGTGATCTGTAAAATGTAATTAAGGACAAATATTAGTGAATTCCAAAAAAGGTATAAAAATATAAGTAAGAAAGATAAATTTGAAAGAAAGACTTAAATTCTAATGAAAAGGTGTTTTAAAAGATTTAAACTAAGAAAAAAAAGCAGATCAGATTGTCGTAACACATTTAACAACAAACTTCGGAAACCTCAATGTTCGTTTGAAAAGAAAATTACATTCATTATACTTAGATGTCAAATTAGCATAAGACATAATCATGTACAAAGTCAAACATGTATTAAAAACAAAACTGCTACTTTCTATTAAGTTGGGTTGCCAGCATTAACAAAGTGGTATAGTCTTGAAATTAAATGAAATGTCCGCAAACTGTAACCTGAGCAAACACACTAAGGTATAAAACAATAACCTTTATTTTAAAGTGATATTATACTGGGAGAGTTGTATTCATTTAAACACTGTCTATGTATACAGAAAAAGCAAGCATAAGTATTTGCAGGAAAGATCTTATTTCCCTCAAAACCTAAAACATTACAAAAGAAATCCCTTGAAAAATGTCTGCCAATTTCTGCAACAGACAATTTAAACTCAAATATAATAGTGTTCATAAGTCTTTAAGATATTTAAATGCTATGCACCATTCTAATCATAATTCCTGTGGTTCAATAAGGAAATTAGATTCCCCTAAAAGACACTGTCATCAGCATGTATACGGAGTATTATATTATAATTGTAAACTAGTTTTAGTTTTAATAGCTGCTAGTTATTTTCTTTATTTTAACATATTAGCTAATATAGAAAATACATACATCTAAAACATCAAAGAACATCCCATTTTTATTGGGTGGAACATAAGCCAATTTTCACTATTCTGAGGATCTGGCTAAAGAACAAATTCCAGAGCTAGGCACAGCAAGACTTTCCTAAAATTCCTCTCATCAGAATGCAAAGCCAGGGTTTAGCCCGAGGACAGCCTGTTTTACATAGTGAGACACTGCCTCACAAAAAGAAAAGGAAAAAAAAATCTGTTGTTCTATATATCTGTTATCCTATATATCTGTTATCCTATATATCTGTTATCCTATATATCTGTTATCCTATATATCTATTATCCTATATATCTTTACTGTGAGAGAGTCAATGTTCTAAGGTGAATGAATTGGTTTCAATACCTATTTCTAATGCTTTAAATTCCCAAAATAGGTTAAGAAAGAAAGAAAAGATTAATTTAAAATTTCAAATTTGTATACAAAGACCATCTGTGAATTTATTACTGACTTTAAACTTTCAAGTTAAAGACTTGATTTGTGAATTTATTACTGACTTCAGACTTTCAATTTAAACAAGAACTTTATAAAAGGCTTATTTTGGCTCATGGTTATAGAAGGTTTTTTTTAAAACAATGATCCTTAAGTTTAAGGATGGAGAAGTGGCTTACTGTTTAAGAGCACTTGCTGCTACCAGAGAAATCAAATCAAGGTTTGCTTCTCACCACCCACACAGTTACTCACAACCATCAGAAACATCAGTTAAAGGTCTGATGCTGTCTTCTGGTCTCTGTGAGCATCAGGTACACATGTGAATCTGGTATACACATATATACCTGCAAGCAAAACACTCATACACATAAAATTTAAAAACAAAAAAGAATCTTAAAAATTAATGTATTCAGTTCTTTAGCTTCAAAGAAATTTCACTTCCTTGCTAGACTTTCAAAATAACACTCACTGAACTTCATTTAGATCCCAAGTCAGTAGCACACACACATAGAGAAAAAGGAAAGAGGGTTCAATTAAAAACGGACCCCAACAGCTCAGACAGTTTAGATTTTTAGTTGTTTATTTGTATTTTTTGTTTATCACAAAAATACATCTAAGAACTGAAAATTGAGGATTGGCAGTGATAACAAATGCAAAATTGTTCACCTTCTTCCCCCAGGGAACAAACAAATATCTCAGAAATAATGGTCTCCACCAGCCTTAAGAAACTATCCCAAAATTGTTTCCAAACTTATATCTCATATAAAATGTCTAGAAGAGCTAAAACATTATAGTAACCCATACACTAGCTAACTCATTTTGGAATGTGTCTTTCCAACATCTGATATATTATCAGACTGTGAGATAAAGCTGGCTGGCAAAACAACAACAACAACAAAAAACTGTTAGCAATGAGGAAGCCAAATTAGAAGCATTCTAAACATATAGGAAGCAAAATGTTCTAAGTGAAGAGGGAAAGAGAAAAATTTAGGGAAGGTTAAGAATGTTAAAAATAAAATTTATGCAAGAAAATGTATAAGAGAAAAGCAGAACCATATCTCAAGAGAATATTATAGAACTGCTGCCCAGTTTCAAGGCTCTAAAACTACAGAACAAACATATTATCAAATGGCCAACTACAGCTATTTTCCCAATTTCTGATTGCTAGAGTACGAGAATGCCAGTATCATGCCAATCAAGTATTGTAAATATACAAGACTTCTATTTAATATTTACATATATTAAATGAGTTATTAAACACCATTTAGCCAAACTAAAAATTTAAGAAACCCCAGGAAGATCAGAGTAAAAATAATCCAAAAATTATAATTCTTAAATTATTCTCTTCTTGGTCTCTTAGACAAAATATACCAGAGGCTGCTTCCATTCAAACAGTTTTATTTTAGTCAAGAGAAAAATATATAAATATAACAGAAACACGTTTTTGATCATAGCGTACATCTGAATGTGCACTCACAGACTATTTTAATAATATTCTAATTAAGTTACCAAAATAAATCCTAAAACTAGAGTTAACTTTCAAGCTTCAAAGTATATGTAACACCTACTAATAGTTTCACAATTGTTCTTTGGCTCTAAAAGAGCTTACTGTTCCTTTACTGCCAATACATTTGAAATAAGAATCCAGTAAATGCTCCTAATTTTACCAAATTCAAAATATAAAACCAACCTAAAATTAATAAAAAAGCCACTACCAACCCAAGATTGACCCAAGTTATCCTAAAGTTTGCCAGAATATTAAGAAATGAATAGATGAAATTAAAAAACTGAAACAAACCTGGTAACATTGGTGAGGAAAAAGTATTTTAAAAGTATCGATTTTAGGTATTAACTTTAAAGACAGAAAATGAAATCACAAAACACCAACTGAACCGGAAATTGAGCTAGCAAATCCATCCTTTTAAGCTGCACTTTCAACTCCACTCTAACTCTCTAGGAGAAAAAGTACACTAGTTTTACTAAAGGTGCAACATTTCTAGAGAAGCATATAAACTTCTGCCACATAAAATATTAAAAATATTACTTAAGGTATTTTCCATATATCTCTTAAAATGTCCATACTGTAATCTTCAAAATCCTTAAGAAATATTTTCTTATTTATCTATACAGAAAAACAGGTCTTTGGTGATTACTTATCTTCATGAATGGAAGGGCAAGTAAGAAATGCACTATAATAAATATCTGAGAAAGGAGGTTAAATGAAGAAATGGCTCCGTTCTTAGGTTCTCTATTCTTAGCAATATTCCTGCTACCTATGCAATTTTGTCATTTTTATAGCACATAATTCATTTTACAATTGACAGCCTTTTTAAGACTGTAAAATAATGTTCAAAATTACCTTTTACAAGCTGTGGCCATTCGGTGACATCAGGGTGATAACAGCTTTGAGTCACTGATTAAAAACAGGTTGTCACACCAGTCTAGCTGCTAACTTGATCTGAACGTAGGCTTAATAATTCTAATAAATTAAACAAACCTTTAGTTAGAACACTAGCATAAACCCAATTCATTGTTCAAATCATAATCTTCAAAGCTTTAAATCAGTAGTCAATATAAAATTCATGAGAAGAATAATTATCACAGGAAACATTTATGAACTATTTTCCAGTATACTGTTTTTGTTTTTTTTTAAATGATCTCTTCATTTGAGATAATGAGGTATATTCTCAATCCAAAATTCAAAACTACTCCAAAATCCAGAAAGTTTTAAATCATCATGGCAGCAACTCAAAAAGGGTTGGATTTAGGAGTATTTCCAATTTTGAATTTTCAGATTAGATATGTTCAACCAGTAAAGTCTACAGGAACATGCCAAAATCTGAAAAATTCTTAATTCTGAAACCTAATTTGGTCCCACGCATTTCTGATAAAGATAATAATCCCTACTTTTCAATGTAGTATTATATGGTTCACAAAATACAACAGTCAACAGTGCCCTTATGTTCCACTGACTTTAGCTCCACATGATCAAAATAGACACTAAGAATAACAACAAACAGCCTCAGAGTGATTAACTGACTTGCCCAAGATTTTGCAAATACTGTTGAAATTAAGACCAAAAAACCAAGATCAGCTAACTTTCTACTAAGTATTAGAATTTTGCTATGGTTTAGTTTTCCTTTACAGTGTTTTGTGATTTAAATACATACAAATAAGCAAAAACTAAGACTATGGATTGTGGCAATAATTAGAATGAGACTGATTTAGTATCAAGAGTCTTTAAATGATGGGAGAAATCAGCTAACAAACAGGCAAAACCTTGATAAAAATTACACATACACACACACACACACACACACACACACACACACACGGAGAGAGAGAGCAGATAATGACAGAGAGAGTATTTAAGTAGTATAATCTAGCATTAACTTTTAGACCCTTGGATCTATGAAAGTATTCATTCTCAATCTCATTAAGACTCAATCCCAGGAAATAATATAGCAAAATATGCATTCATATCCTATTAGTCACATATCTTAACTCCCATTTGTGATTTTAAACAAATCTGATTTGTTTCATAGCCTGTAATTTTGTAATCCCGAGAAAATGCCAATACTAAGTTATGATTTTATCCAGTTTTTTCCACAATCCTCTTCCACTGATCTAAACACAGAGAACAAATTTGAGTGGGTGGGAGAGAGAAAGAGAGAGAGAGAGAGAGAGAGAGAGAGAGAGAAGAAGAGGAGGAGGAGGAGGAGGAGGAGGAGGAGGAGAAGAAGAAGAGGAGGAGGAAAGCCTCTTCACAAGTAACACCCTCAAACAGACAGTACAGACAAACAAGATGGCTAAAAATATGGAATCAGAACCCAACTTAAAATAGGAAGGTACATGAGAATCCCAAAAGAATTATTAAAACATCAATGTTTGAGCCCATATTATTGCTAGAGTCGGTCCGAGTATATCCATAAACAAATTTAGGGAATCCCAATAAATAGGATTTATAATTCCTGTTAAGAAATAACCCACTTTCTCAAAATTTCCTATCATAACTACATTATCTCCTACTAAGAACCCAGGCATCACTGAAATAGCAGGGGAGAGAAGAAACATCCTTGAAATAAATTATGTGGTCCATGATATAGTTCCCTTAGTTTCTCATGAAACTAATAGCTTATGTGGAATTATGTGAATATTGAAATGAATCAAATTTCTAACTTACAATCACAAAAAGAACACAGTTTAAATAAAATCAACTAATTCATTAAAGAACTACACACACTCTTAGGATTACTAACTCAAGTACTCGCCACTAGTCTCTTCTTTATTTGGTTCAGTGTTCAGTGGAACAGTTTTCAAACACATTCTAAGATTCCACTCTCTGCTTGACCACTTACTATCTGGGAAATCTCAGACAAGTTACATAACCTCTCTAAACCTCAGTTACCTTAAAGTAGAATTAAATGCCTAGTCTGGGTTACCTTACGAGTGCCTTGTATATAATATACTTTCAAATAAAAAGATTTTTCATACCCACAGCCTAACAGCCAAGTCTATTTCCTTATCTTCTTTTCTACATTACTTTATGTCTCATAATACAGTAAACTCTCACAAATTCTTCCAGCATCCCACTTATATCCCTCAGTCTACCTGGTAGCAAACTCAGCACCTAGTATGATCCTTTAAAAATGACAGGCGCCCAAATTTATTGAGCACATTTGTCATTACACTAGCCATGATATTAAAATAATTCATGCAATATGAATTTCAAAAAATAAAACAGAAACATACCATATTCCGCCAAACTTCTGAGGAGCTGATGAACTCTAAAATCAGGCTCTTACAGATTTTTAACCTAAAATATAAAACACCTCACTCAATTCTTTTAACATAAACTGGATAATCTTTCAGAAAAGAAAAAAAATTACTGAAATTCATTATAAAATAAAAGCAAATTTATCTTCAATAATACTTATAAAGATCCAAAATATATTGAAAGACAAATTACCCTATTCCTATTGTCAAGAGAAGTAGGAGGGTAGCTATGTAGGCTGTGATCTGAATATTTTCCAACTAGGAAAGCCATGTTTCCAATCCTCGTGTACAAAAAGTAACGCTCCTCAATCCCTTAGCCTCCTTACAAATAAGCTGAAAATATATTAAATTTGGTCACATACCTCAAATCCCTTCAGATATCTATAGTAAATCCGCTTTCAGTTAGTCTCTATATACAAAACCTCTGCTGTACAAAACCTACTAGGGTTACAACCATGGCTAAATCCTCTGATCTTTCAGTCCCTCAGGTGTGTTAAGTTGTTAAATTAGAGAAAATGTACTAAAAGAATATAAATGCTTTCCTGACACATAACAGGGCCACATTACTCAATTAAATCACTCCATATCTATCACAATTCTTTACAAATAGACAATAGCAATGAATTTATTACAAAGCTTAAAACAAGCTCTGCTGTGATTTTAAATTTGTGTTCATAGTTCATTTATAAATTGTTTGAGTATTTTTCAGCCTTTAATGTCTTTTAACCTTATTTTGTCATAATAAGAAAACATAATCCCATGGATTAAGCAACAACAAAATGAATATATCTGCATATTATTTACAGGTAAGTAGGTGGGTAGGTAGGTGGGTGGATAGGTATGTAGGAAGGAGGGATAGGCAAATGGATGGATTGATAAATGATGGATGGGTGGCTGGATGGATGGACAGATGGATGGGCAGATTAATAAATTAATAGATGGACTGATTTGAGATGGTCTCACTACATAACGTTGGATGGTCAGAAACTTGCTATGTAGTCTAGGCCAGTCTTGAATTCATAGGAATTGCCTGATCCTGTCTCCTAAGTGCTGGGATTCAAGGTGTGCCCAACCACACCCAACCTTGCATTAACTATTTTAAATAAAACCAACAAACAATATGAGTTTAGAGAACTGAGTTTCAATCTACAACAAAATCACTTGAGGAAATCTATTAAAATATACCTACTAGGCAAGTATGGTGATGTACATCTGTAATATCAGTACTGGGGAGGTAGAGGCCAAGAGGACCAGAAATTCAAAGACAGACTTGGCTGTGTAATAAGTTCTAGAATAGCCTAAACAACATGAGAACCAGTCTTTAAAAGAAAGAAAGAAACAAACAAACAAACAAACAAAGGAAGAAAGGAAGAAAGAAAAAGACAGACAGATGCAGGCTTCTCTGCAGTGATTCTGATTCAGGGCAACTAGAGTACATGAATTTGTATTTTGAACACACTTCAAATGATGCATACATTCCATTTTACCTCTGTATTTAATGTCATAAACACGCCTATTTTTAAGACCCTATCTTTGGCATTATAACTTCCAGCTCCCAATTATCAAAGGTATAACACTATTTGAATTATCTCAGCACCTAAAGTAATTTTAAGAAATCTTTTTAAATCTCAATTATCCTCACACATTCACACACACCCAAACAATCTATTCTATATATTTGTATGTCACCAATCTCATTGCTCTAAAAGAGAGAAAACTCTCATGTCATCTTCTTCCCTTATTTCTATTTAACCTAACCACTATTTGCAAGTCTTCAAATTCATCATTCAACAGATATCAATTCAATTTTAAGTTTATATTGGTTGCTAAAAACAATATGGTCTCCACAGAGATAAGATTTATCACACACTAGTAAGTCCTGTGGCATAATAGTAGGATTCTCGTTCCAATGATACAAATCAGAAAAGTTCAAGTAATATTGTAGAATCTCTCCTGCCAAGTAAATATATTGCTCACTCACTGCTACCAATTCGACTTCAGGAATCTCCCCACAATCCAACACTATCCCTAATAATTCTTTAGTGGCCTTTATTTGCTTTTGGAATAAAATTAAATCTCTCCATCACAACATGTAAAACTATGTAACCACATCCTTTCTTCCAAACTAGAAAAAACATTAAGGAAGTATGCCATTAATTTTTATACTAAATACGTAAAAAGGTTTATAGAATAAAAAACTTGGGTGGCTATGTAAATGCAAGGCTATGAAACTTCAATTTGTAAAAGACTATCCATGTATAAACCATTCTAGCTCAAAGTCAGGCCTGGAAACATTAGCTTTAAAATTCTTTTTTGTAATATTTCATCTTTAAAAAAGAATCCATTGCTTCATTTCCCCACATGGTTACTAAGACTGTTGTGATACAGAACCTTGTTATTTTACCTAGTTCCTCTCTTACATATTTTGACAGAACTATCCTCCTAGAAATTAGAATCTGATCATATCTCTCACATATTAAAAAAGCCCTATGCCTTCTCAATGCTGATAACATAAATTTCAAACTTTTTTTTTAACATATTAACTGAGGTTCTTGTCATATAGTCACATCCAGTCATCCAAACATTGCCCATATATGATGACATCCTGAAGAATCGATCTCCCTAGGTTATTGTACTCTATAATATTATAAGAAATCTTTATTTCCAGTCTTAATAATTTTGCTTCTCAGGACATTCTAATAGAAATGCTTTCCTATATTCTGCAATTTCCATCCTCTCTTTACCTATAAAAGCCTGCTTAAAAAAACAAACAAAACTACTCTTCCTAAAACTTTAGAGTACCCCAAATGAATAATGACAATTAAAAGGACTGAGAATGTTAACAATGAGAAAAATCAGAACCTTCACACATTAGTAAAATTATTCAAAAAAATATATATACGTAAATAGTCACTTTGAGAAAAATTTAAAATGCCTCTAGTTTTAAATAGTTACCGTATGTTCCAGCCAACTCATATCTCGACCAAGAGAATGATGCATATTCACAGCAACAGCTTAACATACATACATATATATATATAATACATATATTAAATATATATTACACATACATATATGCATACACATGCATGCACACACAAAATACTATAATGATCCAAACTGAAAGCATATCAAAGCCCATATACTGATGACAGGACAAATAATCAGCCATAAAAAAATAAAAATAAAATTTGAATAAGATGGTTTCCAAGGTCTTTGTCAACATAAACCTTGTACAGTTTCTTTCCTTTTAAATTTTTTTCTGTAAATTATAAAACACACAGAAAATTGCTTAGCATACAGCAGGCCCTGGATTTCAAACACCAGTACTTAAAAAAAAATTACTTAAATCTGCTAAGTTGACGCATGCAAAAAAAAAAAACCATAAAACTCGTATCACTTTACCAAACACTAAAAATTAAACACAAAATAAGATGCCATTTTGATATCATTATTTAAAACCTAACAATTCCAAGTATTGATAAAAGATGCTACAAACAAAAATGTTTATTCATTATGTGTTGGTAAGTCTAATTTACATAAAATTTGCCCATCTAATCAAGTTAAAGATATATCCTATTCTCTAGCAACTTCATTTCTTTAATTTTCCCTAAAGAAAATCTTTTACAAAGAAAGTATAAAACTGATCTCTGGCCGGGCAGTGGTGATGCATGCCTTTAATCCCAGCACTCGGGAGGCAGAGGCAGGTGGATTTCTAAGTTCGAGGCCAGCCTGGTCTACAGAGTGAGTTCCAGGACAGCCAGGGCTACACAGAGAAACCCTGTCTCGAAAAATCATAAAAAAAAAAAAACAAAAAAACAAAAAAAACTGATCTCTGTAGCATTAATTTTAAGAGCAATATAGGAAGCAATTCAAAATATTCATAAGCAGTGGGATAAGTACTATTTAGTTATCCATATACTGCTATTCCATAAAGATCCAAATGTATCAACATACATATCTCAAAAATGTAACACATAAAACACATAAAATAAAAAAAAAAATTAAAAACCACATAAACTGATGGCAGGTATGTACAAAACACATGTATAAATTCTTAAGCATGATATCTTACTTACGAGCAAAGGTCGTATTTAAGTACAAAACAGGGTATATTCAAGAGCCTCAAGAAACTTCTTACATGGGTAAAACGAAAGGGTATTAGTACTTGGAGGAAGGGATTAAGTTTCCAAAACAAAATCAAAATTGGCATCATTTATATTCCTGGGTGGTAGGTAGGTAGATTTTTCATGTGTTATTAAATACTTTAAGTGTTTTATAACATGTTTTAATAAGAAAACTACCTGAATAGATAATGTCTAAATTACAAACAAAACCCTGAGACTATGGAGAATTCTCTCACACAATCTTCCCAATTTATGAAAAACATACTAATAAGACAAAAATGAATGGCTCCTGAGATTTTCTCTGTAAGTAGGAAAAAGCAATCAAGCCTGACACTTGGAAAAAAAAAAAAAAAAAACAAACTCTGAGATTAAAATTAAAAATTGAGAGAACTTAATCTACCTAACTATCCTCTGACCTCCACACACATCATAGCACGGCACTCTTATGCCCAAATACACATCATACAACACATAATGATAATAACTGTAATAATAATTCAAAAGATTAAGATAAAATATAAAGGACTAGGTATAGAAGAAACGTGACCTGCATTTAATCGCCTCCCCCCCAAAACACACTATAATTACAACATGATAATTTTAAGCACAGAATAGGTGTCTAAATAATTAAGCTATTATATCTTGACCACTAAAAAGAGGAATCAGTATCAATTTCTAAAAATTTGGTATGGCCGGGCAGTGGTGGCACACGCCTTTAATCCCAGCACTTGGGAGGCAGAAGCAGGCGGATTTCTGAGTTCGAGGTCAGCCTGGTCTACAGAGTGAGTTCCAGGACAGCCAGGGCTGCACAGAGAAACCCTGCCTCAAAAAACAAAAAAAACAAAACAAAACAAAAAATTTGGTATGAATTAGCAATATGGAAAACACATATACAACACACACACAATTCCAACCTTCTAAGAATGCCTTGTCAAATTCAGCACAGGCATATTTACAATGTAAAGGAGGCTTCAGAAGGTCTTTGTTAATTGTCCAGGCTAATCTACTACTGCTTAATTCTGCTTACCTTTAAATTCTCAAGCATAGAGAATTATGCATTATCATATATACACATTTCAAGAGCCTACATAGCTGATATCCTAACCCAGACTTAAATAATCTAAAGAAGTAGTTCATTAACTTCAGCATTTATCTGCCTGTATCTGCAGAAGGGAAAGGAAGAGGGTGAAAAGGAGACAACAGCAAGAGAGGAAAGAACTAGGAAGGGGGGGGGGGGTTGTTGGGGGGGTGTTGGAAAAAGAGGGAAGACAAAGGATAGATACATAATACAAAATGTGTACACAAATAAACATTTACTGTTCTCCCAGACTCAGTATAGAAATAGACAGCTAATTTCAATTGGTTATGTGCATATTCTACTTCAGAAATATATCTGCTTGCAAGTTCACCTCTTCCCTGTGTTTCATTTAACTCGAAAATTGGAGTAAGAGAAATTTTCAGAATGGGGTAGGAAGATGATCCATACAATCACACAATGTTAAATCAGACCAAAAAAAAAAATCTTTCATTTTTAAAGTAACATGAATCATAATGTACCAGCTAGTAATTATACATGATGTGAAGTACAAATAAAAGGCTAAAATTAGCTCAGTAATCATTAAGAGGTCTTATTTTAAAATTAACAGTTCAATTTGTGGAGGAAAGTGTATTCCTCCTCTAAGTTCCTAAACTTTTACTTAAGCTCTTATTACCATCTCCAGTCTACAAATCTGTACAATGTTATAGAATCAGTGAGAAATAGTAACAGAGAGGATGGAGAATGGAACAGCATTTAGAAATGGAGAAATTTCATTTCTTTGAAACTAAGGATTTGGATTTTCTCAGTGTATTTTCTATCAGTAACACAAGATACACAATCAGTTCACTTCAAAAGTGAGGACAAAAATGCATTCTCTAAGTCTTTATCTGAGTCTTTATCCAAAATAAGATTTATCTATTAGTACACATAAGATATAACAGGTACTCAAAAAAAAAAAAAAAAGTAAATTACCAAACAAAAACACATTTAACAAAGGCAAATATTAATTGTTCTTATTTTTGGCATATTGTATGCTTAGCAAATATATCTACACAGAGGGGCATAATAAATAGAAATCTTAAGGGAAAAAATACTAATAAACTGGGGATAGTCTACTTCCCCTTATGATACACTAGGCCTTATTTATTTATTTTTATTTTTGAAAAAAGGGGACTATGCATTTCTTATTCTTCTTTCCGAAAAACAGCAGTATGATTCACATCTGATACTAGGTAGAGTGCTGAATCTATGAGAAGAAATTCTTACAGTGGTTTCAACTAAAGAAAACAGGGAATGGATTTCAGAAAAGACAAGAGTTCAAGGAAATAACAAAATAAAAGTTTGTTCAAACTAAATGGTACATTACATGGTGGGTTTGTTATATTATCTTCTATATTGTTCATATCTTCTATATTTAACTAGAGGTATCAGCATTTATTTTACATCACAGATTATATGACTAAATGAATTATGGCCATGATTTAATCCACAATGGGATCTCTAAGACTACTTTCTCACATCAGAAAGTCCATTAGAAGTTTGAAGTGAATAGCCATTTCTTTTATTAAAAAGTTTTTTTAAATAAAAACTTATCACATTAAAACACTGTTCAGAAAAGTACAACACTGACAATATCTTCCTTCATGTCATAGCTATGTGTGTGCCAAATTGCTTGCTTTAAGTGTCCAGAAGAATATTCTGAATTAAACATGTATGCACTGGACACAAAAAATAATGGTTCACACCCACAGTTCCAGCACTGAAGCAGTCAGAAATAAATAGGTGAGGTCATCTTCAACTACAAAGAAATTGAGACCAGCATGGACTACATGATACTTTGTCTATTAAAAAAAAAAATCAACCAAGAACTAAAATGTGTCCCAGCACTTGGGCTGAAAAACAAGAATTCAAGGGCAGCCTGGACTACATGGCAAGATACTGTCTAGCCTGGGTTACATACCTTGACTTTTATCAACTACTTACTACTGCTGCTGCCTCCACCACCACCACTACTGCTGCTGCAGCCACCCCCATCTATCCCCCCACACACACACCCCATCACCATTCAAAAAAATGATCTATAAGGCTCCATAACATATTTTTTTCAAAGTATTTTTTGAACCTGGTGATGTAGCTCACTGCTAGGTACCAAGGCCCAGTATTCTATCCCCAGAAATGCAAAACTAAAATTGAAGGGTTTTTTGTTTTGATTGTCTGATTTCTGTCAAATTAATGAGGTCTATTATATACTGCTCAAATGATGCTGACAGGTAAGGAAGACCAACTTCTGAAATGCACTAAGCTGCTAAGAATAACAACAGATTCCACACAAGAAAGACACCAGATGTGTTAAGGAAAATTTTATCCCGTTCATGTAAAACAGGACCTATATACTACTTCTCTGGTTTCACTTCAAATAAAGATGCCAGCTTCAGGAAGATTTACATAGGATTCTCTCTCATAAACCTGATGCAATTTCTTAGTGAGGCTCCTACTCCGAGTTGCTACAACTAACCTGCAAGAATAAGCCTAAGTATGGTACTATGGCCCTGAAAGCCTGCATTTTCCCATCATCCTTATAACTGATTCACTGGCAATTCACTTAATAAACAGGTCAAGTAGAGCAAATGACAAGGAATTCAGCTTTGCAAATAACTTATCACTAACAATTAAGAGCTATTGTTCATGTTAAATGTACGTTACTTATTTCTAGGTTTTACTTGAAGTCATAGAAGAAATAAGTGCTTCAGAATTTCAGTGGTTTAGGAAACAAAACAAAACAAACTAAGCTTGTTGAAATGGAGTTATCAAATCTGAAACAAATTCATATATTGTAAACGTAGCTGTAAAGGAAGTACACACCTGCAATCCCAGCACTCATAGGAGTTCAAGTTTATTCTCCTAGTCAGTTCAAAGCTAACATAGACTGAGGAACCTCTGTCTGAAAATAAACAAAAATAAAATAAAATATCCCCAGATAATGTTTCTTTAAAAGGCTTAGCCATGTTAACAGAAAATAATATAACAGTATTCCATCATCCTTTCTCCTAATTTCCTGGGCATGTTACTTTCTTTACACAGTATCAATCAACATTCAAGAAGTATCATACATGAGCAGCATAATACTCTGTAACAAGAAGGCAGCACCACTCTTATATGATTAACAAGGTCTTAGAAAGATAAATGGCCTGTTCCTTTTTAGCTCACTCTAGCTCAAGACAGAAGTCAGAAAAGCAACAACTTCTGGCAACAAGAATAGTACATTCTTTACTCCATTTCAAAAATCCTAAATTGTTTTGTTTCCTAAACCACTAAAGTTCTAAAACAGTTCTGTGGCTTCAGGCAAAACCTAGAAATAAGTAATGTATATTTAAACCTCTTTCAAAAAGCACTATTAAAAAAAAAACTATTTCATTTATAGACAGGCCCAATACTTATAATCTTTTCAAATTACTATTCAGTTAATTCAGTTGTTATAGACACCTGAAATCAAGAAACTATTAGTATTTTGAAATTAAATGAAAACATAAGAAATTTGATGTGTATTAATAAGTCACTTTACTAAGAAGGAATAAAGTATCCTTGAGTATTTCAAACATTTCATGTTTGGAAAGAGCAATTCAGAAAAATAGTAGTATTTCTACTTAATACAGATTATTTCACATCTTTTATTCAAAAGAATAAAACCTTGTGCTATCTTATAAGGATTATCTTTTATTTTTATTAGTATAGAATAGAGCTTATTCAGAGCATGGGGAGGGAAGTTAAGAGGGTAGTAGAGGCAGAGAAAGGCCGAGAGAAAAGTAGAGAAGAAGAATAAAGGCTGGCCATGAACGGGGGAGAGGGGGAAAAGAAAAGGGGAAGAGAGGGGGGGAGGGAAGAGCCCAAGAGGGCAAGAAAGAAGCAAGAGAGAAGCAAGAGGGAAGCAAGAGGCAAGAGCGGATTATCTTTTATTAATAGCATAAAAAATACATTATCTTCATGAAAGTAAATTGGTAATTGCAAAATAAGTGTAGCTATTCTTCTGAACAAATAGGGCAGAACATCTGCCAATAAAAGTAGAACTTGAACCTAGGAGCCAGAGACTCCAGAATAATTCTGGCTTTAGATGAACTTAAGAAAACCATTTTAAAACTCTTCAATTTCCTCGTGTATTAAAAAAATTAATACAGTAGCTGATAGGTCTGATAGAGGAGTATTTAGTTTTATTTTATCTCTGACTCTTATTATTGAAAGTCAGAATGGTAGTCACTCTCCAATAAATGAGTCCTAACAGGCTGAATGGTATACCAGACTAAATCTATTTTATTTTATATATACCACACGTGCATGTGTACTATAAATAGGATATTGATTGGCTGCAAGTAGGACATGAACACATATATGGGATTGTTACCCCATCTCCCAAAAAAGGATACAAACAGTACCCTTTACAATTGTAGCTGAGAGGTTAAGAGATAATAAGTCTACAGAATTGCTCTAAAACTGGAGGGACATAGACAATTAAGTTCCATAGAATAACAGGATATCACATTAAAACTAAAAGTGTTATGTGTAATAAATAACCAATCTGTCAGTTTCCAAATGGTAGATATTTTCTTGTTTTTTTTTTTTAACACTTATAGCCCGGGTTGGCTCACAGACTTCAAAGGAGCCTCAGAAACATTATCTGATACTAGTAACTATTTCAGATATACTCCACTATATGATCTGAATTTTTGTACCCCCCTAAAACTTCTTTAAAAGCCTAAAATCTGAAGTGATGAAATTACAAGTGGGACTTTTAGGAGGATCTACATTGATGAATGATGAGTCATGTCGTAATTTTAAAAGACCCTATGTCTCAATCTTAGCAGAGGCAGGTGGATCTTTGAGTTATCTAGCTTCAGAGGATAGGGAGAGACCCTATCACAAGAAAGAGGATGGGGGAGGGAAATGGAGGGAGGGCTGGAGAGATGACTCAAAAGTATAATTTAAAAAAGCACTTGTTACTCTTCCAGAGGACCTTGGTTCAGTTTCCAGAGCCCAAATGGCAACTGACTGTCTGTAATTCCAGTCACAGCAGTCCCAACATTCTCTTCTCACACACCCCCACACACACCCATGTGCATTCTCATGCAATAAAATCTTTTTTTTAAAAAAAAAAAAAAAAAAAACCTAATAAACAGAGACAGGCAGATATACAGAGACACACACCAATCCAGACATGGTGGTACAGGCCTGCAATCACAGCTACTGTGGAAGAAGGAGGACTCACAGTTCAAGGTTGGCCTAAGCCAAACTGAATACAAGGGACTACAAAGTGGTAGAGCAGTTCCTAGACCGTGAGAGGCCCTAAGTTCAGTCCCTAGTTCTCCTAACACTACTCAAATTCACAATGAAAATTAGCTTTGATCTTAAGACTTCTCAATGTCCATAACTGTGAAATACATTTTTTTTGGAGGAGGGGGGATGTAAACCAGTCTTTGGTATTTTATAAATAGGATGAACAGACTTATGGCTTCTGGAAAAATAGTCTCTGATTAAACAATATAAATCCTTGCACTGACTTCATAATGATAAAGAAAGAAGCAGAACAGATAATGGGCTATAAACCTCTATATACAAAGTGCTTTAAAATTTTCAGAAAAACTGGGTAAGAAGTCCTCTGAGATAAAACAGAAAGACTACTAGGCACTTTTACAGTCTTTAGTTCTCAAAAATCTGGAATATCTTCACCATCCTGTTTATAGATAAATCCATGTTTCATCAAAAATGAAATCAAGCTCTAACCACAAAGCTATTTCCAGGCTGGGTGGTGGTAGCCAAAGCTCTAATCCCAGCACTGGGGATGCAAAAGCAGGTGGATCTCTGTGAGTTTGAGGCCAGCCTGGTCAATACAGCTAGCTCCAGGACAGCTGCGCCTACACAAAGAAACCCTGCCTCCAAAAAAATAATAATAAAATTAAAGAAAAAAAAGGAAAGAAAGAAAGAAAGAAAGCCTTTTCGATTACTCATTCTATCAATCTCTGATTGATAACTTTTTTGAAACAAATTCTTGCCTCTTGGACTAGGCTGGCCTACTCCTTGCCACAATCCTTCTTCAGCCTCTCAAGTGTTTGGTTTACAGATGTGAGACATCATGCCTAACATAACATTGTCGTTATTTTTATCAGTAAGAAAGAAAAAAGAAAAATGTCAAAACCAAAATTCTATTATCCTAAACCTTTATGAAGAGAACATCAAACGACTTTAAAGACTATTTTTATAAGTCCCTCGGATCTGGCACATGTTTTTCATATTTGAAAGTGCTTAAAAAAACCACCTCTTAAAACTCATCTCCAGTTGCAAACAATCAGAACACTGATGTTTTTAATGGCTGCATATACAAGTAATATAAATCCACTAACAGTAATGTTATCATTAATAACAAACATAAACCTAAGTAGAATAAATTATACTATACTAGTAAACATTTAAGGTTCTTTTTTTAAAAGGACATTTGAAAAGATCATCTTAGGCTCTTGAACAGAAAAAAATTAGCTGTGGCCAATTAAAAAGAAAATATTCCTAAAAACTGAGAAACAATTATTACAGCAATTGTTTGAGGGAAGACAGATTGACACAAATGTTTAAGAAATACAATTGAATAAAATTTACATGTCAAGAGACATTATAGATACCTAATGAATGCAATGTTAAAAAAAAAACCTAATCAAATAGAGTAAGTTTTGTCTCTGTTAGAAATCACATTTTCTATTTAAAGCCATAAAAAGGGCAAGAAGGAAGGCAAGTAGCCAGTCCTGGTGGTATACATTTTTAATTCCAGAACCTTGGAGACAAAGCCAAGAGGAGAGTTACAGGTATACCATAAGACCCTTTCTCAAAAAAAAAAAAAAAAAGTGATGGTGGATATTTCAGGGGAAAAAAAAAAGCAAAAAAGCCACCTACAAAACCTACATGCAAAAGGAATTTTCTAAACTCAAAGTTAAAGCTCCTCAGGTATACGATGAGCAACATCCAAAGAAGTATATATCACTGCACAACACACCAATGCAAGGTAAATATTGACATAAATATTTCACAGCTTACATTCTGATTTTGAAAACAAAGCTACAAGTCATCTCATCTTTATTATGCGCTGTATCTTTCTTAAAATATAGTCTGCAAATTGTTGAAGTTCTCATTTTTACTACAGATTTTGATTCATGATTTTGTTGTAATGCTAAGTATTTATGGATTTACAGTAATCCTTAGGCTTATCAGCAATACAGATGCAGTATTCATTTCCTTTAAAGTGCAATAAGCAAATTCTATTTAAGAGGAGAATTTAATACTAAAGCAGTTTCTGCCATACTGTCATACATATCAAGACAAAATTTTCCTTTTACCTCTCCTAAATTCTAAATTTACATGATTTACCAAAAAAGATATCTTAAGTAGGCAGGAGTAGTCACTAATCTGAGGTGTGACAAAAAACACTTGTCATGTCACTTGTCCAATTTACTCAACAATATACTGGTCTTTGATATTTAGCTTTTTAACAGCTATTTTTCTTAAAGTTCAGGCCATCTTTATTTCCAACGCACTTCCCTATCCAAAACATTTTAACATAATCTGCTACTTCTCCCAAAACCATGGGTTATACGAATACCCTTCACGAGGTAAGATAATTGTGGATCACACATCCCACATACTATTTAGTTAACATTTGCAATAGTACACTAGCTACTTAATACAATCCCAAAGAGATTCTGTACTGTTCTATTTTAGCATGCTCAAAAGACATAAAAAAATTTTGACGTAAAATTGTCTTTAGAGGATTCTAAGGCTGAAAAGGTCCTATTAAAATTATATTTTCTATTTTTAAGGCTAACGCAATTATAGCACATCCAACTCAGACTCTTCCAACAAAAAGCCTCCGCAACAAAATGGGGAAAACGTCCTTTTCATTTTCTTAACTGAAAGGGGGGAGGGGAGAAGAGGAGGAGGCCAATTGCTTACAGGTTTGCATTTAAAATTAACACAGCAGTTTCTGAGGAATCCAGTAACTCACGGTCAACTACTGAATCCTACCAGAAGCAGCACACGAATAAAACCAGAGCGCAATCTTTCGGCTTGAGATGCCGCTTCATCCGTCTTCCTTCCAATCCACCCCCAATACCCCAACCAACTAAGCACACATCTAAATATGTCTTCCCCACTAGAGCGCCCCTTTGGAGGAAAAGCCCTGCCTTTCGCAGCCTGAAGCCACGGCTGGCTCTCCGATCCCTGCTTAGACCAGGCCCCAATCTCGACGCCCTGCACGTCCGCCCCACCCAGGGCCCACTCGGGTACCCGCGGATGACAAAACCCTCCCTCCTGCGCTCAGCCAGCACTGACAGTTAAGGCTGCAGCAGCCGCAGCCACCATGGCCTAGTCCTGGCACCGCCCCCCCCTCCCAGACCACGCGCCCCAAGCACTCGCTCACGGAGGCGGGTGAGGGCCCAGGCGCCTACCCTGTCAGCGCGGCCCGGAGGGTGACGAGGGGACCGGCTGTACAGACCAGAGGGAGCGTGCCGGGCAGGCCGCGGCCGCAGCAGCACTGACCTGTCCTCGCCCCCGCGCGTGGGCTGGGGCCCTCGCAGCTGCGGCCGCCTCACTGGTTCTTGTCGCCCTCGTCCACCGCCGCCGCCCGCCACCGCCTCGTTCCCTTTCGCTGGTGCCACCGCCGGGTCTCATGCGGGACCCGCGCTTCTCCTCAGGAAACCGAGGCCGGGAGGCCAGGCGCCTGGGCAACCTTAAAGTCCGCGCTGAACGGCTGCTGCCGCGATCTGTACACAGCGGGGGGCAAGGGCGCTGAGCAACTACGAAGAGAAGCAGAAGGAGGCGCCACCGTCCGCGACAGGTCGACAGAGGAGAGGCGTGATGAGGCAGTGAACAGCTGCGTGGCCGAGTGCACGAGCGAGCACAGGAGGGGCAGCGAGGTGCTGGCGATGATGAAAGGCCCTGTCGTCTCCTGTAGTCACCCAAAAAGGAGTGCCACCATCTTGGGAGAAACTCGGATCTCGCGAACGCAGCACTGGACGAGATGACTAGGTGGGCGGACCGAGTATCCCGACAGGCAGCGCGCGCCGCCCTGCCAGGCGAGGGCTCCAAGTAGGAAGGTAGGATGCGAGGCGGGGTCGCGCGTGCGTGGGATGGCGACGGGCTCTGCTCCGCCCCGCCCGCAGCTCTGCAGGGCCCTCCTCTAGTTCGCCTTCGCCAGCGGCGCGGGGGCCTTTGGGAAGGGGAGATGGTCTTGGGCTGGGTGGAAACTGGCCAGCACCGTCGCCATCTTGAGACAGGATTGAGAGAGGCTTGGTGCTTTATCCTCTGCTCCTTTTACCCAGTCTATAGACCAATGTGCTTCGGTGTACTCGGGAGAGCGGACAGGGCTAGCCAGCAGAGGAAAACTAGGAGTCAGACGGACGAATAGGCCTAGAGGGTGTAGCCCACCGGCGGCACAAGGGGGCGTTGAAGTGTTTAGTTGCTAGGGCTGACTTCATCCGAACTGTCTTGGTAAACGTTGCAGGGGTTACAGAGAGTGGATAACCTTTCAGCAAACAAGGTCATCAGCTTAGGCCTCTGCCAGAACATACTATGTCACTGTTTTACCAGACTAGTAGGTAAAAGCCTAGCCCCTCCAGTGTTATCTTCCAGTAGATTATCAACTGAGAATTAACCACCTTGCTTGATCCCACGTGGATAGAGACAAATTTTGATTTACAGAACACCTGAACCCTGTTAGAGCCATGTGACTTGTTGGTACCAGAGTGAATATTTACTTAGGTTTGTTGTTTGACACTCGACACTCAATTATTATAAAGACTGGCTGACAAGTTATTTTCTGGCTTGCAACTTTGTAAGCCTTAATCATCTAGTGCTCAAAATGTAACAATCACATGTAGCAATGTGCTTTTCTGTTTCTTTCAGCTCCTGTAAATTGTGTGTGTGTGTGTGTGTGTGTATCCGATCTCCCCACAATAAACAGCTATTTTTGTTATTGTGTTGTTTTGTTTTTCAAGACAATTTCTCTGAAGCCCTGGCTGTCCTGGAACCTACTCTGTACAGGCTAGCCTTAAATTCAGAGATTTACATGCCTCTGCTTTCTGAATGCTGGGATTAAAGACTTGCTATTTTTAAAATTAAAAAAATAAGCGGGTGTGTGTGTGTGTGTGTGTGTGTATACTATTACAGGATAAATAATATGTGCAACTGTTATGACAGATTTTAAGATACTTTAATTTTTTTCTATTCATTTTTTTCTCTCCCTCCATTAAAAAAATCCACATTTGGAATACCATTGTATTATATGAAAAAAGCCAGTAACAAATGTAACCCTTTAAAGAGTTATCTTTGCAAATTATTAAAATACCAAAACCAAACTAATGATCATTAGACTACTAAGAAAAGTAAAATACATATACTATTGCAGCATGTGAAGATACTTTTAGCTATTCACTCCTAAATAGAAGTTGTCTGAAAATGAAAGGTAATTTTCTAGTAATGTGAATTATCACAATATAGCCAATAGCCCAGAGTTCTGAAAAGCTTAAAAGTTTAAAGAAAATAGATATCTAAATGCCAGTCAAGTTCTATATGGAGATGATGGAGAATCCCAATTTAACAATATGACAAAATTATTTACCTAATGTTCAATATAGTCCTCTTATATAGTATTCTTATATAGTCCTCTGCTGTTCAGGACTTCATGTATTTTGATTTATCATTTTTAAAATTTAGAGACTTTAATGCTAGACATGAAGGTGCTTGCCTGAAACCCCAACATAGGCAGAAAAATCTAGAGTTCTATGGCAGGCTTCACTATAAAGAGAGACTATCTCAAAGAGAGGTGGAGAAAGCAATATTTATGCTAAAAAATATTACCATGAATGATTCCTGACAACATATTTGCAAACGTTTCATAAAAAGTATTGTTTTCCATTGTCAGGCTGGTTTTTTTTTTTTTTTTTCAGACACATTTTCTAGGAAAAGCTACTTGGTATCTAGGTGTGCAATAAAGTCTAAGTGAGACTCAATAGTTTGAAGTATTTTCTAACTTCAAATGTAAAAGAACCATGTAACAGTATAAGCATATTCATGCTTTAAACAAGCTTAGTATCTATTATTTACTCAGAACAACCTGGGCCTTGTGAAACAATACAAGATTAGCTCTGTAAATATCTTCAGTAAATAAGTTCAAGAGGAAATTAGGCCTGTAAAAGTCTTTTAGAGCAGTTGAGCACTTGTATGATTTTGAGGGTGTCAACTAATATGTATATGGTACTCCTGAGGGAGAATAAAATCATCGAGAAATGGTAAAAATCCCCAACACACACACACACACACACACACACACACACACACACACACACACA
>JADRCH010000367.1:2687636-2756349 GCA_019843965.1 Rhynchomys soricoides | reverse complement strand
ACACACACACACACACACACACACACACACACACACACACACACACACAAAATAATGGTCTGAGTAAATTTTCCTGAACAGAACACCAATGGTTCAGGCTCTAAGATCAACTATTGACAAATGGAATCTCATAAAATTGAAAAGCTTCTGTAAGGCAAAGGATACTGTCAACAGGACAGAACGGCAACCAGTAGATTGGGAAAAGATCTTTACCAACCCTATATCTAATAGAGGGCTAATATCCAATATATACAAAGAACTCAAGAAGTTAAGACTCCAGAGAGCCAAATAACCCTATATAAAAATAGGGTACAGAGCTAAGAAAGAATTTGCAGCTGAGGAATCTCGGATGGGCAGAAGTACCTAAAGAATGTTCAACATCTTTAGTTATCAGAGAAATGCAATTCAAAACAACCCTGAGCTTCTACCTCACACCACTCAAAATGGCTAAAATCAAAAACTCAGGTGACAGCAGATGCTGGTGAGGATGTGGAGAAAGGAACACTCCTCCATTGCTGGTTGGATTTGCAAGCTGGTACAGCCACTCTGGAAATCAGTCTGGCAATTCCTCAGAAAATTGGAAATAGTTCTACCTGAGAACCCAGCTATACTACTCCTGAGCATATACCCAAAAGATGCTCCAACATATACCAAGGACACATGCTCCACTATGTTCATAGCAGCCTTATTTATAATAGCCAGGAGCTGGAAAGAACCCATATGTCCCTGAACAGAGGAATGGATACAGAAAATGTGGTACATTTACACAATGGAGTACTACTCACCTATTAAAAATAATGACTTCATGAAATTCTTAGGCAAATGAATGGAACTAGAAACTATCATCCTGAGTAAAATAACCCTGTCACAAAAGAACAAACACAGTATGTAGTCACTGATAAAAAGGATATTAGTCCAGAAGCTCAGAATACCCAAGATACAACTCACAGACCATATAAAGTTCAAGAAGAAGGAAGACCAAATTGTGGATGCTTCAGTCATACTTAGAAGAGGGAAAAAAAATAATCATAGGAGGTAGAGGGAAGGAAGGGATGTGGGAGGGAGAGAGGAGGGTGAGGGAAAGGGGGGGCAGGATCAGGTATGAGAAGAGACTGGGGAGAAGTACAGATGGTCAAGAAATAGAACAAAAGAACAGAGGTGTGTAGCAGTGGGGTATGGGGAACTGTGGGTAGCTATTAGAAAATCCAAGATGCCAGGAAAGCAAGAGGCTCCCAGGACCCAGTGGGAATGACATTAGCCTAAATACCCAACAAAGGGGAGATAGAACCTGTAAAGACCATAGCCAGGGGATAGGCACAGCCCCCCCATTCAGGAATGGGACCACCCACCCATGTCAAAATTTTAACCCAAATTTGTTACTGTCTAAAGGAAATGCAGGGACAAAGAGTGGAGCAGAGACTGAAGGAAAGACTATCCAGATACCTCCCACCTAGGGATCCATCCCATCTGCAGACACCAAACCTAGACAGTATAGCTGAAATGATCTTTTACTCTGTAAACTCTTACTATTGCTGCAGAGTTCTATTATTAAAGCTTACTTTTTTGTTTTGTACTATTAACCTAGCCTATTAGCGTACAAAGACCAAGCATTTTATTTTTTTTTTATTTTCATATTTTATTTACATTTCAAATGTTTCCCCCTTTTGAGATCTCCCCTTTGGAACCTTCCCATTCCTTCCACCCTCCCCCTGCCACTATGGGGATATTCTCTAACCTACCCACCCACCCACTCTTGTCTTCCATCCTTGTCATTCTCCTATACTGGGGGATCTAACACCCTCAGGCCCAAGGGCCTCTCTTCCCCCTGACGGATAACAAGACCCTCCTCTGCCACATTTGTGGCCAGCACCATGGGTCCCTCCATGTGTATTCTTTAGTTGGTGGATCAGTCTCCAGAAGTATAGGGGGTCAGGCCAGTTGCCACTGTTGCTACCTCCCTGGGGCTACAAACTCCCTCAGCTCCTTCAGTCCTTTCTCCAAGCCCTCCATCTGAAACCTCACACTCAGCCCTACTGTTGCTCCAAAGTGACTCTTGGATATTTCAAACTTTTGGGCTAATAACCACTTAACAGTGAGTACATACCATGTTCATTCTTTTGTGACTGCGTTACCTCGCTCAGGATGATATTTTCAAGATCCATCCATTTGTCTACGAATTTCATGAAGTCATTGTTTTTAATAGCTAAGTAGTATTGCATTGTGTAAATGTACCACATTTTCTGTATCCATTCTTCTGTGGAGGGACATCTGGGTTGTTTCCAGCTTCTGGCTATTATAAATATGGCTGCTATGAACATAGTGGAACATGTGTCTTTATTATATGTTGGAGCATCTTCTGGGTATATGCCCAGGAGTGGAATAGCTGAGTCCTCAGATAGTAGTATGTTCATTTTTCTGAGAGTCCGCCAAACTGATTTCCAGAGAGGTTGTATCAACTTGCATTCCCACCAGCAATGGAGGAGTGTTCCTCTTTCTCCACATCCTCGCCAACATCTGCTGTCACCTGAGTTTTTTATCTTAGCCATTCTGACTGGTGTGAGGTGAAATCTCAGGGTTGTTTTGATTTGCATTTCCCTGATGACTAAGGATGTTGAACATTTCTTTAGGTGCTTCTTGGCCATTCGGATTTCCTCAGTTGAGAATTCTCTGTTTAGTTCACTTCCCCATTTTTTGATAGGGTTATTTGGATCTCTGGAGTCTAGCTTCTTGAGTTCTTCGTATACATTGTATATTAGCCCTCTATCAGATGTAGGATTGGTAGGTTGTTGTTTTGCCCTATTTACAGTGTCCCTTGCCTTACAGAAGCTTTGTAAATTTATGAGGTCCCATCTGTCAATTCTTGATCTTAGAGCACAAGCCATTGGTGTTCTGTTCAAGAACATTTCCCCTGTGCCCAAGTGTTCGAGACTCTTCTCCACTTTTTCTTCTATTAAGTTCAGTGTATCTGGTTTTATGTGAAGGTCCTTGATCCACTTGGACTTGAGCTTTGTACAGGGAGATAGAAATGGATCAATTCGCAATCTTCTACATGTAGACTGCCAATTGATCCAGCACCATTTGTTGAAGATGCTAAGACCAAGCATTTTAATGGTAGTAAGACAAATACTACTAGTAAATAGCAATTTACTTCCTGTTGTGTGTGTGTGTGTATATATATATATATATATATATCCTAATACTGATTACATGTATATAAATTTGAGTAGTTAACAGCAAGTTTCTGAAATGGTAATGTGTTGCGTGTATCTTTTCCTACCCTGCCTAAACTCCTAGAATGGGCCAACCTACCAGCCAGAACGGAGCTTCCCTTGCATACATGGATAAAAGACATAACACACACACACACACACACACACACACACACACACGAGTTCAAATTCAACTTGCCTTTTGACACAATTTCTGGGCAACAGACTTGGCAAGTGTCCATTTTGTATATTAGCAAATTGAATTGATAGTAAGAACTGAGCAATTGGCCCAATGTTTCACAACTTAAAGACTAATAGAATAATAATTTGAACAAAGGGATGTGTGTGTGTGTTTGTGTGCATGTGTGTGCGCGCACTCTCGCGCACACATGCTTGTGTTTTTGTTGTGATTTTTTTCTTAAGGTAAAATAGTTCAACTGGATTACCATTCTGGTAATACAGTTGATTGAATCAGGACCTCACTCACAATAGACCAAGACCAAGGCCTCTACCACTGAACCATAGTGCATGCATCATTGGATGCTTTCTTAATCATAAAATAATACACATTTTTCCATCCTATGCAGTTCAAATATTGGCATATGGGACACCCCTGCCCCATAGCCAGCCTGGATCTAGAAATGCCATTGGCATCAGTGCGGGCTGAGATCCAGGTTGCCAAAGCATGCAGTATTTAAGCATGAATGAGGAAGCTACACTGGCTATATGTACCTCAGTCTGGATCTAGCTCTCCTGATTATCTGTTTATATCCAGCCCATCAACAAATTCCATGTTCCTGTAGCCCTTACATTCTTTTGGACCTCTCTGTCAAAAGGATCCCTTAATCTTAGGTACAGAAGTAGTTTTTGAAGATGTATCAGTTGGATCTGGGCTCCACATCTCTGTACTTTAACTGGATGTTGTTCTCTGTATGATTCCCATCTGTAGTTAAGAGAAGCCTCTTTAATTAAGGATGAGGAAACACTTAATTGTGAAAATAAGATATTTAGAAGTATAATTAAAAATTGTTCTGGTTTAGTAAAGTAGCAATTGTAGGTTCTGCTCCTAGGTCCATAACTTCACTAATCCTGGATAGTTAACTAGGTTTCCAAGATGAGGTATGATTTCTCTCTTGCTGAGTGGGTATTAAGTCCAATTAGAGAACTGCTGGTTACCACCTAGGTATGCCTGCCATGACTGCACTCTTAGGTTATCCTGCAATGCTGGTTTTTGTATTGTCATAGGTACCACACGTGGGTAGAAATGTTCATTGCTATCATCTTTTGGAAATTGTCATGTTTCCTTCTGGTACCATGAAAGATAGCCCACATGAAGGAGGTTTTCAGATGAGTTCCATATTAGAATCTGTTGTGCCCTGTTTCTGAAGTGCATGGTAGACAATGAAGGGCAAAAGTAATATGCTATACTGTTAGGGAAGTCTCTTGGTCACAAAAAGAGTGTTTCTCATGCCCAGTGTTGAGGTTTTGTTAAGGGGGTCGATGGCTCTTGGAGGGAGTACCATCATCCCAGATGATAAATTCCCATTTAAACTGCATATGTATATTTGCATACTAACTTAAATGTATTACAGGTATTTTATATTGGTAATTAGTATGATTCCTTATGACTTTTTTATATATCCATATTGCTGTTTTACCCTTCTCCTTCCATCTTTTCTATATATCATCACCTGTCACAAATTAGAGCCTCCCTGTCCTTCCTTCTCATTTTCCTGTTCGTTTTATTTATACCCTACTATTGTCCTCTCTATTGCTTCCCAACCCTTCACAATGGTACAAATTTTCTTTACCAGCTTTTGAAGTTACTCAGGGCCATATACTCAGATCTGAAAAATCTCGAACTAGGCACCTCAGATGAAAGAGAACATGTGATATTTTTAATTCTGGGTATGGGTTCCTTCACTCAATAAGATCTTTTGTACATGCAAATTTTGTCTTTCTTTACCATTGAAGAGAATACCATGGTGTATGTGGACCACATTTTCATTATGTATTCATCAGTAGAAAGATATGTAAGTTTTTTCTTTTCCTTTTCCTAGCTATTGTAAATAGACAAGTAATGAATATGGCTGACCAAGTATCTGCGGAGTGGGATGTCAAGTCCTTTGGAAATATCCCAAGGAGTAGTATACCTGTGACATATGACTTACTTTTACCCTTTTGAAGAATCTTCACACTGATTCCTAGAAAGGGAGGCTGAACTAGTTTGCAATTTCACCAGGAATGAATTACAGGTTCCCTTTTGCTCACATCCCCTTCATTATATGTTGTTGGTTGGTTTTTGTTGTTTTGTTTTGTTGCTGTTATTGTTGTTGTTTTGAGTTTTGCTATTATTACGGGGTAAGAGGAAATCTACCTTTTTACTATTCGCACTTCACGGAATGCTAGGGACAAAAATAATTTTTGCAGTGTTTCTCATCTATTATTTTCCTTCCTTTGAGAGAACTCTCTATTTGGGTTCCAGGCCCATTTTGGAATGTGTTGATACCTTTTTTTCCTCTGCTTTTTAAGTATTTTATGTTTTCCTTGATATTAATTATCTGAAGTTTAGATAGCATAGATTCTTGCATAGATTCTCTCATTTTGTGGGCTTCCTCTTCAGTTGATTCTGGCTATTTGATTTCTTTGCTGTGCAGAAGCTTTTGAGTTTTGTGGAGGACAAGTTGACAGTTGTTGGCATTAATTCTTAGACAAATGGATTCGCATTCCTGTAGTCTCCATACATCCTCCTACATTCCTACATTTACATGTTGCAGGGTACTTACCTTTGTTTTCTTCTAGCAGTTTCGGTATTGAGGGATTTTCTTGTTGTTTGTTTTAAGATTTATTTATTTATCTTTTTTTTTTTTTTTCCAGTGTATGAGTACACTGTTGCTGTCTTCTAACACACCAGAAGAGGGCATCAGATCCCATTACAGCTGGTTGTGAGCCACCATGTGGTTGCTGGGAATTGAACTCAAGGCCTCTGGAAGAGCATTCAGTGCTCTTAAAGGCTGAGCCATCTCTCCAGCCCCTCAGTAGTTCAGGTATATTGTTTAGGTCTTTGACTTATTTAGAGTTAAATTTTTTGTGTGAAAGCTGATGGATATGTGTCGATTTGATTCTTCTCCATGTCAACATTCAGTTTTCACTGCACCATTTGGTAAAGATATTTTTTCTCCAGTGTATATCGAATATTAAATAACTGAAATTGCATGCACTTATCTTAATGACTTAAATTTTATTGCATTTAGTTTGCATATCTTTTCATGCCAGTACAATATGTTTTTTTATGGCTCATGATATACTTTGAAATCTTAATTGGTAATCTCTTCAGCATTGTTTTTTTAGCTCCGCATTGCTTTGGGATATCTGTGGTATTTTGTGGTTCCATATGACTTTTAAGGTTAGTTGGTTTGTTTGTTTGTTTGTTTTTTCCTATTTTTAATGAGAAATGAGATAAGGATTTTAATTCAAGTTGCATTGAATGTATAAAAAGCATTTGATAAAATGATCAAACTCACAAAATTAAAACTACCAAGTTATGAGCTTGTCTTTCCATTTTATACTATATCTTTTCTTTTAGACATGTAAACTTCTCATTGTTTGACCTCCTTGGCTATATTTATTCCTGAGTATTTTTTTCTTTGATATTGTTGTGAGTGGGAGCATGCCTGTGAACTTTCTTTATTCTGTGTTGTTGGTGTACAGAAAAACTATTGATTTGTGCAAGTTGATTTTATATCCTGCCATATTGGTGAATTTTATTGTTTCTAGTAGTAGTTTTCTGGTAGAATTTTTGGCAGCTCTTATGTAAAATATAATGTCATCTGCAAATTGGGATATTTTTACTTCTTTTTTTTCCTATTTTCAGCCTTTTAATTTTTTTCTCTTGCTTTACCCCAGCTAGTATTTCTAGCATGATATTGAAAAGGACTGAGGATAGTGGACGGCTCTGTCTCATTCCTGATTTTGATGAAATTGCTTTAAGTTGTTCTCAATTTAGTATGATGTTTGCTGTGTCTTTCTCATATATAGCTTTTTTATGTTAATATATTTTCTCTCTAGTCCTAATTTCTCTAGGATATTCAAAATGAGTTCCTAGTGGATTTTGTCATAGTTTTTTGCTGCATCTATTGATCATCTCAATAGATGGACTTTTTTCCTTCAAATATGCTTATGAGATTTATTACATTTATTGTCTTCTAAATATTGAACACTCCTTGTTTTTCAAGGATAAATCAAGCCAGTGTGGTGATTGTTTTGATGGATGTCTGTATTCTGTTGTTGAATTTTTTGAATCTATATTCATCATTGTTATTAACCTGTAGATTTCTTGTGGCTTTACCTTGTTTAGTAGTAGATCTTTGCTTCATTGAAGGAGTTTGGGGATGAGCCTTCTGATCCTCTTTGTTTGAATAGTTTAAGAATGATGGGCCCTAGATCATTTTTGAAATCTTGTACAATTCTGCTGTGATTCCATCAGGCGCTAGACATTTTTAGCTAGAAGACTTTGTATTACTATTTTAATTTCCAAATTTTTATGGGTTAATTGAGACTGTTGATTTCTTCTTATTGTAATTTTGGTTGTTTGACTGAATCTTAAAATTCATCCATTTCTTTTGAACTTGCAGCTAAATGGGGTTCACATTTTAAAGTATCCCCTTATTTTGAATTGCTTTAGTTTCTGTTGCAAGGCTTCCCTATTCATTTCAGATCCTATTAGAGTCCTTTCGTTCTTTAATTTGCTTAGTTAGGCCAACGGTCTCTCAATTTTATCTTCTCAAAGAACCATCTAATTGATTTGTTCATTCTTTTTTATGGTTTTCACTGTTTATATTTCATTGTTTTCTACTCTGATTTTTATTATTTCTCATGATTGACTACATTAAGATTTGGTTTGCTTTGGTTGTTTTTTCCAAAATTTTGAGTGAAATTATTAATTCATTTATTTGGGCTCTGCTTTTTAAATGTTGGACTTATAAATAGAAATTTTCTTCATGGGATTGTTTTTGATGTGTTCCAAAGATTTTGTTCTTTACTTTTTATTTTATTTCAGGGAAGTTAATTTTTTTTTCTTTTCTTACTTCTCTCTTGTTTTTTCTTTCTCCATTTCATTATTTATAATTAGTTATTTAATCTCCCTGAGTTTATATAGTAATATATATTTTTTTACTACTAAATTAAATTTTATTGAATTGTGTTCTGATAGAAAACACAGAGGTATTTCATTTTTCAGTGAATTTTTAAATATTTGTTTTATATCCCAGAGTATAGTCTATTTTAGAGAAATTCCATGTGCTGCTGAATTGAATTTTTATTCTTCATTATTTGGGTCAAATATTTTAGAGACATCTGTTAAGTCCATTTGGCATATGATATTATTTAATTTTGATGATTCTTTATCTTGTTTTTTTGTTCAGATAGCTTGTCCATTGGAAAAAGTAGAACACCAAAATCACCTAATATTGATCAACTGATGTTACTCTGTACCTTTAAGTCCAATAGAATCTTTTCTATGAAATTGGGCATACCATATTTTGCTACATGTATAATTAGGATAATAAGGACTTCTTGATTAACTGTTTAATTAGCTAGTTTAATTAATTGTTTGATTAATTAACTTAGTTAGCATGCAGTGTTTATCTCTTTGGATTAATTTCAGTTTGAAGTCTGTTTTGTTAGATAGAAGGGTACCAACAAATACTTGCTTCCAGTCCCCATTTGATTGGAATATATTTTCATATCCTTTTATTCTTAAAGTTTTTATTGAAAGATGTGTGTGGTAGTCATTATGTTGTTGATTGTTGATATTGCTATATTCTTAGTGGTACTTTGAGTTTTAATAATTATGACTTTTTGTTTCCTCCTACAGTCTCATGGCTATGTTCATTTCTTTCTTCAACCTGAAATATACATTTATTTATTTATTTATTTATACTTATTTACTTTATATCATGCTTACTGCCCTCTCCTTGTCGGCCCCACCCACAATACTTCCCCCATCTCCCCTCCCCTGTGGGCTGGAAGACCATGAGAAGAAGCCTGGTAAAGTCCAGTAAAGGCTTGAAGCCCTGGGTAACCTGAAGAGACAATAGGAGCTTCACCTACTCCTGGTATCAGGCCCCTGTCATGTAGCCACATCCCCTCATAGAGAGAATTGTGGCCATCAGTCATATAGGGGCAGTACCCCCAATCCCCTGCACATGTAGATGAGGTATCCCTAATATCTCAGACCAAGCCTACTGACAGACCACAACTCACCCCAAAGCTGTACATAAGATCATATCCAGAAGGAATAAAGGTGTGTGAGGATTATTCTTTAGTCTGAGAGCATCTGTCACAAGTGCTGTTATACTCCCTTGGAAGAGAAATGCTCTTCCAAAGATTTCACCACCAGAAGCTCCCCTGCACTCCCTGCTCAACCCAGCTCAGCTCAGCACACCCAGTGCAGTGTCTCAAAGCAACAGCAGCTGCTAGGGCAGCAGCAGCAGCAGTAGCAGCCATCGCCAGTGTAGCTGGAGGCAATTCCCCCTCCCTGCTAGTGCCCTATCCCCTTCACTTGAACCCTCCCACCTAGCCAGGCCAGAGATCTCTGCAGATAACCTCCAATACATAGACTGGCAGCTGGCACCCAACATGGGGCATGAACCCACAAGCCTGAGATTTAGAGTCTCATGCTCTACTGACTGAGTGAGCTAGGCTATAAATATTGTCATTGGCCATACATGGAGCTATCTGAAGGAATTCCTCCCAAAACAAGGAGGCTTGGGTTTTGACTATTTTTATTCTGTGAGATTTTAGTAGGGCACACATCTCCCTGGCCTAGCAGGATTTTTTTTTTTTTTTTGCGATTAAGAATTGCCCATGACAGGAAAGAGGAGAAATGTTTGTCCAGTTGGAACATTTCTCTTGGCCTATTGGCTTTGGGGGATTCCACAGAGGTCCAAAATGCTAAGCCTTCCTGCAGATTTAAGAACTGGCAGCAGCCCTGTGCCTTTTAAGTGGCTGCTGCATTACTAGTTTTTTTTGGTTTGGTTTGGTTTGGTTTGGTTTGGTTTGGTTTGGTTATAAGGAAAAGTTAAATAGACAGTCTTTGCCAACACCTGTCAAGATTAAGATAGGGTCCAGAGGGACCTTCAGCCAACACCAAGGAGTAGCTCTGGCCAGGAGGCTTCAGGTGTCCCTTCAGCTTGTCCAAATCCATACAATGGCACCGCATGAAAGCACAAGAGGAAAGGACAGGTTGTTTATCTCCAGAGTTAGGTGAGGGGGAAGGGGCTCACCTTCTTGTGGTATTTGTTCATGTAGTGGCTGTGCTCATGCCCCATGTGATTTTACAGTCCCCTTCCAGGTCCTGTATCTGAGAGAAATATACTCACTGACCAAACCACCTCAACGGGAACATTCATAGCCTCCAATGAGCAAGCAAACCAATTTCATTCGCACACACTCACAAATGTAAAGGAGCTTCATGCCCACTTCCCCCACTTCCCTTTGCTCAACTCCAAAGGATAATTAAAACATGCTCCTCTTGTACATCCCTCATTACCACGCTATCTTTACAAATGATGGGAACCAATTTGCAAGGCCTCAAATACAGTGCCTTATGGCAAATTGATGTCACCCATATTCCCCAATCTGGTAGACAGAAGTATGTTTTTGTCACCACAGATACATACTCACATTTTATATGGGCTATAGCCCAAACAAGTGAAAACTCAAAAAGGTTAATTCACCATATGCTTTCCACCTTTGCCATTATGGACATTCCTCTACAAATAAAAACTGATAATGGCCCTGCCTTCACTAGCTCTCCATTCAAAACTTTCTGCACATACTCGCAAATTGCACACCATACAGGGATTCCCTAAAACCCTCAGGGCCAAAGAATAATAGAAAGAACACACATCAAACCCTAAAAGGCCAACTTCTAAAACAAAAAACAACCACTTACCCTCCTAATGTACAGTTAATGATGGCTCTGACTACACTAAACATATTTAACATCTACAAAAACTCCAAACATCCCCTTATCTCCCTCCATTGGCACATGTCAAAGTTATCCCCCATCCTAGTATGATGGCATGATCCTTTGAATAGAGTTTGGAAGGGACTAGACCCTCTCCTTACAACCAGGAGGGGTTTCATTTTTCCACAGGACCAGCCTAAACTGGTATGGCCATCTGGGTTCCTGCCAGAGATGTCTGTAACCATCCCACCAAACAAGGAGTACCCCACCTGTCACTGTCAGATCAAGGACAGAGGAAGAAGCGGAGGCAGGCAGAGGAAAGACCACATCCAGAGGTACAGCAAGCTCTCCTGGAAGGACATCCATAACCTGGTGACTGCTGCCCAGGCTGTGTGCCCTCACAGGCTCCCCTCTCCTCTATTCTTATGGCTGCTTTTGTCATTCTTCATACTAACTCTGCTACTGTCCAGCCTCTCCCTAGCCTTTCCAACACCTACCACTGGAGATTCTTTGCTAGGGAAACCTATAATGGACACAACAAAGTTATAGGAACCCGGGATTGCCCACTTGAAGGGTGTCAGACCAGGATTGAGGTCTCCCTACACCTGGATTCCTTCTCCACTACCCTCAGCCCTCTCCTTTGCTTTCCTTACCCAAACACAGGTGAATGTCTCCAGGAGGTCTCCACATGTGGAGGTTGCAGATATTGGAGCTACAGAATGGAATCCACCAGCCTCGCACACATCATGCTTGCCAACCTTGAAACTCATTTTCAGCTTTCCATAAGCAATCCATGGGATGAACATTGGAGCAAATACCCCATACCTGACCTACATGTCTCCTGTGAGTTTGTTCCTGCCTCCAAATCAGTCTTTACCCATGTTAATATTCTCCAACAGAAAAATCAGTCTCAGAAGGAACTCTAAGCTACCCTCTCCTGGCTACAGTACATGCAATATGCCAATGACCTCATTCCCTTAACCTCCAATACCAACTCCTCCCAGTTAGTTTTCTGTGTTTCTCTCTCCTGACCATTATTAGCAGCCATTCCCATTAAAATTTCACTTCATGAACTCCATGGATCCTTACCCACAAGGAAAGCACAAGACATTCCTCTCTTCAACCTAGCTCGCCTGACCTGGCTGCTTTGCCTTGTAGGGCCCTCCTTGAAACCCTATCTTACATGTGCCCATGACATCACCATTACCATGTCAGTACATGTTAACCCTCCTGCTCTCCTCTGATGCAAAGGCATTGCAGGTACCTGTATTAAACCTTCTTTCCAAGGCTTCTGCACCTCTATGATAATTGTTTCCTAGGTTTATCTCTACAAACCTGAAGAACTCACCTTGCAGATGGGAGGAAACCAAAAGAAAAGAGAGATCTTAATTCCTCTGCTCATGGAACAGGACTTCGCTGTCTTACTGGGTACAACAGGAACAACTGTAGCAGCAGCCCTTGTCCCTTGGGCTTCAAGCCAAGCTTCCTCTCATAGTTCTCCACCCCACAACTTCTACTTTCTTTTTATAATGGAGAGGTTTCAGCAGAATAATAATTTCTTATGTTGGAAACAGTTTGATATTGAACCAAGACCTGATTAGTAGTCATCTTTGTTACTCATCTGCTGCTTTACAAATTGAATGAGGCAAGGTGCCAAAAGAAGAAAAGTTCCAATGGCTAGTATGAGGCTAAGGAGGGGAAGAAGCCAAACTATGAAGGAGTTAGTGTACCACAGGGTAGGGGTATTGGGAATATATTGTGCCTGCATGTTTCCCTGGAGCTCTTTGAGCATTTGTTCATCTTGTCCTACCAGCCCAGATTCATTGACATAGAAGCAACATTCCTCCCACAGAAAAACACAGATCTCTCCCAGTTTTCTGAGAAACCACCAAATTGATTTTCAAAGTGGTTGTACAAGTTTTGCAATCCACCAAAAATGGAGAAATGTTCCCCTTGCATCACATCCTCACCAGCATGTGTTATCACTTGAGTATCTATCCATTCTGATAGATATAATCTCAGAGTTGTTTTGATTTGCATTTCCCTGAGTAATGACTAAGGAATTTGAACATTTCTTTAAGTGCTTCTCTGCCATTTGAGATTCCTCTGTTAAGAATTTTCTATTTAGGTCTGCGCCCCATTTTTTAAATGGGTTATTTGAGTTGTTGGTGTATAACTTATTGAGTTTTTTATAAAAGTTGGATATTAGCCCTCTGTCAGATGTAGGGTTGGTGAAGATACTTTCCCAGTCTTGAAGTTGCCATTTTGTCTTATTGACAGTGTCTTTTGCCCTACAGAAGCTTTGCAGTGTCATGAGGTCCCATTTATCAATTGTTCTTAGAGCCTGAGCCATAGGTGTTCTGTTCAGGAAATTGTCTACTATACAAATGCATTCAAGTATTGCACTATTAATGTGTAGGGTTTCATGTGTATTAAGCTTTAGCAATGTTACTTTTACAAATGTGGATGCCATTGTGTTTGGGGCATAGAATTGAAATGTCATCTTGGTAGATTTTTTCCTTTGATAAGTAAGTTTCTCTTTTTATTAATTTTTGTTGAAAGTCTATTTTATTACATATTAGAATGGCTACTCCAGCTTGCTTCTTGGGTCAGTTTGCTTGGCAAACTTTCTTCTAGCCTACTACTCTGAGGTAATATCTATCTTTATTGTTGAGGTACGTTTCTTGTATGCAGCAGAAGGATGAATACTGTTTTCCCACATTCTGTTAGCTTGTGTCTTTTTGTTGGGAAATTGAGTCCATTGTAATTGATAGATATTAATGACCAGCAATTTTTATTTCTTGTTATTCTGATGTTGGTCGTGTTGTATATGTGTGTGCATGTGTGTGTGTCTCTGTGTGTGTGTGTGTGTGTGTGTGTGTGTGTGTGTGTTCGTGCTTTCCTTGCTTATACTGGTATGGAATTATTTACTGTGTTTTGTTGGATGTAGTTATCCTCCTTGGGTTGGAGCTTTCCTTCTAGTATATTCTGTAGGGTTGTATTTGTGGATAGATATTGTTTGAATTTGGATTTTTCTTGAAATATCTTATTTTCTCCATCTATGGTGATTGAGAGTTTTGTTGGGTATAGTATTATAGGGTGGTATTTGTGGTTTTCTTAGTGGTTGCAAGATATCTGTCCAGACCCTTCTAGCTTTTAGAGTCTGTTGAGAAGTCATGTGTAGTGCCAATAGGTCTGCCTTTGTATGTTACCTGTCCTTTTACCCCTTACTACTTTTAAAATTCTTTCTTTGTTCATTAGATTGTGTGTTTTGATTATTATCTAGTGAAAGTATTTTCTTTTCTGTTCTAGTCTAATTTATGTTCTTTAAGTATCGTGTATGTTTATAGGCATCTCTTTAGGTTGGGAAAGTTTTCCTCTATGATTTTGTTAAGACTCTTTTTCTGGTCCTTGAAGCTGAAACTCTTCACCTTCTTATATTCCTATTATTATTATGTTAGGTCTTCTGATGGTATCCCAGATTTTATGGATGTTTTGTGTCAGAAATTTTTTGATTTAATGTTTTCTTTGACTAATGTTTCAATTTCTTATATCTTCTGTGCCTGATATTCTCTCTCCCATCTCTTATATTCTGTTGGTGATGCTTCTATCTGTTGTGTCTGTTCTTTTCACTAAGTTTTTCATTTCCAGTATTCCCTTAGTTTGTGTTTTATTTATTGCTTCTATTTCTACTTTCAGGTCTTGCATATCTTTATTTTCTTCACCTGTCTTATTTTATTTTCCTGTATATCTTTAAGGAGTTTATTTGTTTGAGCACTACCGATTTGATTGCATTTTTCTGTATTTCTTTAACGGATTTATTCATTTCATCTTTAAAGGCTTCTATTATATTTATAAGATTAGATTTAAAGTCATTTTCTTGTGCTTCAGTTGTGTTAGAATATCCAGGGCTTAATGTAGAAGGCCAGCTGTGCTCTGAAGGTGACATTTTGCTCTGCCTTTTGTTGATTATGTTTTTTTCAAGGACCTTTAGCCATTTGGATGGCTTTGGTCCCTGGAAGTTTCTGTTGTAGTAGGTGTTGGGAGGAGTGTTTACTTTGAGGGTCCTGTGGTGACAGGCCTCTGATGTGCATTCTGGGCTTCCATAGTTCTTGATCTGCAGGTCTGTATGGTTCAGAATCTGCAAGTCTGTATGGTTCAGAAGCTGCAGATCCAATGAAGGTGAGCAGAGAGGTGGTGGCATGGGAAAATGGATACCTGCCTGGGATAGAAGGCTGCTCAGAGAAGCTTGCCATGACAAGAGGACTCAGCAAGCAGGGAATGATGAATGGAGGAAAAGAAGTTTACTTGTATGGTTCAGGCTTAACAGGTCTGATAAAGATGGGAGGAGAAGTGGGTCAAGATATCCCCCTGGGATAGCAGGCTACCCAGGGCAGTTCTCTTGCTATATTTACTTTTAGTTTAGTATGCAAATACTTTTAGGCTATTTATATCATGGAAAGTTGTTTGTTTGTTTTCCCTCTTTCAACACAGTAGATAGTTTTGTTGGGTATATGAGTCCAGTTGGTCTATTAGGAACTGTAATGCATTGTTCCAGGCTCTTCTGGATTTCAGAGTTTTCATTGAGGAATCAGCTAATCAACTGTTATTCTGAAGGGTTGACCTTTGTGACTGTTTTTTTTTTTTTTTGCTTTTCAGATTTCAATACACTTTATTTGTACATTTAGTGTTTTAATTATTGTATGTCATGCATATTTTTATGGTACTGTTTGTTGTGAAGTGAGGTTACTGTATCTGTATGAGCCTCTCTTTCCTGAGTTTGGGAAGTTTTCTTCTATAATCTTATTGAAGATCTGTTCTATATCATAGACTTAGGATTGTTCTCTCATACCTATTCCTATAAGTCTAAGATTTGATCTTCTGGTGTACTACAATTCTTGTACATTCCTTTCCTATGTTTATTTTCTTTGCTTATTTCATCTAGATCCCCTATTGTATTTTCCAGACTTAATATTCTATCTTCTGCTGGATTATTTTTCTACTTATAAGGCATTCCTTTGAGTTTTATGGTTGGGTTTGATTTTCGGTTCCATCTTATCAGCTTAAGTCCTCTTCAATGTTTCTATCTCTATATTGAATTCCTGGATTGTTTTAGTCATTTGGTCACCCATGTGTTTGTATTTTCTTGGGCATTACACCATTTCTCTTTAACTTATTACCTCTAAGTTGACTGAGCTGATTTTATATGTCTTCTTTAAACTCCTGAATTCTTTTGTAAAGTTTATGGTTTTTCATTTAAATTCTTTTTCCTGAGGTCCATCTAGATGATTCTCATTAGCATACACTTCTAGCTGACTGGAGGGTTTTTGATTGTTTGTTCCAGGGGTGCAGATACAATCCAGGATTTTGTAGATACATGAATTGATGACTATTTATTAGAACTATTGACAAGCTAACTGATATAAGATATAAAATAAACCAGAGTCTATCAGGGGTAGAGTTCCTGGCATATCTCCAATGTGTGAGATGAGACCCTAAGGAATTAATCCTTACAAATAAGGAAAATTTAAGGAAATCCAAGTGTTCCACAAAATTGCTAAAATGAAAATTAAATAACAGATTGTTCAAAGCCACATAAGAAAGTTAAATACAATGCAAATATAACCCAAAAATATGTTATGAACAAGTAAAGCAGCACTGTTCTAGTAGAGTTTTCAGATTATATATGAAATTAAAATACATGATAATAGTTACCTGTGTCTTTGGAGGGGGTTAATATAATTAAAATATACTATATTCTCAATGTTACAGGATACATAGTCAAAGTAAGTTTTACTACAACTATAGGATAATTTTAAAAATTCTTTCAAATTTGTAGAATGAAAACTGTAATCAGTAAATTAATAAATTTACAACAGTACAGGAAAATACAAGATAGAAGCAGAAAATATGGTGAAACAACATGAATATAACAAGAACAAAAATAATTTAATTAATAAAATCAGTAAACAAAACAACCAAATGCTATAGAAAAGGAAAAATATTCAGAAAATAAAATAAAATTCAACTGTATGCTATTAGAAGGAAACAGGGAAACAGAAAGGACAAAGAGTTAAAATATGAAAACCTATATACACTATTCAAGACAGTATTACCATATTAATCAATATTTTACGAAACAAACTGAGAGACTGGAATATATTACATAGTACACAATACTTTACTGTCTTAGTCAGAGTTACTGTGTAAGGGTCTGAAATTCACTGCAGGAAGACCCCAGACACAGATAGTATGCAAAAAGAAAGAGCATTCATTCTGCAGAAACAACTAGCATTCTAGGGTCACCATTATTTCATAATGGCAACACAAAGACACTTGAGCTCCTCTTATAACAGAACTGCTTAATAACAACAGAGATAACAACAGACTTCTAAAACCTAGGACACATTCCAGGGGGTTATAAAAACTGTTTACCATAAAGGTCATAAACCATTAATGGTCATAAAGAAGATACAATCCACAGGTGCAAAAATAGAAGATAAGATATTAACTGGGTTTATCTATACAAAACATCACAAACAACTTAGTTATGGTCTTTAACTTTCCATAAATCTGTAAGCTAGTAACAAATGATGAATGTTTAGCCAAATAATTACTACTAGTAGATATGCATGTAAACATTCTCTGTTATAAACCTCTTATTCAATTTATGACCTGAATTTATGTGCCAACTAGTAGTGAACATTTTACCATGTGAACACACACACTCAAAGTGCTGAGAACAAAGGACAGAGACAAGCCTCTCTCCCTTTCTATTCATGAGACATAGAGAAGTGCAATCCCTCTTTCTTCATGAGACATAGAGAAGTGCAATCCCTCTTGAGATAGAAAAAAGGCCACTTTACCTAGCCTTCTGATGTTTTACTCTGAGGCATTAAACCAGAGACTGCAGCTTCTCCCCTCAGAGCAACCCAGACAGGCCAATCAGCTGTGGAAGCAAAGTACCTTAAACTTAGAATGGATAGCAAATGGTTTATGGCCTAGTTTCTGAATGGAGACAAAATAGAATAAAAAGCACTCTCCAATTTTTGCTGTGATGCTATTGACATTATGACCAAAGCAATTTGGGGAGGAAAGTGCTTAATTGGCTTATGCTTTCACATTAGCATTCATCATCAAAGGAAGGCAGGACAGGAACTCAAAAGGGCAGGAACCTAGGCCCAAAAACTGATGCAGAGGCCATTGAATACTATGGCTTGTTTGCTTCCTCTGGCTTTCTCTACCTGCTTAATTATAGTATCCAGAACCATCAGCCTGTGATCAGCACTAGCCACAATAGGAACAGTTCCTTATCCATCAATTACTAATAAAGAAAATGCCCTCACAGGCTACTTTATAGCCTGAAACCTGATCTGGTTTTTGTTATTGTTTTGTTTGGGGTTTTTCTATTTGGAGTGGGAGTTGAAACAGGATTTCTCTGAGTAACAGCCCTGGCTCTTCTACAGCAGCAGATTAGCCTTGAACTTGTGCTACCATGCCTGACTAACCTAACAGCTTATATGGAGGTATGTTCTTAATTGAAGTTCCCCACTCTCATATGACATTAGCATGTGTCAAGTTGACATAAAACTATCCAGTACACTTACATATTAAAAGAATGTAGTAACATACATATAACACAAACTTTACAAAGTAAATTCAAAGGCATTATCCTAAGAAGAGATAAAAAGAAATAGCGACATCAAGAGTTTCAATTCAACTAGGAGATAGAATTGCTCTAAATTCATATGTGCCTATTAATGTACCTTCAAAATATATAAAGCATAAATGGCAAAACTCCAAAGAAAGAAAGAAAGAAAGAAAGAAAGAAAGAAAGAAAGAAAGAAAAAAAGAGAAAGGAGGAAAGAAAGATAGAAAGAAACCAAAACTATAATCAAATGAAATGTGTTTATGTACTTCAGTCAATAATTGACAGCACAAGAAAACAAAAGATTGACAAGAGCATAAAATATTTAAATAACACAATGTAAGATTTAGACTTAATTGATCAACTTTCTCTGTGTAGTTACTTAGTTCTGAGGCAATTTGTGAATCTTGAAACCTGAGCCTAAAAGACAAAGTAAAATCTCTCAAGGCCTTATGATACTAAACTTTACTTAGATAAAAAGGATTACAATAACAAATACAGGATTTCCTCTTAAGATATTAACTACATTTTGAATTTGGATAGAACAGATGAATAAGATCAAAACTTATAGTTTTGAGAGATATGAATTAGTTTTTTTATTCACTACTCAAAAGTCTTAATCTTTATCAAGAATATGTTTTAAAGAGAGACAAGAAAACAACAATTAAATGCATTGTGATGGATGTTCCTGGTTATCAATTTGAATTTAACTAAAACCAAGGAACTGTGTATACCTGTGAAGGATTGTTTTCACAGTTGAAATATTTGAAATTAGACAATCCACCCTAAATCCACTTTTTTTTTTTTTTGGTTAGAAGATACACCTTAAATATGGGCATACCTTCAGGTAGCATGCAACGAGGAAGCATTTGCTCTTTTCCCTCACCATGGCTGGCAAGTTCAATCCTTTACTGCCATGGAGTGAAGATTCGGGGATATAATAAAGACAATAAATTTATAGATTGAACAACTACTGGGTTCTTGTGGGTTCTTGAACTTTTTGTGGATAGGTAGCCATTGTTGGAATACTTGGACTAGCCTGTCAACAACCCTAATAAATCCTGTGTGTATGTTCTGTTCTTCAGAAGAACCTTCACTAATACATGCATTGATAGTTTAGAAGTTGTAAAAAAAAAAAAAAAGTAAAACAAAACAAAACAAAAAAAACCTACACAAACAAATCAAAAGAAACCTGAAACTATAAAGAAATTCCAACAGAAACCTGAAACTAAAATGTAATTGAATGGATAGTATAGAAGTAAAAACTTATATGCATCAATAAAGAATTAAATGGATGACAGGAGCCTTCCAGTTTCCATCTGTGGCTGGGGACCTCAGCCTGGGCCACAGAGCTCCATAGACAAACAACTCCAGGAGAAAGCTGGCCTCCCAGGAGTGTGGACAAGCCTGTGAGTGGAGGTAAGATGAGCACCACTGCTCAGCCCAAAAAAAGCTAGCCTCCCAGGAGTGTGGACAAGCCTGTGAGCAGGGTAAGGCCAGCAACACTGCAAAACTTTCCCTCCCAAAACAGCATTTCCAGTGATGATAAGTATTGTTGTTGTGGACTGTGTCCCTGCACCTCAGCACTTACTGCTTCGTCACAGGGAATAGAACTTCCTTTGTTCAAATAAAGTCTATTGTTATTGAAAGAAAAAATCTTGTTTCTTAACTATTTCAAATATTTTCCTCTCCCAATTAAGATTGTAATTCAACCTTGTCTCTTCCTTCTAGTAAAACAAAAAGTTGGATATATATATATATAAAACAGGAGCTAGTTCATTGAGAAAATCAACAAGATACATAAACCCTTAGACAGACTAACCAGAGGGCACAGAGCAGTATTCAAATTAAAAAAATCAGAAATGAAAAGGGAGGTATAAGAACAGATTCTGAGGAAATTCAAAAAATCATCAGATCCTACTACAAAAGCCTATACTCAACAAAATTGAAAACTATGGATTAAATGGGCAATTTTCTAGACAGATAACAAATAGCAAACTTAAGTCAGAATTAGATAAGCCATCTACACAGTCTCATAACCCCTAACAAAATAGAAGCAGTCATTAAAACTCTCCCAACCAAAAAAAGCCCAGTACCAGATGAGTTTAGTGCATTATTCTATCAGACCTTCAAAGAAGACCTAATACCAATACTCTTCAATCTATTCCACAAAACAGAAACAGAAGAAACACTACCCAATTCATTCTATGAGGCCACAGTTACACTGATATCAAAACCTCACAAAGACAGAAAACTTCAGACCAATTTCCCTTACAAATATCAATGCAAAAATACTGAATAAAATTCTTGCAAAGTGAATCCAAGAACACATCAAAATGATCATTCACCATGATCAAGTAGGCTTCATCCCAGGGATGCAGGGATGGTTCACTATCCGGAAACCCATCAATGCAATCCACTACATAAACAAATTCAAAGAAAAAAGAACAAACACATGGTCTAGTTAGATGCTGAAAAAGCATTTCATAAAATTCAACATCCCTTCATGTACTGGCTATTTTTGTGTGTCAACTTGACACAAGCTGAAGTTATCACTGAGAAAGGAGTTTCAGTTGAGAAAACGCCTCCATGAGATCCAGCAGTAAGGCATTTTCTCAATTAGTGATCAAGTGGAGAGGAAATACAGGAACAAAAATGGATCAGAAACTGAAGGAAAGGCCAAACAGTGACTGGCCCCATTTGGGATCCATCCTGTAAGAGGACAACAGACCCTGACACTATTACTGATGCTATATTGTACTTGCAGAGAGAAGCCTAGCATGACTGTCCTATGAGAGGCTCTACCAGAAGCTGACTGAGACAGATGCAGAGACTTACAGCCAATCATTAGACTGAGATTGGGCACCCCTATGGAATAGTTGGGAGAAGGATTAAAAGAACTGAAGGGGATGGCAACCCCATAGAAAAAAACAGTGTCAACTAACCTGGACCCATGGGAGCAACCAAAGAACACACATGGACTGGTCTATGGTCCCTGGCACATATGTAGCAGAGAACTGCCTTGACTGGCCTCAATGGGAGAGGATGCACCTAATCCTAGTTGATGTCCCAGGGAAGAAGGATGCTCAGGGATTGGGCAGTGAGATGAGGTGAGTTGGGGATGGATGGGTGGGTTGCTGTGGATGGGGTTACTACTTCTCAGAGTCAAAGGGGAAGGGAGATGGGGTGAAGAACTCTGTGAAAGGGACCAGGAGGTGGACAAGATTTGGAATATAAATAAATAAAATAGTATTTTTTAAAAGATGTAAATGGATTTAACAGTATATAACAAAAGAGAAGAATAAAATTTAAAATAAATTATTAAATAACCTAACACTGATGTGATGTAAGTTCCAGTATAATGTCATGGAAATATGGGGCAGAAGGATTATTGTGAAATAGTATGATAATAATGTCTTCAAGTATTGAAAGCTATGAAATTACAAATTAAAGAGTAGCAAACATTGGGAGGAGATGTAAAGATAACCCAACCAAAGTATATCACCATCCAGATGTTAAAAATCCAAATGGAGTTTGATGCTTCTAAAAATCACCAGGAAAATCAGACAGGTGATCTTTAAAGTATGAATAATAAGAATGACAGCTGCCATTATATTAGAAAGTATGGTTATGAAAAGACAGTGGGATGACATATTCAAGAATAGGAGAGAAGAAAAGTAGCCATCCTAGAGTTCCAAACTCAGATAAAATAATTTTTAATTTATGTATATGGGTGTTTTGCCTATATGTATATCTGTGAACAAAATGTGTGCTAGGTGCCCTCTAAAGCCAGAAGAAAACATTAAAGCACTGGAACAGGAATTACAGATTGTGAGCCACTGTGCAGGTACTATGAACAGAACTAGATCCTCTGGAAGAGCTTCTATTGCTCTTAATCACTAAGCCATCTCTCCATTCTTGAAAATGAATTCTTAATAAATAAATGTAAAATGAGAATTAATTAGAAAATAAAGCTTGAAATATTGATGTCAGCAAATATTTTCTAAAATAAATTCTTCATGGTTCAAGAAAATCATAAAACTTTCAATATGAAAACATAAAACTGTAAGAAGGAAGAAAAAAGACTGAATGAATAACTATTTTATATATTTATATATATATGCAAGTAACTACTGCTAGAAATAATTGTAATGTACTGTAAGGTTTATGATAGAAAATTGAAATATATGCTAGCAAGGGCACAGAAAATAAAGCCATTAAATCGATAAAATAAGTTTTAATGCATTGCTAAAGTGGTAGTAAAAGTAAATAAGATAACTATTATGAACTGAGAAATGAATAGTGAGCATTTATTTAACCATTTGTGTATTGAAGAATAGGTAAAAATGTTGGTAAAATTGTTCATCATTTACAAGCAAGTGTTCCTCTTCCAAAGGATCTGATTGAGCTCCCAGTGACAGCTCACATCTGTAACTCTAACTCCAGTGCCTCTGACACCTTTGGCCTCAACAGGCATCTACAATTATGTACATATACTCACATACTGACACACATACATACACACACCTGGACAAAAAAACTATAGCTTGATCATAGCTATGTCAAAAGTCATCAGGTTTAACATACTATTGACATTAGTCTAAATAAATATATAGCCACACTGTCTTATAAATATTTATATTTTACACTCAGTCAAGTAGTACTATCTTCAACAGAGATGCTTCTTCTTGCAGCAGTCAAAAGTAGAAACATTCATAACTGTCAAAAGTGCTAAAAATAAATGATGAGTGCTAATTTCTGAACAGAATTCTATAGCAGTCATTCCATGACTCAGATTATATTATCAAAAGGGGCATGGAATAAGACCTGGATGAGGAGGACTCATAAAATAATGTCTTCTGGAAATGACATAGTTGAAATAATGCATATATATTTATCTATATCTAGATCTAGATCTATCTCTAGATCTATCTCTAGATCTAGATCTAGAGATAGATCTAGATATAGATATATAGATATCAGGTCTGGCTACCTGCACAAGACATGAGGAGCCATATAGTGAAACAAGAGAACAGACTCCTGCAGGTTATTCTCTGATTTCCATATACATGCTTTTCCCCTCCCTCTCCTTCTGCTCCTCCCCCTCCCCTCTCTTTGCCCCTCCCCCTCTTCCCCCTTCTCTCTCTGTTTATGTAGAATAAAAATATCAAGGTAGAAGGCACAGTATTGGGGGGGAAGTGTATATAAGTCAGGGTTGTCTAGAGAAACAGAACTGATAATATATATGGTATTCATTAGAGTGGCTTATTATTCCAGCAATAGCTGTATGGACAGAAAATCCAGGAATCCAGTATTTGTTCAGTATATAATGCCAGATTTCTCACCAGTTCATCTGAATATATGTCCTGAAAAAGTAGGCTCTAATTCCACTGAAGAAATGAACTTGCCATCAAGAGTAAGAGCAAACAGACCAGGAGGAAGTATTTCCTTCTTCCATGTCCTTTATATAGCTGCCACCAGAAGGTGTGGTCCTGGTTTTAGGTGAATCTTCCTACCACAAATGCTCTAAATTTAGGTTGGTCTTTCGACCTGAAATGGTCTGAAGAAAAATCCCTCATAGGTATACCCATTGCTTGGGCTTCAATTTAAATCCAGATGTAGCCAATTTAATAACTGAGACTAACCATCACAAAAGGCAGCTATAAGAGTGGGATTGTGATATCTTCATCATCATCACCCAGAAAACACTGACTGACATAAAATACTCATAATTACCCGTCATGTATGTAAATATGTGACATGGAAGAGAGCATAAAACCAGATATCTCTAAATTCTAGAAGTAGCATTAGGTGCAAGAAAAACTGCCCATTATCACATTACAGAATCTGGGAGAACAATTTCAGAGGTGGAGTGGTGAATTATTTATGTTTCTGTTACTGTGATAGATATTATGATCAGAAACATTTTAGGGAGTAAAGGGTTTATTTGGCTTACATATCCTAGGTCACAGACCACATAGGGAAGCCAAGCCAAAAACTCTAGAGAGGAACCTAAAGGCAGGAAGCAAAACAGAAGCTGTAGTGGAATGCTGCTTAATGCCTTGTTCAACCTGCTTTGTTATTAAACCCAAGGCCACTTTCCGAGGGATGGTAGTGTCCACTTTGTCTGAACCCTTCCACATGAATCATTAATCAAGATAATTCACAGAAAAATTTGATGAACTCATTTTCTCAAGTGAATTCTCAAAAGAATTTTCTTAAATGATCCAGGCTTATACTAAACCAGGCAGCATAAGCAAATCTATGCTAGGTTGTCAGTTTGTTGATTTAAGCCTGGCCCTTTTAGCCCTGGCTACCTTCAAACAAAATCTTTCTGCCTCAGGCTCCCAAGCACATTACCAGATATGGTGTGGCCATTTAGTTTTCTTTATACAAAAAAAGGGGAAGGAACGAAGGATGGAATGATGGAAGGAAGGAGGGAGGGAAGGAAAAGAATAGGAAAAAAAAAAGCCTAAATTGCCTTTTTTTTTTTTTTTTACCACAGCTCAATGCAATTTTATGCAGTTACAGAAGAACTCCAAAGACTACACAGTTCAATGCACTTTTATGCAGTTACAGTAGATGTCAGGAGCAGAAGCTAGGGAGCCTCAGATGTGATGTTAGATTACATATTCACTATCACATATATTTTGGTGAACTGATCCTACACCAAAACAAATGAAACAAAAGAAACCAAACATGTGTCAAAATTAGAACTAGACCAGCAATCAGCTTTGTATCTTTTTTCATAACTTCATTCAGTCCTATCTCAACCCCTGATATTTAACCTTTCTTGTTCTCTTTTCTCCATGTTCTCTTTTGCTCACATGTACATTGTTTCCATAAACAAACATTATTGTTTAGATTCTACATATGAGGGAAAATATGGCTTCCTCCTCTGGCAGTGTATGACCTCACTTATTAGTACACATTCCAAATTCATCCGTTCTTCTATGTGTCTTTCTTCCAATTTTCTTTCAGCTGAATGGTCTTTATATATCTATACCATTTTATTATCCATTCTCCTTTTATTTTTTTAATGTGAAATCTTGATATATTTATTTTTTGATACTTTACATTTCAAAGGATTCCCCCTTTCCAGATCTCCTGTTTGGAAACTCCCTATTCCCTCCCCCTACCTCTACCTCTATGGGGGTATTCCCCCACTCACCAACCAACCCACTCTCATCATCCTTCCTTGGCATTCTCTTATACTGGGGTAAAACTCTCAATTATCATAGATGGAGAAAACAAAATATTCTATGACAGAACCAAATTTGCACAGTATGTTTCCACAAACCCAACCCTACAAAGAATAGTAGATGGAAAATACCAATTCAAGGAGGGAAACTATGTCCAAGAAAAAGCAAGAAAGTAACCTTTCAACAAATTCAAAGGAAGATAGCCACACAAACATAAAATAAGATTGAAAACAACAAGAAGCAACAATCACTATTCCTTAATATCTCTTAACATCAATGGACTCAATTCCACAATAAAAAAGACATAAACTGACAGACTGGATCCATAAACAGGAACCAGCATTTTGCTGCATCCCAGAAACAAACATTTATATTAAAGACAAACACTACCTCAGAGTAAAGGGATAGAAAACAATTTTCCAGGCAAATGGTCCCAAGAAACAGGATGCAGTAGCCATTCTAATATCAGATAAAATTGACTTTCAATCAAAAGTCATCAAAAAAGATAAGGAAGGACACTTTATACTCATCAAAGGAAAAATCTACCAAGAAGAACTCTCAATTCTGAACATCTATGCCACGAACGCAAGGGCACCCACATTCATAAAAGAAACTACTAAAGCTCAAATCACACATTGCACCTAACACAATAATGATGGGAGACTTCAACACCCCACTATCATCAAGAGACAGATGTTGGAAACACAAACTAATCAGAGACACAGTGAAACTAACAGATATTATGAACCAAATAGATTTAACAGATATCTGTAAAACATTTCATTCTAAATCAAAAGAATATACCTTCTTCTCAGCATCTCATGGTGCCTTCTCCAAAATTGATCATATAATTGGTCACAAAACAAACCTTAACAGATATAAGAAGATTGAAATAATCCCATGCCTCCTATCATATCACTAAGGATTAAGTCTGGTCTTCAATGGCAACAACAACAACAGAAACCCCACATGCTCATGGAAGCTGAACAACACTCTATTCGATGATAACTTGGTCAAGCAAGAAATAAAGAAAGAAATTAAAGACTTCCTAGAATTTAATGAAAGTGAAAGTACAACATACCCATACATATGGAGCACAATGAAAGCAGTGTTAAGGGGAAAACTCGTAGCTCTCAATGCCTCCAAAAAGAAACTGGAGAAGCCATATACTAGAAGCTTAACAGCCTACCTGAAAGTTCTAGAACAAAAGCTAATACACCCAAGAGAAGTAGAAGGCAGGAAATAATCAAATTAAGGGCTGAAATCAACCAAGTAGAAACTAAAAGAACTATACAAAGAATCAACAAAACCAGGAGGTGGTTCTTTGAGAAAATCAACATGATAGATAAACCCTTTGCCAGACTAACCAGAGGACACAGAGACAGTGTCCAAATTAACAAAATTAGAAAGGAAAAGGGAGATATAATGCCAGATTCTGAGGAATTTCAAAAAATCAGATTCTACTAAGAAAGCCTATACACAACAAAATTGGAAAATCTGGATGAAATGTCAAGGTTTTAGACAGATACCAAATACCAAAGTTAAGGCAGGATCAGATAAACCATCTAAACAGTCCCATAACCACTAAAGAAATAGAAGCAGCCATTAAAAGTCTGCCAACCGAAGAAAGCCCAGGACCAGATGGGTTCAGTGCAGAATTGTATCAGACCTTCAAGGAAGACCTAATACCAATACTCTTCAATCTATTCCACAAAATAGAAACAGAGGGAACACTACCCAATTCATTCTATAAGGCCACAGTTACACTGATACCAAAAACCCACAAAAACCCAACAATAAAAGAAAACTTCAGACCAATTTCCTTTATGAATATCTATGCAAAAATACTCTATAAAATTCTTACTGAATCCAAGAACACATCAAACAATCATTCACCATGATCAAGTAGGCTTCATCCGAGGGATGCAAGAATGGTTCAATACCCAGAAATCCATCAATGTAATCCACTATATAAACAAACTCAAAGAAAAAAATGACATGGTCATTTCATTAGATGATGAGAAAGCATTTGACAAAGTTCAACATCCCTTCATGATAAAAGTCTTGGAAAGATCAGGAATTCAATGAGCACACCTAAGCATAGTAAAAGCAATCTACAGTAAACTAGTGGCCAACATCCAACTAAATGGAGAGAAACTCAAAGCAATCCCACTAAAATCAGAGACTAGGCAAGGCTGCCCTCTCTCTCCCTATCTATTCAATATAGTACTTGAATTTCTAGCTAGTGCAATAAGACAACAAAAGGCGGTCAAAGGGATACAAATTGGAAAGGAAGAAATCAAAATATCACTATTTGCAGATGATATGATGGTATACATAAGTAACCTGAAAAACTCCACCAGAGATCTACTACAGCTGATAAACAACTTTAGCAAAGTGGCCGAATACAAAATTAACTCAAGTAAATCAGTAGAAGGATAAACAGGCTGAGAAAGAAATTAGGGAAATGACACCCTTCATAATTGTCACAAACAGTATAAAATATCTTGGTGTGACTGTAACCAAAGAAGTGAAAGATCTGTATGACAACAACTTCAAGTCTCTGAAGAAAAAATCAAAGAAGACCTCAGAAGATGGAAAGATCTCCCATGCTTATGGATTACAGGATTGATATAGTTAAATGGCCATCCTGCCAAAAGCAATCTACAGATTCAATGCAGTCCCCATCAAAACTCCAACTCAATTCTTCATAGACTTAGAAAGAGCAGTTCTCAAATTCATATGGAATAACAAAAACCCAGGATAGCAAAAGTTATTCTCAACAATAAAAGTGCTTCTGGGGCAATCAGCCTCCCTGAACTCAAGCTGTAATACAGAGCAGTAGTGAAAAACAAAAACAAAAAACTGCATGTTATTGGTACAGTGACAGGCAGGTAAATTAATGGAATAGAATTGAAGACCCAGAAATGAACCCATATACTTATGTTCACTTGATCTTTGACAAAGGAGCTAAAACCATCCAGTGGAAAAAAGACAGGATTTTCAACAAATGGTGCTGGTTTAACTGGCCGTCTACATGTAGAAGTAGGCTAATTGATGCATTCCTGTCTCCCTGTACAAAGCTAAATTCCAAGTGGATCAAGGACCTCCACATAAAACCAGATACACTGACTCTAATGGAAGAGAACGTGGGGAAAATCTCGAACACATGGGTACAAGGGAAAAGTTCCTGAACAGAAGAACACCAATGGCTTATGCTCTAAGGTCAAGAATCGACAAGTAGGACCTCATGAAATTACAAAGCTTCTGTAAGGGAAAGGACACTGCAAATAGGACAAAACAACAACCTGCAGATTGGGTAAAGATCTTTATCAATCCTATGTTAGATAGAGGGCTAATATCCAACATATACAAAGAACTCAAGAAGTTAGATTACAGAGATCCAAATAAACCTATCCAAAAAAAAAAAAAAAAATGGGAACAGAGCTTAACAGAGAATTCTCAACTGAGGAAACTGAAAAATGGCTGAGAAGCACCTAAAGAAATGTTCAACATCCTTAGTCATCAGGGAAATGCAAATCAAAACAACCCTGAGATTCCACCTCACACCAGTCAGAATGGTTAAGATCATAAACTCAGGTGACAGCAGATGTTGGCAAGGATGTGGAAAAAGAGGAAAACTCCTCCATTGCTGGTGGGATTGCAAGCTGATACACCTCTCTGGAAATCAGTTTGGCAGACCCTCAGTAAAATGAACATAATCCTACCTGAGGACCCAGCTATTCCACTCCTGGGAATATAACCAGAATATGCTCCAACATGTAATAAAAACACATGCTCCAATATGTTCATAGCAGCCAGCATCTGAAAACAACCTAGATGTCCCTCTGCAGAGGAATGGATACAGAAAATGTGGTACATTTACACAATGGTATGTTACTCAGCTATTAAAAACAATGACTTCATGAAATTCACAGGCAAATGAATGGAACTTGAAAATATCATCTTGAGTGAGGTAATGCAGTCACAAAAGAATGAACTTGGTATGTACTCACTAATAAGTGGTTATTACCCCACAAGTTCGGAATACCCAAGAGACACTTCACAGCCACCATAGGGCTGAGTGTGAGGTCCCAGATGGAGGAGTTGGAGAAGGGACTGAAGGAGCTGAGGAAATGTGCAGCCCCGTGGACTTAGGAACAGTGGCAACTATCCAGATCCCTTGATGCTCCCGGAGACTGGAACACCCACCAAAGAACACATGGGATACATGGAGAGACCCATGGTGCTGGCCACATATGTGGCAGAGGAGGGTCTTGTTAGCCACCAGGGGGAGGAGAGGCCCTTGGGCCTGAGGGTGTTAGATGCTCCAGTATAGGAGAATGCCAAGGAGGGAAGACGAGAGTGTGTGGGTGAGTGGGGGAATACCCCCATAGAGGCAGGGGAGCAGGGTGGGGATAGGGCGGTTCCAAAGGGGAGATCTGGAAAGGGGGAAACATTTGAAATCTAAAGAATGTATCAAAACAATCTTTTTTTCCCATTCTCAAAGAAACAAACAAACAAACAAAAGTATGTCCTCCATTACAGATCTAAAATAATTACTTCCATATTGATCTATTAATTGACAATACTTCCAACCAGATATTTAAAAGATATATCATATAGCATGTGATGATTGTGTTTGGAAGAGTTCATGCTTAGAAACATACATTTCTAGAAAGAGAATTTTTACTAGTAATTGTAAGCATTTCCTTAAAAAAATATATAAAAGATTAACCCAGTAGTTGTATAGTACATAGAACCATAAACACCAAACAATTAGAATAGATCCCCAAATATTTAGGCTTTTGGATATGAAAAAAAAGGCAATTATGAAAAGGAAAAGGAGATTAAGGATGATCCTGAAAATTAGTTGTCTAAATAAAGATGTTTCCCTATTCTATTTAGATGACTGATTTTAATATATAAACAGAACTTCAAGTCTCACACGGAAAATGTAGGCAGATGTTTTCTATACTGAATTGCTTAAACAAGACACAAAATTTTGTCTAAACCACAGTGTTAATAATGTAGGTTAAAGTAGAGAATTTTATTTATCAATATATGTTGTATAGGAACGTTCACAAACTGGGAATTGTATATGATCAGAGAGACAAATATTATATGTATTTGCTTATATGTGGATATTAGGTAAGTCAATAACTGAGCTACAATTTGTAGTACTACAGAGATTAAATATAGAGTAAGGGACTGGGAGGGGGTGGTGGCAGAAAGATATCCTTAGGAAAGAAAAGTAGAATTGATAATGACAGATGAATGGTGGAACAGAAGGATCAAGTTGAGAGGGGATGGAGGGGAATGTTGTTGGTGAAAGAAGTCCTAGGATGTTCCCCATACAACTCTACTGTTCCCAAGACTATAGGCTGCTCTCCACAAACTGACAGCTAGGCACATTGCTAAAAACAACACCTATACAGTTTATGGAGAAGTCAGGCTGTTGACTAAATAGAGCCTTCACCCCTACATTCTAACATCTTTAATATAGGAAAGTACTCTGTCCACCACCAAAAAAGAAATGTAAATGTCAAGGTAGCCACAAAACATTTGATCTACAATGGTGTTCTACCTGCAAGATATATACTAGGACAGTGGAGGCACAAAGGATTTGGACATAACCAACCGATTTCTCATTTGAATTAAGGCCCACTGCATGAGATGGAACCCGATTCTCCTTGAGACCAAAAATCTAAGACTAGATAGCCTAGGAACCAAAGGGAAAAGCAAATACTACTGTTAAAAAAAAGAAGAACAATAAAATAACTTCTAGATTCTGCTATAATCATAGATCAGTTCCTGGCTCAGCCATCATCAAAGAAGATTCCTCCTACAGAAATGGTAATAGATACAGATATTCACAGTCAGAGATTATGCAATGAAGAACCCCTTCTTTCAGAGTCAGGTACCTTACCCAAAAAGAAGGCAGAAAGTGTACAGGAACCAGAGGGATGTAGACACCAAGAAAAGAGAGCCCTCTAAATCAACATGATCAAGAATCATATGAAGTCAGAGAGATTGAGGCAGCATGCACTGAGTCTCTAGAGACCAGATCCTTTTCATATACATTATGGCTTCCAGTTTACTGTTTATACAGTATTCCTGAGTGTATGAATGAGTTGGGTTTTTATTCTTGTGCATTCTCTTGGGCTCTTTTCCTTCTGTTTTTTTTCCCCACAATTGCTGTATGCTGGTTTTTGTTATATTTTATATAATATAAATTCCTGCAATTAGAAATGGTCTGAATTCAGGTAATGCTATCTTTCCTTAAAGACCTGACTTATGAGCAATGAAAAATTAAAAATAACAGAAGTATTTTTAAAAATCCTTGGGCAACTATAGCATAGGCAGAACACCTGAGGTCGCATGGTGGCATAGTGTCTTATTATTATTATTATTTGATATTTTATTTATTTACATTTCAAATGTTATCCCCATTCCCACTTTTCCCTCTGGAAACCCCCTATACCACCCCCTTCTCCCTGCTTCTATCAGGGTGCTTCCCCACCCAGCCACCCATTCCTGCATCCCTGCCCTGGAATTCCCCTACAGTGGGTATTGAACCTTCACAGGACCAAGGGCCTCTTCTCTCATTGATGCCCAACAAGGCCATCCTCTGCTACATATGCAGCTGAAGCAATGGTTCCCTCCATGTATTCTTTGGTTGATGGTTTAGTCACTGGGTCCTTTGTGGGGTCTGGTTGGTTGATATTGTTGTTTTTCCTGTAGGGTTGCAAACCCCTTCAGCTCTGTCAGTCCATTCTTTAACTCCACCATTGGGAACCCCATGCTCTGCCTCAGTATTTGTCAGGGTCTGGCAGAGCCTCTCAGGAGACAGTTATATCAGGCCCTTATCAGCAAGCACTTCTTCGCATCTGCAGTAGTATTTGGGTTTCATGTCTGTATATGGGCTGGATCCCCAGGTTGGGCAATCTCTGGATGGTCTTTCCTTTGGTCTCTGCTCCACAGTTTGTCTCTGTATATCCTCCAGTGAGTATTTTGTTCCTCCTTCTAAGGACTGAAGAGTCCACACTTTGGTCTTCCTTCTTGAGATTCATGTGGTCTGTGAATTGTATCTTGGGTACTCCAAGCTTTTGGGGAAACATCCACTTATCAGTGAGTGAATACCTTGTGTATTCTTTTATGACTGGGTTACCTCACTTAGGGTGATATTTTCTAGTTTCACCCATTTGTCTAAGAATTTCATGAAGTCATTATTTTTCATAGCTGAGTAGTACTCCATTCTGTAAATGTACTACATGATCTGTATCCATTCTTCTGTTGAAGGACACCTGGGTTCTTTCCAGCTTCTGGCTATTATAAATAAGGCTGCTATGAATATAGTGGATCATGTGTCCTTGTTACATGTTGGACCATCTTTGGGGTATATCCCCAGGAATGGTATAGTTAGGTCCTCAGGTACTACTATGTCCAATTTTCTGAGGAACCACCAGACTGATTTCCAGAGTGGTTGTACCAGCTTGCAATCCCACCAGCAATGGAGGAGTGTTCCTCTTTCTCCACATCCTCACCAGCATCTGCTGTCACCTGAGTTTTGACCTTAGCCATCCTGTCTGGTGTGTGGTGGAATCTCGGGGTTGTTTTGATTTGCACTTCCCTGATGACTAAGGATGTTGAACATTTCTTTAGGTGCTTCTAAGCTTCGATATTCCGCAATTGAAAATTCTTTATTTAGCTCTGTACCAATTTTTTTTAATAGGGTTATTTGATTCTCTGGAGTCTAACTTTTTGAGTTCTTTGTATATATTGGATATTAGCCCTCTGTCAGATGAAGGACTGGTAAAGATCTTTTCCCAATCTGTTGGGTGCCATTTTGTCCTATTGACAGTATCGTTTGCCTTACAGAAGCTTTGCAATTTTATGAGGTCCCATTTTTCTCTTGTTGATCTTACAGTAATTGGTGTTCTATTCAGAAAATTTTCCCCAGTGCCCATGTATTCGAGGTTCTTCCCCACTTTCTCCTCTGTTAGTTTCAGTGTATCTGGTTTTATGTGGAGGTCCTTGATTCACTTGGACTTAAGCTTTGTACAAGGTGATAAAAATGGATCAATTTGCATTCTTCTACATGCAGAGCACAAGTTGAACCAGCACCATTTATTGTAGTACTATCTTGCTTCTACTGGATGGTTTTAGCTCCTTAGTCAACGATCAAGTAACCATAGGTGTGTGGGTTCACTTCTGGGTCTTCAGTTCAATTCCATTGACTTTCCTGCCTGTCTTTGAACCAATACAATACAATTTTTATCACTATTGCTCTGTAATACAGTTTGAGGTCAGGGATGGTGATTCCACCAGAAGTTCTTTTATTGTTGAGAATAGTTTTTACTATCCTGGGTTTTTTGTTCTTTCAAATTTATTTGCAAATTTTTCTTTCTAACACAATGAAGAATTGAGTTGGAATTTTGATGGGGCAAGGTGGCTATTTTTACTATATTAATCCTGCCAATCCATGAGCATGGGAGATCTTTTCATCTTCTAAGATCATCTTCAATTTCTTTCTTCAGAGACTTGAAGTTCTTTTCATACAGATCCTTTACTTGCTTGGTTCGAGTCACACTAAGGTATTTTTTATATTATTTGTGACTATTGTGAAGGGTGTTGTTTCCATAAATTCTTTCTAGGCCTGTTTATCCATTGAGTAGAGGAAGGCTACTGATTTATTTGAATTAATTTTATATCCACACACTTTGCTGAAGTTGTTTATCAGGTTTAGGAGTTCTCTGGTGGAAGTTTTTGGGTTACTTATGTATAGTAGCATATTATCTTCAAATAGTGATATTTTGACTTCTTCCTTCCCAATTTGTATCCCTTTTACCTCTTTTTGTTGTCTAATTGCTCTGGCTAGTAATTCATGTATTATAATATATAGGTAAGGGAGAGTGTGGGCAGCCTTATCTAGTTCCTGGTTTTAGTGAACTGAATTTCTCTTTCTTTGCTGGGTTTTTGTGTAGCTTAGGTATAATCGTAATTGTGGCTTCATACAATGAATTGGGTAGTGTTCCTTCTATTTTTATTTTGTGGAAAAGTTTGAAGAGTATTGGTATTAGATCTTCTTTGAAAATCTGATAGAAGTCTGCATTAAACCCATCTGCTCCTGGGCTTTTTTTGGTAGGGAGACTTTTAATGATTGCTTCTGTTTCTGTAGTGGTTATGAGATACTTTAGATGGTTTATCTGATCCTGATTTAACATTGGTACCTCTATCTGTCTATAAAATTGTCCATTTCACCCAGATTTTTCAGTTTTGTTGAGTATAGCCTCTTGTCATAGGATCTGAAAATGTTTTTGAATTTCCTCAGTTTCTGTTGTTATATCTCCTTTTACATTTCTGATTTTGTTATTTTGGACACTCTCTCTGTGCCCTTTGCTTAGGCTGTCCAAGGGTTTATCTGTCATAAACCACTAGCAGCTTGACAGCACACATGAAAGCTCTAGAACAAAAAAAAAAGCAAATAGACCCAAGAGGAGTAGATGGCAGGAAATAAAGAATCAACAAAATAAGGAGCTAGTTCTTATGAGTTTTCCTCTTAGTACTGCTTTCATTGTGTTCCATAAGTTTCAGTATATTGTGCCTTCATTTTCGATAAATTCTAAATTACTTTAATTTCTTTCTTTATTTCTTGTTTGACCAAGTTATCATTGAGTTGAGCAGTGTTCAGCTCTATATGTATATGTGGGCTTCCTGTTGTTTTTGTTTTTATTGAAGACCAGTTTGTGCTGATCTGATGCTGTGGACAGCAGACAATGAGAGGGACTGCCAGCAATAGGCCAGGAAGTAGACATTTCAGAAGCTTGCAGAAGTTCCTTGTTAAAAAAAAAAAAAAAAAAAAAAAAAAAAAAAAAGGATGACATCTGGGATCCTGAGAAGCAGGAGAAGTTTTAAAAGAAGTGATGAGTTGTGCTTTGAAAGCCTGGCGGCATCTTCCTCTTAAAGAGGCTCACATAACACCTTGAACTAAGATTCATCAGGGCCCCAGGACACTGGGGCTGATGTCTCCTGTATATGAGGAAAGGACTGGCCCTCTTCTTGGCCCACCACTAGAACTGAGTCCTCACTTACTGATATAGGACATGCTGCCAATGTTATACAGAGTTCTGCTATCTTTTTTTTATTTTGTCTTTGCCCTTCACTCTCTGTGGTTGAGACATTTTGGATCAAATGGGGACATTCTTGTTGCAGACTCAGTTCTGCAACAAATGTTAAAAATGGGATTTTAGCCAGGAAAAGGACTCAGTAAACATCTACAAATTTCAACTGACCCTGTAGCTGTCAAAGCAAAAAATAACAGGCAAGGAGTAGATATCCTTTTTCTCTAGGATCACTGAATTAACTTCTGATGAGATAGTCTGGACCACTGATCAAAGTATCTGGGTCATTCAGTGGTCCCATATTGAAGAAAAGATCCAGGAAGCCACTCATCTTGTACAAGAACAATTGGATAAGGGTCATATTGAACCATACACCAATCCTTGGAATACATCTATCTTTGTAATTAAGAAAAAAAATCTGGCAAATGGAGATGGTTACAAGATTTAAGGAAGGTGAATGCAACCATGGAGGCTATGGGAGCTCTGTATCCAGGACTTCCCTCTCCCACTATGATTCCCCAAGGATACTCTGGTTTTGTTATAGATTTGCAAGATTGTTTCTTTATTATTCCTTATCATCCCGATGGCAGAAAGCACTTTGCCTTTAGCTTATCCTCAATATATTTACAAAGCCCATACCAAGGTTTTCAATGGAAGGTACTCCCACAGTGAATGAAAAATAGTCCCACCTTGTGTCAAAAATTTGTGCATATGGCTTTGCTTCCCATTGTTCAGCAGTTTACCTTTTCATTATATGGATAATATTTTAATTGCTCATTCTTCCTTGACTTTCTTTAGTCAAGCTTTGGATAACCTTGTACAAAGTTTACTTAAGTATGAGTTAAAAGTGGTTCCTGAAAAAATTCAAAAGGACCTCCCCATATAATTATTTGGGGAGAATTATTCATTCTGATTCTATCCTACATGCAGCATTAAGATTTAGGATAGATAAGTTGAAAACCTTAAATGATTTCCAAAAAACTTCTGGGAGAAGTTAACTGGATTAGGCCTAATTTAAAACTTAACCACTGGCCAATTAAAGCCACTTTTTGATATTTTAAAAGGAGACAGTAGTCCCAAATCTTCCCAGGTGTTAACTTCAGAGGGACAAAAGGCCATGCAGTTGGTTGAAGGGGCCATTCAAGCACAACTTATTGTACAAATTGATTTATATAAGGTCTGTGAGTTTGTTATGCTGCATATGTCCCTAACACCCACTGAGGTTATCTGGCAAGAATAAGGATCTTTAGAATGGGTTGATTCATTATGATTTAGTAGCTCAACTAATTATGAAGTGTAGAAAAAAGTTAAGGAGATATTGGGTAAAGACTTTGAAGTCATCAGAATACCTTACACAAATGCTCAGTTTGAGTGGTTGTTAAATTTCTCTGACTCTCTTGCATTAGCCTTTGCCTCCTTTATGGGGCAAGTGTTTTATCATCTTCCCAAATATCCTGTTAAACTTTTTTGAATTTACAGCAAATCATATTCCTTCCACCTTCTCTATGGAACCTTTAGATCAAGGTAAAACATTCTTTACTGATGGCTCTTCAAATGGAAAGGCTGTTATAGTTTCTGAAACTGACACTATGACTTTTAATACCTCCTTTACCTCAGCTTAAAAAACAGAGCTATATGTAGTTATTCAAGTTTTTTCTGCACTATTCCTTGATTCCCTTTAACCTTTAAACTGATTCTCAATATGTGTACAGATTCTTCCTCATTATTGAGACAGCTGTGATTAACACAGACAAATCAACAATTAATACCTTATTACAAAAATTACAGCAATTGTTGCATCAGCGAGTTATTCCCTATTACGTAGGACATATTCAGGCTCATACTAGTCTCCAAAAAGGACCTTTAGTAACAGGAAACTCATATGCAGATTTATTGACTCATGTTACTCTTCCAGATGATGTTAGTAGAGCAAGTGCCTCCCATGTTATTCTCCATCAAAATGCTCAGGCACTGAGATATCAATTCTCTTTTATTTAAGAAGCAGCTTGTCAGATTGTGAAACAAAAAAAAAAAAAAAAAAAAGGAAAGAAAGAAAAAAAGAAAAAAAAATTGTTCTGCTTGTCCTACAACACTTCCTGCTTCCTTGCCTGCAGTTAACACTCAAGGAATCAAGCCTTGAGTCCTATGGCAGATGGATATAACTCATGTTACATCTTTTAGAAAATTAACTTTTGTTCATGATACTGTTGATGCCTTCTCTGGAGTTATTTTTGCCTCAGCAAGGATAGGAGAAGCATTCGAAAAGTACAGCAGTAGTTATTTGCTTGCTTTGGGCATACCACTACACTTGAAAACTGATGATGGTCCTGCTTATCAATCTAAAGCCTTTGCAAACTTTTATATTAAATTTAATATTAAACATACTACAAACATTCCATACAATATTCAAGGACAAGCAATTATTGAAAGATCTAATCAATTATTTAAAACACAATTGGCTAAGTTACAGGGAGGAGAATTGAAATATGTCTCACCCACTCATTTATTGAGTCATGCTCTTTTTGTACTCAATTATTTGAATAAAGATTCTCAAGGTAGATCTGCAGTACAGCACCACTGGGATCCTAGGAACATCACCATCCTTTAGATTTGTGGAAAAATGTCTTTCCTTTCCTTTCCTTCCTTTTCCTTTCCTTTCCTTTCCTTTCCTTTCCTTTCCTTTCTTTTCTTTTCTTTTCTTTTCACACTTTATTTACATTTCAAATGTTTCCCCATTTCCAGATCTCCCATTTGGAACCTCCCCATTCCCTCCCCCTCCCCCTGCCCCTACAGAGGTAATAACCCACTCACCCATTCTCCTCATCCCTCCTTGGCATTCTCCTATACTAGGGGATCTAACACCCACAAGCCCAAGGACCTCTGCTCCCCATGATGTCCAACAAAACCCTCCTCTGCCCCATATGTGACAGCACAATGGGTCCCTCCATGTGTATTCTTTGGTTGGTGATCCAGTCTCCTGGAGCATTCGAGGGTTCAGGCCAGTTGCCGCTGTTGCTCCCTCCCTGGGGCTGCAAACTCCCTCAGCAGCTTCAGTCCCTTCACCAAGTCCTCCATCTCACACTCAGCTCTATGGTTGCTGCAAAGTGACTCTTGAGTATTTCGAACTTAGTGGGCTAAAAACCACTTATCAGTGAGTACATACCCTGTTCATTCTTTTGGGACTGCGTTACCTCTCTCAGGATGATATTTTAAAGTTCCATCCATTTGCCTGCGAATTTCATGAAGTAGTAGATGAGTAGTATTCCATTGTGTAAATATACCACATTTTCTGTTTCAATTCCTCTGTTGAGGGAAATCTGGGTTGTTTCCAGTTTCTGGCTATTATAAGTATGGCTGCTATGAACACAGTGGAGCATGTGTTTTTATTACATGTTGGAGCATCTTCTGGGTATATGCCCAAGAGTGGAATAGCTGGGTCCTCAGGTAGTAGTATGTTCATTTTTCTGAGGTTGTATCATCTTGCATTCCCACCAGCCATGGAGGAGTGTTCCTCTTTCTTGAAATTCTAGCCAAATCTACTGTCACCTGAGATTTTTATCTTAGCCCTTCTGAAAGGTGTGAGGTGGAATCTCAGGGTTGTTTTGATTTGCATTTCCCTGATGACTAAGGATGTTGAACAGTTCTTTAGGTACTTCGCAGCCATTTGGATTTCCTCAGTTGAGAATTCTCTGTTTAGCTCTGTTCCCCATTTTATTGATACAGTTTTGAGGATCTCTGGACTCTAGCTTCTTGAGTTCTTTGTATACCTTGGATATTAGCCCTCTATCAGACATAGGATTGGTAAAGATCTTTTCCCAATCTGTAGGTTCCCGTTTTGTCTTATTTACAGTGTCTTTTGCCTTACAGAAACTTTGTAATTTTATGATGTTCCATTTGTTGATTCTTGATTTTAGAGCACAAGCCATTGGTGTTCTATTCAGGAACTTTTCCCCTGTGCCCATGTGTTCGAGACTTTTCCCCACTTTCCCTTCTATTAGATTCAGTGTATCTGGTTTTATATGGAGGTCCTTCATCCACTTGGACTTTAGCTTTGTACAGGGAGATAGGAATGCATCAATTAGCCTACTTCTACATGTAGTCCACCAGGTGAACCAGCTCATTTGTTGAAAATGCTGTCTTTTTTCCACTGGATGGTTTTAGCTCCTTTGTCAAAGATCAAGTGAACATAAGTGTGTGGGTTCATTTCTGGGTCTTCAAATCTATTGCATTAATCTACCTACCTGTCACTGTACCAATACCATGCAGTTTTTTTTTTTTTCACTACTACTTTGTAGTACAGCTTGAGTTTAGGGAGGCTGAATGCCCCAGAAGTACTTTTATTGTTGAGAATAGTTTTTGCTATCCTGGATTTTTTGTTATTCCGTATGAATTTGAAAATTGCTCTTTCTAAGTCTATGAAGAATTGAGTTGGAATTTTGATGGGGATTGCATTGAATCTGTAGATTGCTTTCGGCAGGATGGCCATTTAACTATATTAATCCTGCCAATCCATAAGCATGGGAAATCTTTCCATCTTCTGAGGTCTTCTTCGATTTCTTTCTTCAGAGACTTGAAGTTCTTGTCATACAGATCTTTCACTTCTTTGGTTAGAGTCACAACAAGATATTGTATATTGTTTGTGACAATTGTGAAGGGTGTCATTTCCCTAATTTCTTTCTCAGACTGTTTATCCTTTGAGTATAGGAATGCTACTGATTTACTTGTGTTAATTTTTATCTGCCCACTTTGCTGAAGGTGTTCATCAGCTGTCGCAGATAAACTCTGGTTGAGTTTTTCAGGTCACTTAAGTATACCATCATATCATCTGCAAATACTGATATTTTGATTTCATCCTTTCCAATTTGTATCCTTTTGACCTCCTTTTGTTGTCTTATTGCTCTAGCTAGAAATTCAAGTACTATATTAAATAGATAGGGAGAGAGAGGGCAGCCTTGCCTAGTCCCTGACTTTAGTGGGATTGCTTCGAGTTTCTCTCCATTTAGTTGGTTGTTGGCCACTGGTTTACTGTAGATTGCTTTTACTATGTTTAGGTATGCTCATCGAATTCCTGATCTTTCCAAGTCTTTTCTCATGAAGGGATGTTGAATTTTGTCAAATGCTTTTTCAGCATCTAACGAAATGACCATGTCGTTTTTTTCTTTGAGTTTGTTTATATAGTGGATTACATTGATGGATTTCTGGGTATTGAACCATTCCTGCATCCCTGGGATGAAGCCTACTTGATCATGGTGAATGATTGTTTGATGTGTTCTTGGATTCAGTAAGAATTTTATAGAGTATTTTTGCATCGATATTCATAAGGGAAATTGGTCTAAAGTTTTCTTTTATTGTTGGGTTTTTGTGGGGTTTTGGTATCAGTGTAACTGTGGCCTCATAGAATGAATTGGGTAGTGTTCCCTCTGTTTCTATTTTGTGGAATAGATTGAAGAGTATTAGTATTAGGTCTTCTTTGATGGTCTGATAGAATTCTACACTGAACCCATCTGGTCCTGGGTTCTTTTTGGTTGGGAGACTTTTAATGACTGCTTCTACTTCTTTAGGGTTTATGAGTCTGTTTAGATGGTTTATCTGACCCTGACTGAACTTTGGTAATTGGTATCTGTCTAGACACTTTCCTCCAGATTTTCCAATTTTGTTGCATATAGGCTTTTGTAGTAGGATCTGATGATTTTTTGACTTTCCTCAGAATCTGTTGTTATATCTCCCTTTTCATTTCTAATTTTTTTAATTTGCATACTGTCTCTGTGCCCTCTGGTTAGTCTGGCAAAGGGTTTATCTATCTTGTTGATTTTTCTCAAAGAAACAGCTTCTGGTTTTGTTGAATTTTGTATAGTTCTTTCACTTTCTACTTGGTTGATCTCAGCCCTTAATTTGATTATTTCCTGCCTTCTCCTTCTCTTGGGTTTGTTAGCTTCTATTTGTTCTAGAGCTTTCAGGTATGCTGTTGCACTGCTAGTGTATACTCTCTCCAGTTTCTTTTGGAAGGCATTCAGAGCTATGAGTTATCCTCTTAACATTGCTTTCGTTGTGTCTCATAGGTTTGAGTATGTTGTACTTTCATTTTCATTAAATTCTAGGAAGTCTTTAATTTCTTTCTTTATTTCTTCCTTGACCAAGTTGTCATTGAGTAGAGCATTGTTTACCTTCCATGTATATGTGGGCTTTCTGTTGTTGTTGTTGCCATTGAAGACCAGCCTTATTTCATAGTGATATGATAGGAGGCATGGGATTATTTCAATCTTCTTATATCTGTTGAGTTTTGTTTTGTGACCAATTATATGGTCAGTTTTGGAGAAGGCACCATGAAGTGCTGAGAAGAAGGTATATTCTTTTGATGTAGATCTATGAAATGTTCTATAGATATCTGTTAAATCCATTTGGTTCATAACATCTGTTTGTTGGTCACTGTGTCTCTGTTTAGTTTTTGTTTCCAAGATCTGTCTATTGTTGATAGTGGGGTGTTGAAGTCTGCCACTATTATTGTGTGATGTGCAATGTGTGCCTAGAACTTTAATAAAGTTTCTTTTATGAATGTGGGAGTGCTTGCATTCGGGGTATAGATGTTCAGAATTGAGAGTTCTTGGCAGATTTTTCCTTTGATGAGAATGAAGTGTCCTTCCTCATCTTTTTTGATGACTTTTGGTTGAAAGTTGATTTTATCCAATATTATTATCGCTACTCCAGCCTGTTTCTTGGGGCCATTTGCCTGGAAGATTGTTTTCCAGCCCTTTACTCTGGGGCAGTGTTTGTCTTTATCATGGAGGTGCATTTCCTGGATGCAGCAAAATGCTGGGTCCTGTTTATGGATCCAGTCTGTCAGTCTATGTCTTTTTATTGGGTAATTGAGTCCATTGATTTTAAGAGGTATTAAAGAATAGTGATTGTTGCTTTTTGTTATTTTCGATGTTGTGTATATGTTTGTGTGGCTATCTTCTTTTGAGTTTGTTGAAAGATTATTTTCTTGCTTTTTCTTGGGTATAGTTTCCCTCCTTGTGTTGGAGTTTTCCATCTATTATTCTTGGTAGGGCTGGGTTTGTGGAAACATACTGTGCAAATTTGGATTTGTCATAGAATATTTTGGTTTCCCCATCTATGATTATTGAGAGTTTTGCTGGGTAGAGCAGCCTGGGCTGGCATTTGTGCTCTCTTAGAGTATGGATGAGATCTGCCCAGGATCTTCTAGCTTTCCTAGTCTCTGTTGAGAACTCTGGTGTAATTCTGATAGGTCTGCCTTTATATGTTACTTGACCTTTTTCCCTTACTACTTTTAATATTCTTTCCTTATTTTGTGTATTTGGTGTTTTGACTATAATGTGACGGGAGGAATTTCTTTTCTGGTTCAGTCTATTTAGCGTTCTGTAGGCTTCCTGTATATTTATGTTCATCTCTTTCTTTAGGTTAGGGAAGTTTTCTTCTATAATTTTGTTGAAGATAGTTACTGGTCCTTTAAGTTGGGAGTCTTCACCCTTTTCTATACCTATTATCCTCAGGTTCTGTCTTCTCATTGCATCCTGGATATCTTGGATGTTTTGGATTAAGAGCTTTTTGGATTTTGTGTTTTCTTTGACTGTTGTGTCCATGTTTTCTATGGTATCTTCCGCACCTGAGATTCTCTCTTCCATCTCTTGCTTTCTGTTGGTTTTGCTTGCATCTCTGACTCCTAATTTCTTTCCTAGGTTCTCTAAGTCCAGGGTTGTCTCCCTTTCTGATTTCTTTATTATTTCTATTTCTGTTTTTAATTCCTGAATGCTTTTGTTCATTTGTTTGATTGTGTTTTCCTGTAATTCTGCCTATTTGATTGTGTTTTCCTGTAATTTTTTAATGGATTTTTGTGTGTCCTCTTTTAAGTGCTTCTAGTTGTTTACCTGTGTTCTTTTGTATTTTTTTAAGGGAGTTATTTATTTTCTTCTTAAAATCTTCTATCATCATCATGAGATGTGATTCTAAGTCTGAGTCTTCCTTTTCTGGTGTGTTGTGGTATCCAGGGCTTCCTGTGGTGGGAGCGCTGGGTTCTGATGATGCCAAGTAGTCTTCGTTTCTGTTCCTTGTGGTCTTGCCCTTGCCTTTCACCATCTGGTTATCTCTGGTGTTAGCTGGTCTTACTCTCCCTGACTGTGGCTTGTCTTTCCTGCAAGCCTAGGTGTCAATATTCCTTGAAGACCAGTTCTTTCTGAGAGGAATTTGGGGTTGGAGAGTTGTGGTGCAGGGTCAGCTCTGGGGTGCAGATGGAATCAAGAAGGATCTAATCCCCAGCTGATCCTTGTTTCCTGTGTCCTGATGGCACTGCAAGGGTCCCTCTTGGTCCAGTGAATTTGAAAAGAGGTGGTGATCTTGCCTGTGCTTAAAGGTGTGTTGGCTCTCCTGTTATACCAACTGTCTCCTGGCACTATTTCAGTATGGAGCCCTGTGTCACAGTATCTGCTCTCCAGCCACCGAAAGAAACCAGATCCCTGTTCCTCAGTCCCTGTGACCTGGGTATTCCAGGTGGGTCCCTCTGAGCAGTCAGTGTTGCCCCCACTCCTGGGAAGCTATCTTTCTCCCAGCACTATTTGTCTATGGAGCCCTGGTGGCCCAGGCAGAGTTCTCCAGCCACAGATGGAAACCTGAAGCGAAAGATGTCCTTTCATCTACATGGAAGGGACCAGATATTCTTCTCTCCTCCTGCTGAGGGTATACTTGTGTCTTTCCACAGAATGCTGAGTCACATGTCTCGATCCTGGATCTCCTCATCAGATTGTATAATCCCAATTCGGAAAAGCAGAAAATCTCCTCTCTACTACCAATGGTGAAGGATGAGAGCACATTGTGCCTCATTTCCAATGATGTTGGACAACTCTGAGCAGCACCTCTCTTCCACTTTTGCCAGACTTCAGCTGCATGGTCACTCATCCACCCTGCTGTTGCCAACTTGGGATCAGCTTCAGGAATTGGTCTCTACTGCAAGACATAGTGTGCTTTCTCTCCACCTACTTGTTACTCCATTCAATCTTCTTCCTGCTATGCTTTCACTTATCTTCACCTAGGTAATACTTTTTCCTTGTACTACTGCACAAGACTCCTATTGGTCTTATGTACCTGATCCTCCCCTGTTTCAAGTGGCCACTTGAGATTTTGGCGCTGTTAAGGTGACTGCTAATAATACTGAGTTGCTTGGAGGAGAATGTAGCACATACTTGAAAGAATGAACATTGACCGGCTACAACTATTCTGGAATGGCTAACACCCTTCCCACATGCTTTACTGTTAATAATGACATTGAAGGATGTTTCTCATTAGAGGAGCAAGAGTTAATCTTAGAGTCTCCAACCCCTCTGAAATAATCTTGTGGTGACGATTCCACTGGTCAATGAGACATTTGGTTTTTTAAATTATTTTTACCTTGTAAAGGTGGCTTTCATTATTTTTGTCCATCTTCACATCCTTTGCCTTCCTTTTTATATGCTTATCAGAATATCAAGGAGCTGATCTCTCTTTGGGAGAGTATCCCTATTAATGACTACCCTAAATGGTGGTCTTGTAGTTTTCCCTCCAAAGCTGTGCATTTTACTCCCTTTAATTTTACAGATTATACTTTTAAACTCTTAGATTGATGTTAGTAGTCCAGAACACAATTATACAATGCAATTGAAACAATATTGCTGGGGCCCAGCCTTGGCAGGGTTCTTCTTTCTTGTTGGTTCTTCTTGAGGCAGCAGAGGGGGAAGAGAGTCAGCTGAGGCTAAGACTTGGTCTTAAGCGTGGGTAAGACTTTGTCTTATGAGATATTTAGGGTTGCTGTATAATAATAAAACATTTACTTATCTAAGTCTAAGTTACCTTGCTACTGTAGCTGACCTGCTGTTTGTGATCCTCTGAGGCCAGAAACTGCAGTTTCTGGCTCTTAGCACTTCATCCTCAAAGTGCAAAGGATAAAGTAAATGGACTTTGTACTATCTCAGCAGGAACTGCATGGCTATAACTTTTCACCTGCTAGTCAAAAATCGCATGAAGAAAACAGGACACTTAGAGAAGTGATTATAGGGTTTATTAATAAGTTGTAAAAAGTTTCCTATGAAAGCTATCTAAGGGGAAAGATTCTAAGTGGGAAAAGGGGAAAAAAGTCTAGTAAAGGAAAAATTCTTCAAAAGGAAAAAATTCTCCTAGGTGAGGTTGTGGGGGTGGGGTGAGGGGAGGAGAGGTGGAAGGAACTCTTTCTTCCTCTCATTTCTTTGTCCTCAGTACTTATACAACTTTCAAAATATATGATCACATGTTACAAAGTTCATTACAAGTTCACACAAAAAAATCAAATCATAAATTGAAATAGAAGTTTACAACAGAGAATGTTTACATGCTTATCCATTAGGAGCAATTATCTGGCTAAAGGTCACCTGTCTCAGCTCCACAGGTTCACTGAAGGTTTAAAACCATAACTAAGCTATTAGTGAAGTTTTGTCTAGATAAACCCAGTCAATATTTTATCTTCTGTCCTAGCACCTTTAATAAATCATTAATTCCCTTTTTATGACCTTTAGTTAATTGTTTTACAACCTCTTGGAATGTGCTCTCAGTAAGAGAAAGTCTGGTTGCTATCTAAAAGCAATTAACCAGTGACACTTGGGAGACTGGCAGAGTTCTCATTGCACTTTTGACTATCAGAAAAGGACCTAATAACATTCCCACTATAAAAGAACTTAATAATCACAGATAGCATTTTAAGAATTGTTATAGGATCATCATTAAGACTTAAGTCATCTATCTGTTTATATAGCATTACTACAAGACAGTACATCTTCGTGGATCTGCAAAGATCTGTTCTAAAGGGCTGTGCTATTACTTAGTGATTGTTATATATATTTAATAATAACAGGAAAAGCTTATTAATAGCAGGAATTTTTCTTAAAATGAATCCCTTACAGTCTTGCTTAATAAGGGTGGACCTGTCTCAGATTATATAATAATCCAAAGCAGGCCATTTCAGGAAGATCACCTGTTAGTTATTAGCTTGTCCCGTTATGGCTCCTGACACAGTATAGGAATACCAAGGGAGATGCTTCTTTACTTAACTCCCCTGCTAATGCCTGGAATGCTCCTGGATGGGTTTCCTCTACCTTTTCCCCTCACTTTTAATTCCCTCTTACTTTCTGTTCAGCCTGATCTGCATCACCTTTTTGCTGCTGCTTGTAAAGTAAACCTTATTAGACCTCTCTCTGAAGTTAAGAGAATTTCTGGTTCAGTTTTAGCCTGTGTGGCTGGTCCTCTCTATTCTCTCCTCTGAAAAGCATGGTGATTTTCCCTTGTTTAGGATAGTCATGGTGTTTATCATGTTATTTGTATAAATTGTCAATTATCCAATTTTCTTACTGTTCCAAAGAAAAATGCTTTACAGCCTCCTTATGTACTTTCGCCCGTCTATTAATGGAACATGGTTTTCTAATCCTGTCATTAGAGGACATTCATCGTGCCTCCTCTATACTTAGTAGAGGTAAGTGTTTTTGTGGCCTCCTTAATTCTAGGTTTTACTGCTCTGATTGGTGTAATTTCTTCTTTTGCCTTTTCTACCATTTCTTTGGTCAAGGAAGTTCACACTGCTCATCATGTGGACCTGATATCTAAGAATGTGAGTATTGATTTACTGATTCAAGAAAAGATAGAGGGTTTGAAGACAAGTTGAATGCCCTAGAAGAGGCATTTCTTTATAAGGGACAGAAAATTCAAAATATTAAGGTCAGATTATCAGTACTTTGTCATTCTTTGTTTAGATGGATCTGTGTTACTCCCCTGCCTTATAATGAGTCTATTCATGACTTGGGAAGTATTCAAAAGTTTATTAGAGCCTTGTGTAGTTATTCATCCACAGCTATGAACATTGATGCTTTGTGCCATGAAATTTCAGGTGTTAGTAATTCCCACATTGGCTCTGCTTCTTTGGAAGAAGTGGCTACTGTTTTTGCCGCTTCTGTGGATTCCTTTGTGCAAGATGTGAAATGGAGATCATTTTTACAGAATGCTGCCATTGCTGTTTTACTTTGTCTTACTATTTTTCCAGTTGCCATCTCCTTAAGTCAATACTCACTCTCAGCCTTGAACTGTGGATGTCCGCACCATACAACTTCTTAAAAAGGGGGAAATGCTGGGGACAGCATACAATAACAGGGACTGCCAGCAGTAGTCTGGGATGTAGACATCTCAGAAACCTTCGGCAGGTCCTTATAAAAAAGGATAGTGTCTGAGAATCAGGAGACAGATCCCTTCAGGAGACCTGCTATTTGAAATAAGGGACTGTCTGCAGTAGGCCAGGATGGAGACATCTCAATAACTCATGTCAGCTCTTTGTAAACAACAGTTGTTCCCATTTCTCCTAATCTTAGCCCTGGAGAATGGCTGTATAGATTGCATTTGTGTGTGACTACTTTTCAGTTGGCCTTGGTGTGCATAATTATTCTATGATATCTGACTTTTTTACTTCTCTCTCCTGCTCTGGTGAATTCTGTAAAACTAGATGTTTCTGGATGTAATGATTTTTAAACAATTAAAAATTGAGGCACAGGGGCAAAGCACAGCACAATCCTAATGGCCCAGGTGCATGCTGTGTGTTCTCATCTTGGAAACAAGGCAATAATTGCACAATGCTAGTTCCAGATTAATGCTTGACTTGTAAAGAAAGTTTGAAGAAATTATTGGAAAATGAAATAGAGCCAACATTGGGACCCCAAGAAACGAAAAAACTATTGAAGTTATGAAATAAGTTTTTCACAACATTTGAGAGTGGTTCTTAGATAAGCAAGTATAGAATATATAAAATCTTATACTAGTAAAACTAAGTCAAAACCCTGGGACTATTAGGAGAGTAATTGTATGCAATGTACAGAAGCAGAGAGCTAGTAGAACTATGGAGTTAAAGGTTAACTTGATTCTGTCTGGCCATTGCCTGGCAGCTTTGCCCATGTTATTTATCATTACAGCTTCACAAGAAAATGCAAGTAGCTGACCTTGGAGCTCTGATCTCTGAAGTATAATATGTCAACCGTTAAAGTTTAAATAATGATAAGTTTGCAATTATTATTATTTTGGCCACAGGGCTGGGAATAGGGAAAACTTGAAATTTTGGGGAACAATTGTAATCCTTAATTCTTTGTGGAACATGGTTATGCTTTTTAATTTAATGTGACAATGATTATATAATGTCTTTTTCTCTACCTGCTGTTGGAGTATCAATTTAAGACTGGGACAAGAAAAAGGTGAGAGAGCAAGTGAGAGAGCATGTAGGGAGCTTGTGAGGTGAATGCAGAGAACATGAGAAGAGAATATGAAGAGTGAGTGGAGAGAGAATGTAAGATGTGTATGGAGAGTGTATGTGAGAGTGAAAGGAGAGTGCATGTGGTATATGTAAGTTGTGTGTGAGGTGTGAGTGAAAAGTGTGTGTGAGAGTGAAAAGGGAATGCTCAGAGGTATGTAGGAGTGTGGGAGTTTGAGAAAAGAAAAGAAAAGCATACAAGAGAAAAGCAGAGTGTGCAGGAGAATGCAGAGTGTGTTGAGCCTCAAGATGCTGGTGAGCGAGCCAGTGAGAGAAAGAGAGCAGAGAGTGAGAGAGAAGAAAGAGAAACTTTAAGCCTTTACAAAAATAGCCTATCATTTTGTAACCAAAGAAATAGTCTGTGTATATTTATTATGTGCCTTCCAGATAGCCCAGCTTCCAGTTAGAACTCTGATATCCCATGTTGAAGCTGTTTGGTTGTTTTCCTGTAATTCCTTAAGGAATTTTTGTGTTTCCTCTTTAAGGGTTTCTACCTGTTTACCCTGTGTTTTCCTGTATTTCTTTAAGTGAGTTATTTATATCCTTTTTTAAAATCCTCTATCATAATCATGAAATCTGATTTTAAATCAGAATCTTGCTTTTCTAGTGTGTTGTGATATCCAGGACTTGCTGTAGTGGGAGAACTGGGTTCTGATGATGCCAAATAGCCTTGGTTTCTGTTGCTTATGTTCTTGTGCTTGTGTCTTGCCATCTCTGGTGCTACCTGCCCTCACTGTCTCTTCCTGTGATCCTGGTTGTGTCAGAACTCCTCCAAGTCCAGCTGTTTCTGTAATCCTGTGATTCTATGATTCTGTGATCCAGAAATCCTGTTGTGTCAGAGCACCTGGGAGTCAAGCTTTCTCTGGGTGTTGCAGGAATGCATGGGGACCCAGAGCCCTGGATCTGCTTTGAGCACAGGTGCAAGCTGGAAGGAACCTGTGCCTCTGGCTGGGTGGGGGTTTGTGTTTCCCTGGTTCCTCTAGGGGTCCCAGTTACACTGGGTGTTGAGAAAGATATTGTGGCCTCATCTGTGATCATGAGTGTGTCACGGGTGCAGTGATCCTGGGTGTGTCAGATCTCCAGGTATTTGAGCTTCCTCTGTGATCCGGTGCTCCTGTGATCCTGAGCATGTTAGAGCACCTGGTAGTTGGGCTCCCTCTGAGTATTGTAGGAGTGAGTGCAGAGCCAGTGCTCGAGGTCTGCTCCAGGTGCAGGTTCAAACTGGAAGGATGCATGTGATCTGAAGGTGCAGAGTTGTAAGGTGCTGCTTCTTGCCACATAGATACAATGAATTCACTAGTACTAGAAGCATCCACAAACTGCAGTCTGGGCATAGGCATGATTGCCACATGATAGGCAGGCTGGAATGAAAATGTCCTTAAACAGGTAGCTGTTCGACTAGCCACCTTGGGAGCTAAGTCTGAGGACAAGAACATGTGGTAATTTAATCTTAACTTATCAAAGGCTGATGCAGACTCACTGTGAGGTTAATAGTACTAGAATCAAAAAGGAGATACATTTAATAGTAAATGATATCTTTTTGAAGGCCAGGCATGATGGCACATGCCTGTAATTCTAACACCCAGGAGGCAGAAACAAATATATCAGAGTTTGAGGCTAGCCTTAGTGAGTTTTGGGTCATCCAGGGCTATACAGAGATATCCTGTCTCAAATAAATAAAACAAAAGCAATAATTTTTACAACCAGGTGGATTCAATTCAAATTTTGGAAAAGTGTTTACTTAGTATTGTGATTGTAGTAAGTCATTAAAATGTAGATGAAGATTGCTATAATCTGGAAGAAGGTGTGCTGACTGCCACATTGCTGCCAGTCTCTATGGAGATTTAGGAGAGGCAGGTTGTTTTATTTAGTGTTCTCTAGAGTAACCAAATTGATGGTCTCCTTAGGTGCATTGTTAGGGTGAAACAATGATGTTCTGGAGCTCAAGCATATAACGATTACATTGCAAAAAAAAAAAAAAATGGATAGTTGATTGACCTAAACATTTGCTCATGTAAGAAGAACTTGACTACATGATTGATGAAACCCAAATATATTTGAATGCATACTGGGCCAGAGGTCAGAAGGAAAGTAACAAATTTTATGAGGGTCATATATTATCATTATGTGCCCACAGATGACATTCTTTCTCTTCTCCTCCTCTTCCTCCTCTTCCTCCCCCTCTTCCTCCTTCTTCTGGATACTCTCTAATATAAATGAAGAGCAAGATGGTGACCTTAAATTCTACCTCATGAGGATGATAGAGGCTGTTTTAAAAGAAATAAATGAATAAAACAGTCCAAGACCTAAATATGGAAATAGAGGCAATTAAATACACACACACACACACACACACACACACACACACACACACTGAGGTAATCCTTGAAATGGAAAACCTATGAAAGAGAACAGGAACTACAGACACAAGCATCACCAACAGAATACAAGAGATGGAAATCAATCTCAGGTGTAGAAGATACTATAGAAGAAAGTGACATCAAAGAAAATGCCAAATGTAAAACATTCCTAATGCAAAACATCCAGTAGCTTTGGGACACTATGAAAAGACAAAACTTAAGAATAATAAGACTAGAAGATAATGAAGATTCCCAGTACAAAGGACTAGAAAACATAAATGTATTTTCTTCAACAAAATCATAGAAAAAAATCCCTAACCAAAAAATAAAACCTAGCTGCAAGAATGTGCAAGAATCATACTGAACACCAAATAGATTGGACCAGAAAAGAAAATCCCCCCCACCACATAATAATCAAAACCCTAAATTTATAGAGCAAAGAAAGAATATTAAAAGCTTCAGGGTAAAAAGACCAAATAACATATAAAGGCAGACCTATCAGAATTACACCTGGCTTCCCAACAGAGACTCTAAAAGCCAGAAGATCCTGGACAGATAGATGTCTTGCAGACCCTAAAAGATCACAGATGTCAGCCTAGACTACTATACCCCAAAACTCTCAATCACCACAGATGGAAAAACCAAGATATTCCATGGAAAACACAAATTTAAACAATATCTTTTTACTAATTCAGCCCTACAAAGGATTCTAAAAGGAAAACTCCAAAAGAAGGAGAGTAACTACACCCAATAAAACACAAGACACTAATCTTCTTGAAGCAAAACAAAAAGAAAAGAAACACAAACACACACACACACACACACACACACACACACACACACACTCTATCACTGTCCAACATCAAAATAACAGGAACTAACAATCATTGGTCATTAATATCTCTCAACTTCAATGGACTCAACTCACCAATAAAAAGACACAGATTAACAGACAGAATATGTAAACAGGATCCATCATTGATAGAAACATACTTCAGCAACAAAGAAAGACACTTTCTTGAGGTAAAAGGCTGAAAAACTTTTTTCCGAGCAAATGGACCTAAGAAACAAGCTGGAGTAGCCATTCTTATATCTACTAAAATAGACTTTCAACCAAAAGTTATCAAAAGACATGGGGAAGGACACTTCATACTAAATCAAAGGAAAAATCCACCAAATATCTGATGAACATTGATGTAAAAATACTTAATAAAATTCTCACAAAAAGATTCCAAGAACACAACAAAAACTTATTCACCAGGATATAATAGGCTTCATCCCAGAGATGCAGGGATGGTTCAATATATGATAATCCATCAACACATACCACTATATAAACAAACTCAAAGGAAAAAAGAAGTCATAATCATCTCACTAGACACTGCAAAAGTCATTGACAAAATCAAACACACCTTTATGTTAAAATTAAAAGTGTTGGAGATACTAGAGATTCAAGGTATATACCTAAGCATAATAAAAGCAACATAAACCAAACCAATAGGAAACATCAAATTAAATGCAGTGAATTAAAGTAATCCCACTAAAATCAGGGACAAGACAAGGCTACCTACACTCTCCCTATCTATTCAATATAATACTTGAAGTTCTAGTTAGAGCAATAAGATAATGAAAGGAGATCTAAAGGATACACATTGGAGAGGAAAAAGTCAAGGTATCATGATTGGTGGCTGATAGATACTATACATATGGGAATCACCAAAATTCTACAAGAGAACTCCTACAGCTGCTGATAAACAACTTCAGCAAAGTGGCTGGATATAAAATTAACTCAACCAAATCAGTCTCCTTCCTTTGTACAAATAATAAATGGGGAGAGAAATAAATTTGCCAAACAACACCCTCCACAATAGCCACGAATAATATAAACTACCTTGGTGTAACCTACCCAAGCAAGTTAAAGATATATATGACAACAACTTCAAGTCTCTGAAGAGAGAAATTTGAAGAAGATATGAGAAGATGGAAAGATCTTCCATGCTCATGGATATGCAAAATTAACATAGTGAAAATGGCTATCTTGCCAAAATCAACCTACAGATTCAATGCAATCCCCATCAAAATTCCAATACAATTTTTATAGGCCTTGAAAAAACAATTCTCAACTTCATATGAAAAAACAAAGCCCCAGGATAGCCAAAAACAATCCTGAACAATAAAAGAACTTCTAGAGGAATAACCAACCCTGAGCTCAAGCTGTACTGTAGAGCAATAGTGATAAAAACTGCATGGTATTAGTATAGAAACAGACAGGTTGATCAGTGGAATCTAATCCAAGATCCAGAAATAAACCTATAAACCTATGCACATTTGATTTTTTGATAAAGAAGCCAAAACTATGCAATGGAAAAAAGAAAGCATCTTCAACATATGGTGCTGCTCTAACTGGATAACTGCATGGACAAAAATGCAAATAGATCCATATTTATCACACTGCACAAAACAAAACCATGTGAATCAAGGACCTCAACATTAAGCTGGATACCCTAAATCCCATAGAAGAGAAAGTGGGAAATAGCCTTGAGCACTCTAATACAGGAGACAATTTCCTGAAAAGAATGCCAATGGCTGAGGCTTTAAGATCAGCAATTGATAAATGGGACCTTATGAAACTGAAAAGTTCTGTAAGGCAACAGACACTATCAATAGGACAAAACAATAGCCTACAGATTGAGGAAAAATCTTTACTAAACCTATATCTGACAAAGGGCTAATGAGAGATGGCTCAGAGGTTAAGAGCACTGACTGCTCTTCCACAGATCCTGATTTCAATTCCCAGCAACCACAAGGTGGCTCATAGCCATCTGTAATGGGATCTGATGCCTTCTTCTGGTGTGTCTGAAGAGAGGATGATTGCAACTCTCTTTTAAAATGACATTTGCAATGTGTACACACTTTTTTTTAACTAGGTGGGAAATAAAGACATTTGGGGCATTACAAAAGTGGATTCTGCACTGACATTATTGGACATATCCTTAGGGACATTGAGGAAATAATGTCTTTGCTGAGCCAACAGTCATCTGGGAAGAGGCAAAGACTGGAACACCATTGTACTGGCTGGTTTTGTATATCAACTTGACACAGCTGGAGTTATCACAGAGAAAGAAGCCTCCCTTGAGGAAATGCCTCACTCCATGAGATCCAGCTGTAAAGCATTTTCTCAATTAGTGATCAAGGGTGGGAAGGCCCATTGTAGGTGGTGACATCCCTGGTTCTATAATCCAGGTTCTATAAAAAAAGCAAGCTGAGCAAGCCAGGGATAGCAAACCAGTAAGTAACATCCCTCCATGGCCCCTGCATCACTTCCTGCTTCCTGACCTGCTTGAGTTCCAGTCCTGACTTCCTTTGGTGATAAACAGCAATGTGGTAAGTGTAAGCTGAATAAACCCTTTCCTCCCCAACTTGCTTCTTAGTCATAATGTTTTGTGCAGGAATAGAAACCCTGACTAAAAGACTGCCTGAAACTACGCTGTTTTAGATGATCATGTAAGGAGATATGACATCTTCTCTGAGAGCTTTTTCCTACTGGAGACATTTGACTATCAAATATGAAAAATTGGTATGACTGGCAAAATAAAACCAATAAAATGATTAAGGTCTTCTCTTGAGAAATACTTGGAGAATGGAAATAAAATATGGTATCCCATGACAACACAAAAGCCAGAAATCAATCATACACCTGTGGTGACCCAATGCAAATCAATGACATATGTAAACTTCACTATTTTAAAATGGGAAAAAGTATTAATTCTTTCTGTATAAGCTTTCAGCTCTTGGAATTAAGTTTTAATTTTCATGCAGTCCTGTCCAAGTCCTAAGAAAACCCACACCTATATCCTATGGCTAAATAAACAGGCTTTTCACCAGTTACCTACGTGTTAAACCAGAGTCCTATGGAGGCAGGGAAAAGGGACCTGTAGACTCAGTCTAGACTCTGCCTATTGTAGAGTTCTTTTGCTATATTATGTCTACTATCTAAGCCATGGACCATCAAACTCCAGAAGAAGGTCTTCCATAAATACTGATATTCTGACTGCTGGGTATCAACTTACACATTAAGAATTGCCTGAGAGAATACAATTGTATGATCAGAAGAAGGAGCTCAGGACAAGGGCGTTCTGTTAGGACTGTACGGAAATGTGGCTGTTCTTGATTTTTGTATATAATTGGCATGAGCTTTTTTCTGCCTCCACTCCATGTTGACAGATTTGCTATTTCTCGTACTTACATCTCTCATCATTCTTGAGATCAAAGGTTGAAGTCACTCTCTCCCACAACCATTTTCTCTTCTCTCCTCCCCTTCTCCTCTGGGCAGGTGGGGCTCCCTGGGTATCTCCCCCACCCTATTACCAGACATTTTAACAAAGGCATTCATATATCATCCTAGCATTAGAGAGGGGGAATCAGGTTCATTGGCCAGACAGTCTAGACTACTTAGTGAGTTCCAGGCCAGTGAGACTCATGCCTTTAACTAATTAAAAAAAAAAAAAAAAGTAGATACTTGAGGTTGTCCTCTGGACTCCACATAAACATGCACACATGTACATACACACCTATATATGAGTAAGAGAGTAAAAAAATGAGAGGGAGAGAGCAGAAAGTGAGAGTTAGTGGGGAGGATATATTCCCCTCAGCCCCTCTTCTCTGTATTTCTTTATGGTCAAGATCTCCTGAAGAAATAATAGTCACTGGACTCCTTCCTCTTCCTTCATCTGTTCTTCAGTGGTTGGCAGCACTTCATTCACTACCACCGAAACAACCCAGACTAAAACTTCTTAGGAGCCTTCAAAGAGAGCATGACTCAGGCTGTTGACATACAACTATATCTGGGCCTCTGATCCTACTTCCTTACAATCTCCAGCATACAGTTTCTAAAAATGCAGCTCTTCTCTGCTTTTGCACTACTGGGGCTGGGTACCTTCTCCTGAAAAAGTTACTTCATAATCTTGGCATTAAGAGTTCATAACAGAAAAGCCTTGCTGCCCAATTTATGTAAGGTAGAGACTTAATTTTCTTTCTTGTACTACTATTATTTTCCTTCAGAGTGCATTTTTAATTTATGTGTTTTCCTCTTGTTTGTACCCCTGCTCACTAGATTGTGAATTTCAAAAGGCTTCATAATTATCATTTATCACTATGCTAAACCCAGTTCCTAAACACAGCAAATGTTGATTTATAAAAGCAGTGAATTGATGAAATTCTTTTTAGAGACCGCACTCATGTACCCCCTGGCTTACTTATTCTTCAATTGAATGCATGCCTGAGTGAGTGAATAACAATGCTAAAGGCCACATTCTTCATGGAAAAAAAAAAAAAAAAACAGCCAGGGCTTTTCATTGTGGCTGATCCTGTTTCTAGAATAACCATGGACAGCTTTGTGTTTTAATGATTTCAATCTAAACAGAGAAAAAAAAGATTGTTTTTTTCCTTGGTACAGAAAGATGGTGTGCCTGATGCTACTCTGTGATTTTTAGGATAATCTTCATAAATCTATGAGTCCTTTCCTTTGTTAGCTGTTGCAGAGTGAATGAAATAAAAGACAGGTCTGACTCATCCACATCCTGCGTAGCACTGTGATACTCAGCATTAGTTCCCTTAGAAACCAAGGTTTCACAGCTCTTTCAGCATCCTTGATTCACCTTCTTCATTCTTAGTGCAGGGCCCACAATGTTCTCTTGTAGCTGTACTTTCTTTTTGTTCTTTTACTTTTTTTAATTTTTGATACTTTATTTACATTTCAAATATTTTACCCTTTCCAGGTCTCCACTTTGGAAACCCCCTCTCCCATCCCCCTCCCCCTGCCTCTATGAGTGTATTCCCCTGTTGGACCAATGCTGGACTGGTGGAATGAAGCCCCACATGTCTGTCCTGGGGTACTGCGGCTCTGGGTGGGACAGCAGACACGCAAGAAGTGGCCATATGTCTTCCCACACAGTCTGGACGGGCAGGTAGGGGCTGTGGGAAGCCTTTGCAGGCCCTGTCCATGAGTGGAGGAGGGGACTATTCCCAGGGAACGAATCTTCTGGGTCTCCCAGAGTTTGAAGCCTGTGCTCAACTGGGTGCCAGACCGTCTGTCACAGATCACTGCCCCACATTCTCCCACCCACCGACCCACTCCCATCTTCACTATACTTCCCCCATACTGGGGCATCCAACACTCTCAGACCCAAGGGCCTTTCCTCCCACCAACAAGGCCCTCCTCTGCCACATATGTGGCCAGCACCATGGGTCCCTCAATATGCATTCTTTGGTTGGTGGTCCAATCTCTGGGAGCACCAGGGAGCCTGACCAGTTAACACAGTTGCTCCCTCCCCATGGGGCAGCAAACTTCCTCAGCTCCTTCGGTCCCTTCTCCAACTCCTTCACCTGGGACCCCACACTCACTCCAACAGTTGCTGTGAATTGAATCATGGGTGTTCTGAACTTTTAGGCTAATATCCCCGTATCAATGAGTACATACCGTGTTTGTTCTTTTGTAACTGAGTTATCTCACTCAGGATGATATTTTCAAGTTCCATCCATTAGCCTGTGAATTTCATGAAGTCATTGTTTTTAATAGCTGAGTAGTATTCCATTGTGTAAATGTACCACATTTTCTGAATCCATTCCTCTGTTGGGGACATCTGGGTTGTTTCCAGCTTCTGGCTATTATAAATATGACTGCTGTGAACTTAGTGGAGCATGTGTCCTTATTACATGTTGGAGTATCTTCTGGGTATATGCCCAGCCTTTCCTTTTGGGGGGCATACATTTGCAAGCAATGAAAATGTACAGATGGGTTATAATTTATATATGCACATTGTTCATGTTCTTGATTTTTGTTAAGTGGTGATGATACTTAATTCATGTTTTTGAATTAAGCACTTAAAAAACCTTCCAACTTCACCAAAGCCAGAGGAGATTAGAAAACTAAGCATATACATACAAACACAAATACTGAAAACTTCCACAGATCATTATGTCATCTTCAAAATATTTTCTAAACATGCATTCTGGGTGAAAATCTGTATTTCCTCACTTTATTATTTATATTTCAGAATGTCTTGAAACGTAATCCAAATAAAATGAAATTAAAAACAACTATTGGGCTGTGGGCAATGTTTAGTGACACATCCCCTTAATCCCAGCACTCCAAAGATCTCTGATTTCTAGGTCAGCCTGGTCTACAAAGGTAGTTCTAGGACAACCAAGGCTACACAAAGAAACCAAGTATCAAAAAATAAATAAATAAGAATAGTTATCAAAAAAAAAAAAAGAGGAATGTCAGAGGTAGCTGAAGAGTTATGGACAGGGGATGGTTTCTTGGAGAAGAGTTCATTTTCTTAACAATGCAACCCCTGGTAAGTGGACACTCCAAAACACTTAACACACCCAGCAATATATAAGCAGCACAAACTGGGCATGGTGGGTCTGTTTAAAAAAAAAAAAAAAAAAAGGACATATATATTTATATATATATATATAGAGAGAGAGAGAGAGAGAGACAGAGAGAGAGAGAGATTAAGTATATTTGGGAGAAAAATATTTTTTTCTTAGATGTATATTTGATAACCAGAGGAATCCCACTCTCTGGAATAGGTAGTATATGAGAACTTTGGGCTGTTGATTAGCAGATGTACTTATCTGGATGTAGTCTATTTGGTCTATGAGAGGTAGATCTAAATGAGTTTCCTGTAGCTTATAAATTTACAAATGAGATAACAACATGTGTTAACAACATGAACATTCTTTAAGATGAGCCTTTAATGGGTGGAGTAAAAGGAACAAGGGCTTTTTTCTTCTATTCAAAAGACTGAATATACATAACGAGAAACAAATTTAAATTTAGTTAAAAGACAATCAAAGAAAAATTAAAATTTGAATTTGTGATTTTATAGTTGGATTGCATAGTGGAATGTTTCATTAGAGGTAGGCAAATTTATAAGAACTCAAATAATGTTAGGGCAGTGACACAGCAAGAAGAGGAAATATGAAGCATTTAGTTGATGGAAACTGAGTTTAAATAAGGACGTAACAGAATACATCTGTGAAAGCTTGCATCTCAACTTGTACATTGTTTATCATGAAGTCTGTAAGAAATATGGAAGTCTTAGCAAGTTAATGAATTTATTAATGAGTAAATATACCTTAGGGTAAGGAGCTAGGTCTGTTTTCCAGCTGTCAAGCTACTGTTACCTTAGTTGTCAATGTAGTCAGAAATCTGGGGAAGAATAAATTGTAATCTAGAAGCCATGTATTAATTAAAAAATGACAGAGTCCATCTATAGTCCAAACAGTTCCCAGGTTCCCATAGTCTCCATGGTGACATGGCAGAGTCAGTCTGGCTTTCAAGCCCAGAGGAAAGAATGCTTTCTCTCTGGGGAATAGATAATGCATGAAATGAGAAATGACCCATATTGAGTTCAGGCAATATGATGCATTTGACTCTCCAGTTTGTCCACAGTGTAGACCATGCCTGGGCAGGGCAATTGCAGTGCTTTTTAGTAGCTTTCATACCACAATCCAGGCACTCTCTTATAGCTGTGTCCATTATCTTCTGAGACCTTGGGTGTAAGCTGTTAGGCTCTGGGAATCTCAGTCTGTCATAAACTTGAATATATATATTTTTTTTTTCATTACTTCTGACAAGATTGAGAGGTATATTGATGGATCATATCTGAGTTAGACAACTTGTGTTTGTTATTGAGAATGTATATAGTTAATATAGCACACTGTAATTTAAATGCAAAAATAACTTACCAAGGCAGGATAAGAACCAAAATCTTAATTGTTAAGTGACTTTGATAGGTGGCATAATATAGAAAAACACATTTTGCATTAGTAGGGAAACACTTGGCTTAGAGTTGGAATACACCAGAATAAGAGAGCTGTTAGCAGTAGCATGAGATTGTGGTGACAGAATTTGAGTGTATCCAGGTGGGTTCAGGCCTGTGACATGAACTGAGCTGGCAGGCAGGCAGTGAGAATGTGGGAACGTGCCTGGGAGCATTGACCATTTTTGCTTCTGACCTGGGCCAATATTGGAGCAAGAGATAAGTGTGCATGCATGTGCAGTTGAGGTACCAGGCATGTACCCAGGCTGGGGTCATGGGACACACATAGCCAGAAGAGCACAAATCAAGAGAAGCCACAGGAATGGCATGTGCCCCCCAGGGAGCATGTGGCCATGGCACTGCTGAGATGAATGACAGATGTGGCAGTAGTAAAGAAGGTGGGAAGGGGTAGGGGTGGTTCTGTGGTGCACAGGGCTCAGATGCAGGCAGATAGGGCAGGGCTTCTACCTGGCACCTGGAAGCCCAAGCACAGGACTCCAGGCTGCAGTCATCCAGGGCCTAGCAGAGTCCTCAGTGGGCATGGGAAAGGAAGAACCTGAAGTAGTGTTCTGTATCCCAAGCAGGCCTCAGGTGGCCAGAGAAAGTAGTGGCAACAGTGATGGGAGCAGATAGGGTGTGGTAGGGCCAAAGCTGCTTCTCTCACAGCAAACAAGAAGCAGAGCAAATACGAGAATGAGGGTTGTTCCTGGCTATCAGATCACCATGGACTAAGGATGGCATTCAATAACAACAAAAAGAACAGAAATCCCACATACACATGGAAGCCAAAAAATATCTACCCAATGATAATTTACTTGATCAAGGAAGAAATAAAAAAAGAAATTAAGGACTTTTTAGAATTTAAGGAAAATGAAGACACAACATACTCAAACTTATGGGACAAAATGAATGCAGTGCTAAGAGGAAAACTCATAGTTCTGAGTGAAAAAAAAATGTGGAGGGAGTATACAATAGCAGCTTGATAGAACACCTAAAAGCTCTAGAACAAAAAGAAGCAAATACACCCAAGAGGAGGAGACAGCAAGAAATAATCAAAATCAGGACTGAAATCAACCAAGTAGAAACAAAAAGAACTATATAAAGAGTCAACACAACGAAAAGTTGGTTCTTTGAGAAAATCAACAAGATAGATAAACCCTTAGACAAAGCAGAGGGCATAGAGACAGTATCCAAATTAATAAAATCATAAATGAAAACAGAGACATTACAGCAGAAATTGAAAAACTTCAGAAAATTATCAAATCCTACTACAAAAGCCAATACTCAACAAAACTGGAAAATCTGGGTGAAATGGATTATTTCCTAAACAGATATCAGGTTCCAAAGTTAAATCAGGATCACATAAACCATCTAAACTGTCCCATAACCCCTAAAGAAATGAAAGTACTCATTAAAAGTCTCCCAACCACAAAAAGCCCAGGACCCAGGGTTTAGTGCAGAATTCTATCAGACCTTTGAGGAAGACTTAAAGCCAATACTCTGCAAACTATTCCACAAAATAGAAACAGAAGAAACACTACCTAATTTGTTCTATGAAGCCACAATTATGCTTATGCCTAAACTACACGAAGTCCCAATAAAGAAAGAGAACTTCAGACCAATTTCCGTTATGAGTATTGATGGAAAAATTCTCAATAAAATTCTTGCAAACTGAATCCAATAACATATCAAAAGGATCATCCATCATGATCAAGTAGGCTTCATCCCAGGGATGCTGGGATCATTCAATATCCAGAAATCCATTAAAGTAATCCACTATATAAACGAACTCCTAGAAAAAAAACCACATAGTCATCTCATTAGATGCTGAAAGAATTTGACAAAATTCAACACCTCTTCATGGTAAAGGTCTTGGAAAGATCAGGAATTCAAGGCCCATACCTAACCATAGTAAAACCAATATACAGCAAACCAGTAGCCAACATCAAACTAAATGGAGAGAAACATGAAACAATTGCACTAAATTTGGGGACTAGACAAGGCTACCCACTCTCTCTGTTAGCCTTCTGTTTAAACTCCATTCCATAACTACGTGGCAAAGGCCAGGTAGGCTTGACCCACTATAAAGGGGCTGCTTGTCTCCTTCTTTCTCTCTTACTCTTTCTTTCCTCTTGCTTCTCTCTTGCCCTCTTGGTTTCTTCCCTTCCCCCTCCTTTTCCCATTCTCTTCCCCCTCTCTCCAGGTGTTCATGGCAGGCCTCTACTTCTCTACTCTCTCTCTCCCTCTGCCTTTCTCTGCCTCTACTATCCTCTTAATTCCCCATTCCCATGCCCTGAATAAGCTATATTCTATACTATACCATCCTGTGGCTGGTCCCTTGTGGGAAGGTATGCATTGACATGGGTCACCTGAGACATTCTCTTCCCAATACCTCACCACAGCCCCATTGAACATATTCTTATTCTTTTTATCTTTTTATAAACACATAACTCTCCCTACCTATTCAATATAGTACTTAAATCCTAGCCAGAGCAATTAGACAGCAAAAAGGAGGTCAAAGGGATACAAATTGTAAAGAAAGAAGTCAAAATATCACCACTTGAAGATGATATGATCCTATCTATATCTACCCATAGAATTCCACCAGAGAACTCCTAAAATAGGGAAACAACTTCAGCAAAGTTATGGATATAAAATTAACTCAAACAAATCAGTAGTCTTCCTCTATTCAAAGAATAAAGAGGCTGAGAAAGAAATTAGGTAAATGGCACCCTTCATAATAGTCACAAATAATAAAAAATACCTTGATGTGACTCTAACCAAGCAAGTAAAAGATCTGTATGTCAAGAACTTCAAGTCTCTGAAGGAAGAAATCGAAGAAGATCTCAGAAGATGAAATGATCTCCAATGCTCATGGATTGGCGGAATTAATATAGTAAAAATGGCCATCTTGCCTAAAGCAACCTACAGATTCAATGCAATCCCCATCAAAATTCAATCTCAATTTTTAATAGTGTTAGAAAGAGCAATTTGCAAGTACATTTGGAATAACAGAAGACACAGTATAATGAAACTATTCTCAAAAATAAAAGAACTTTTGGGGGAATCAACATCCCAGACCTCAAACTGTTTTACAGAACAATAGTGATAAAAACTGTATGGTATTGTACAGAGACAGGCAGGAAGATTAACAGAATAGAATTGAAGACCCTAAAATGAACCCACACACCTATGGTCACTTGATTTTTGACAAAGGAGCTAAAACCGTTCAGTGGGGGGAAAAAAAGACAGCATTTTCAACAAATGATGCTGCTTCAACTGGCAGACAGCATGTAGAAGATTGAAAATCGATTCATTTTTATCTCCTTGTACAAAGCTCAAGTCCAAGTAAATCAAGGACCTCTACATAAAAGCAAAAAACACTGAAACTAATAGAGAAAGTGGGAAAGAGCCTTGAACACATGGGAACAGGCGAAAATTTCCTGAATAGAACACGAATGGTTTATGCTCTAAAATCATCAAGAGTCAAATGGGACCTCATAAAATTGCAAATCTTCTGTAAGACAAAGGACACTGTAAATGGGCCAAAACAGCAGCCAACAGATTGGGAAAAGATCTTTACCAATCCTACATCTGATAGAGGGCTAATATCCAATGTATACAAAGAACTCAAGAAGTTAGATGACAGAGAATCAAATAACTCTATTAAAACAATCAGTACAGAGCTAAACAAAGAATTTTCAAGGGAGGAATATCCAATGGCTGAGAAGCACCTAAATAAAAGTTCAACATCCTTAGTAATCAAGGAAATGAAAATCAAAACAACCCTGAGATTCCACCTCATCCAATGAGAATGGCTAAGACCAAAACTCAGGTGACAGTAGATGCTGGCAAGAATGTGGAGAAAGAAGAGCATTCCTCCATTGTTGGTGGGATTGCAAGCTGGTACAACCACTCTGGAAATCAGTCTGGCAATTCTTCAGAAAATTAGACATAGTACTACCTGAGGGCCACTCCTGGGAATATACCCAAACGATGCTCCAACATATAACAAGGACACATGCTTGATCATGTTCATGGCAGCCTTGAAGCTGGGAAGAATCCAGATATCCTTCAACAGAGGAATGGATATAGAAAATGTGATACACATACACAATGGAGTATGACTCAGCTATGAAAAACAATGACTTCATGAAATTCTTAGGCAAGTGGATGGAACTAGAATATATCATCCTGAGTGAGTTAACCAAATCACTAAAGAACATGCATCATATGCACTCACTGATAAGTGGATCTTAGCCCAAAAGTTTGGAATACCCAAGGTGCAATTCACAGACCACATGAAGCACAAGAAGAACAAAGACCAAAGCGTGGATGCTTCAGTCCTTAGAAGGGGGAATAAAATACTCACAGAAGGAAATACAGAAACAAGTGGGGGGAAGATACTGAAGGAAATGCCATCCAGAGACTGCCCCACCTGGGAATCCATCCCATATACAGTCACCAAATACAAACACTTATGGATGCCAAGAAGTACATGCTGACAGGAGCCTGATATAACTGTCTCTTGAGAGGCTCTGCCAGAACCTGACAAATACGGGAGCAACTGCTTGCAGTCAACCATTGAACTGAGCACAGGGTCCCTAATGGAGGAGTTAGAGAAAGGACGGAAGGAGCTGAAGGGTTTTGCAACCCAATAGGAAGAAGAAAAATGTCAACCAACCAGACTCCCCAGAACTCCCAGGGACTAAACTACCAACCAAAGAGTACACATGGAGGGAACCATGGCTCCAGCGGCATATATAGCAGAGAATAAACCTGTGGAGCATGAATGGGAGGAAAGATCCTTAGTCCTTTGAAGGCCATATGACCCAGTGTAGGGGAATGCCAGGGCGGGGATGTGGGATTGAGTGGCTGGCTTGGGGAGCACCCTCATAGAAACTGGGATAGGGGAGATTGAATAGGGTATTTTCAGAGAGAAAATTGGAAAGGGGATAACATTTGGAATGTAAATAAAGAAAATATCCATTAGAATAAAAAAAATCAAAATACAATGTAACCACATGGTAATTTGCATATCACTTGAAAGATTTCGCTAGGATATATAAGCTATAGGGGAAAAATAAAATTGTTGGAGCTTGAAAAAAAAAAGCAGGAAGAAAGTAAAGATAGTAAATATATAATTCCTGAAGGAGAGAGAGAATAAATTGGGGAAGTTTCTTGGGATGTTCTTTATTTTGTTTGAAACTGAAAGTACTGGTAATTTGACCTACAGTTGCAGGAGTAACCCTGTAGTCTAGGAGGGACAGTACATATTTACAACTTTCCTTTTGACAATGCTCAAGATCATCAATACAAACAAAGTTGGCTGTAGTCCCTCCAAGGGTTAGATTATACTTTGCATTAATATAGAAAATCAAAACAGCAAAATTTCTCCAGAAATTTTTTGAAAAATAAAGGAAAGAAAGTAAAAATTTGAAAAGCAGCAATGTCTGCTTTCACACTCAAGAAAATATGAATTAAGGCCCAGATCTTCCTCCCCTTTGAACGATAGCCTATCCAAAGACTAGGATGCTTTCTGCCCATGCTATTTGTTTGCTATTTCATCATGGGACTGATGATTGTTCCTTATGATGGATTGCTTAGGTCTTCCTCAACCTAAATTGGTGTCAAGATTACCGAAGTCTTGTCCTTATTTCAGGGCATGATTGACTACACCATCATATAATGTGTGTCAATGCCAACAAATAAAGGACCAAATTTGGCTAATGATCACAGCACTACCTTGCTGAATATATAACCTTGCACCCTAGTTCCATATTCCAAGACACTGTCATAATCTGGTTACTGTCTTAGATATTTAATTGGCCCATGGTTTGGGCTGTTGTTTTTCATGTCCTACTGTCTAGTGTTTAATAAAGATTAGAATTTTAATACAGATAGAAGTTAATGTGCAGGGACCCTCCTTCTGTTGTTTCATTTGCGAGAAAGAAGCAAGTGACTTCTCAAAGACCTGAAGAACAGCAATGGCTTCAACTCCCTATATGTGAATCCTTTCCACTACAGTCTTGGCTTTTTTTCCACTCTTAATTTGTCAAATTTGGGTTTAGTTAGTGCTGTAGAATTAACACTGCAGCTCATAATGAGCCAAGTTACATTAACTCATAACCAAAGAGAAGGATCAAGACTGCATCCAGAAACAGAGACACAAGCAGGGCCAGACAGAGGATCTAGTTTCCCTTCAGGAGTACATCTCTTCATTTCAAACACCTTCTAGAGGAATTCAAACACCTTAAGGGAATATGTCAGGAATAAGAGAGGTGATGGAATGGAATTTCAATAAAGAGATACATGTGTTTTAAAATGTCTGCAAACATAAAAATTGTTTTAGTTTTTCATTGAATTTCATATTTTGATTTTAGAGTCACATACAGTTATAAAAAAACAGATACAAGAGAACCTTGTGTGTGCTTGTGCAGCTTTCTCTAAAAGTAATATTCGTAAGAATAATATTACAACTGAGATTTTGACATTGATACTATCTATTATTGGTTTAAGTTTTCTGTTTGCCTGTACCTGTATGTGTTGTATTTCTCTACATTATTTTAAATTAAATATTACAATATTTCCCTCTCTCTTTTATCTATCCAAACTGTCCAATATTTTCTCTCCTGCTTCATCACGAACTCATGGCTATTTGTATATGTATGTGTGTATATGTTTATATGTGTATATATACACATACATACATATGAATAAGTATCTAAATATGACCTGCTATGTGAATTTAGTGTTGCTTGTATGTACATATTTTTAGGCTGGGTAACTAGGGATTCATCATTAGAAAGAGTGATATTCCCCCAAACACACATACCAGTGATTAACTACTTGTACTCCTTCATCTAGCAGCAGGGCCCCATGAGATTTTTCACATTCATTGATGGTATGCCAATTGGTTGTCTTTGTTAAGATCTTATTTAGGCAGCCATATGGTTGAGGTTTCATGGATGCAGCTTTCCTAACATATCTAGAAAACATAATCTCATAGCAGATTTCTTGATTCCCTGGCTTTTTCCATCTTCTCACCTTCAGTGTTTCCTGAGCCTTAGGTATAGGTATTGTTTTGCAGCTATATCAATAAATCTTGGCACCCCATAATATGTTCTCCAATTTTTGACAAGTTGTGGCTTTCTATAATAGCCTTTGTCTGCTGCATATAGCAACTTCTTTGATAGGAGTGAGATCTACACTTATCTTTGGATGTAAGGATAAGTATTTAGAATACAGTTAGGAATTATACTGGTTTAGGAAAATGGTAATAGTAGGTTTTTGTCCAATATTCATAACCTCACTAGTTCTGATTAGTTAGCTAGATTTACAGTACCAGACATGACTTCCCTTCTATTAAACAGTTCTTAAGTCCAGTTATACCACTGGTAGTTATCAAAAAGATATGAGTGCAACTGTTGTAGTTGTAGGCATCACAGCTGGATAGTACTATTGATTTCTTTACTCCCTTGCCAGCTTTGTATACCCTGTGCCACCAGTACTATGAGAGTAAGATCTCAGGGGAAAGGTTTTTGTTTCTGATCCAGCCTGAATCTCCCAATTCTTCTATACAAAGTTCATGATGGCTTTAGCAGCAGAGATATAAATTCAACTTCTGGGAGGCTATGAAGTGCAATACCAATAGTTTGTATTGCTTTTATATTATTTTGGACACCCTTGACCAGCAACTTAAAAGAAGGCTTCTCATGGCTAGCACTAGGGTTTTTATTAGATATATATGGTTCTTTGGGAATGGGCATTGTCACCATAAGTAGTGTAACATCATTTAAACTATGTATGTATTATATAATTATATATGTAATTTTAGGTAAATAAAATATTTAATATATATAATCAAATTTATATTTGTTTTTAATTTTTATGGTAAAATATATGATTCTTTATATCTCTTTCAAATATCCTTAGAGTTATATGTTATCTATTCTCTCATTCTCTCCCTCTTCCTCTCTCTCTCTCTCTCTGTCTCTCTCTCTCTCTCTCTCTCTCTCTCTCTTTCTTCTTCTTCTTCTTCTTCTTCTTCTTCTTCTTCTTCTTCTTCTT